>JAVGVS010000177.1:545123-575123 GCA_032718565.1 Distichodus sexfasciatus
ATATACATATACATATATATACATATACATATATATACATATACATACATACATATATATATATAGGGAGAGAGAGAGAGAGAGAGAGAGAGAGAGATAAGGCAGTTCTCCAGCACTTTGTGAGTCTCTCAGCAGTATGAGAAGGAGCCCAAATTACTCAACTACATGTTTTCCTCCAGCAGCACTGAGACATGTAGGAACAAGAACACACTCCAGGCCAAACTTCCTGCACCACATCCCTCCTCCAACACACACACACACATATAGAGAAAGAGACAAAACTCACACACTTTTAATAAGAAAACAAAACAGCTCCACATTAAACACCAACACAAACCATGCAGTAATAATTACTCCGACGTGGATAAACTAACACCCCGCATCGAACCGTCACAGAGGCTGAAAAAGTTAGACCAAAGCGCAAAAAACTACAGTAAGAGCAGAAATATGGTTTCTTTGAGCCAAGCGTGTAGGTTTTCGTGAGTTTTGTGATGTTGGTTAGTGATCAGGACTGCTTTATTCCCGCTCGGGGCCCGGGGAAGTTCGGGACGCTGCGGCTCGGCTTTAGGCGCGTCTCTGTCATTCCCCAACCGGGCGACTTTGCATTTATTCAAATCCACACAAAACACTTTCCAAATCACAGACTCCCAGTCTAACAGAGAACCACCTTTATCTGACCACGGCCGAGCCGGAGGGACGAGGCCTCCAAAAAGTGGGAAAAGGCGAGAGTCTGAGAGAAAAATCCCCGCGACTCCCAAACTTCGGCATTTTCTCGTTACTCACCAACACCATACTTTTCCTTCTTGGTGGGCACCCAGCGCGACATTCTCCTGGAACACACGCAAACTCTGTGCTGAGAGAACGGCTCGCTGCGGTCTTGGTCGCTGGTACAGTCTTTTTCCTCCGGACTTATGAGAGATAAGTGTTTTAGTTGCTTAGTTTTCACCACTGGTGAGGGCAGACGCGTCCAGCCGCCATTTTCCCCTCAGTCTACCGTTCGGACCAGCAGGGGGTGAAGCGAGCTCCACTACTAACTTTCTGCGCGCGTCCACAACCAGCTGCACTAGCCTACTAACGAGTGTACACCTCGCGGATCGTCCCCTTATGTAGCTAGTACAGCACACTGCGCTTTGGAACGCTGCGTCTGTCGTGTGGTCAGTCAGTGGGCGTTATATTATAAAAGGACCAAAAGTTAGTGCGGTCAGAAACATCTTTTACTGGATACTATGTTGAAAGGAGCCACTGAAGTCTTCTAAACTTATTTCTTTCCGAGATCAAAACATGTGTGCACAAGATAAAAGATAGCTTTATGGGACTTCACGGATTAATATTGTGCTGCAGTAGAGATGCAGTGTATTTTTCTAACAGGTTGTGTGTATTAGGGTGACCAAATTTAAGTGTAGGGTTAGGGTTAGGGTTAGGGTTAGGGTCAGGGTTGGGGGCGCATGTGCCACCGCTGCCATGTTACCTCGCCCTCCTCTGCTCACTTCTACTCGAGTTATGCAGGAAGGCTATAAGAAAACCAGTGGAAATGGGCAGGGCAGGGTGAAGTAGCTAGTTTGGTAAAGCCCCAGGGAAATACAACACAAATCCAATGTACGAAGGTTTGAGGCTGAGTAAGAATGAAATCACAGACGATTTTGGAATCCTGACCAGACGCATTTTTAGGGCTTGAAAAGAGGACATGTCGGGGGGAAAGAGGATGTCTGGTCATTCTAGTGTGTATAGTATGCTCAGGTCAAACTGCTGCTCATCTCATGAACATTTAATACAGAAGTACATTCCATGATTGTAATTGTAGTTTTCTTCACTTGACTGCTATTACAGTGAGTGATTATTTATCATTGTGAACACACCACAGTACAGCCCAAATGTGACCTCTGCGTTTGACCCATCCGTGAAGGAGCTGACATGACAGTTCCTTGCTCATAACTACCTCAATGGTAACTTTACCGGTCTGGGATTTGAACCAGCGACCTTCCGATTACAGCTGTTACACTACTTTATTTGCACGTTACTGAACTCCTCAAATAACGAAATTGCACGTCTTCATTTTCTACTTCTAGCTTAGACCTTATACAGATACTGTTATTATTTAACAGATTGTCTGTTGAAACAGCTTCTACACATTCAATGCAAAAGACAATTCCAGGATGGTACTTGTCCTTCAACACCTCACATAACATTTTGCATATTTTATTTTTCTGCCTCTAGTTTTGCATTTATATTTTATATGTTCTGTGTGCCTTTTTGTTCTTTGTACTCTGTACTCTGGAGCCACATCATCTCACCTGTCTATATACTTGTATATATATCAAAGATGACAAAGCTTACTTTGCTTTGACTTTATTAAAATGTCAGTGTAGGTTCTCAGTCATACAGGACATGGTCATCTTCAGGGCTTGAACAGAAGGCAACTTCTAAGAAGTTTTTCGGATGAGAGATGAAATGTCTTAAAGAATTTTGAAAAGAAGTCTAGTTGCCTTCTATTCAAGCTCTGAAGATAATATTTATTAAAGTTGATGAGCATGGATTATTGCACATTTTGTGTCTAAATTCACCATACACAAATACATTTAGCACAATATAACTTGATTGCCATGTATTTTACACTTTTTGCAGTTTCTGATTCCCTTGATAAAATCCCCTTGGAAACTTTCACTGGGATTTCTGAACATCTTCGAATTTAAAGCCAGTTGCTGGATATAAATGGCTACATAGATATGAAGACACTGTGTTAGTCAAGTTATTGTGCTTTCAGCAGAACATCTTAAAACGACTAAACATATCTTTAAAAGTGAGTAATTATTTGTCATACCACACAGTGTACCTAAACCAAATGTGAGCTCTGCATTTAACTCATTCCTGAAGTAGCAGTGGGCAGCGCCCGGGGACCAGTGCTTAGGCACAGTACCTTGCTTATGAGTACATCAGTGGTTCCTTTACGATCATGGGGCCAACTGCCTAACTGTTACACTACCAACTGCCCCCTTTTTTTACTCATTTATTTAAAAAATATTTTATATTGATTTTTACATTTTCTTTTGGTATTATGATTGTTACATAATTTATTATCATGTTATTATCTTAAGATGATAATAACAGATCTTACTGTAGTGTTAAACATTGATATTAATGCAGTATTTTAATGTGTCTGTTATTGTCTTTTACCTATTTCTGTTATCCGTGATGCTTGTGTCACAGCTCTTTGTGATGGAGCTGCAAAACTGTGAAGAAAGAGATACATTATATTTGAAGGACAATACGACAAACAGTTTCAACATTTTGTAAAATTAATTGTTTTTTTGGAGGGATCACTGATGGTGTATAATGCTGTAGTACTGTAATACTACTGTAATAAACTGTGTTACTTTCCATCACAAATGATAACCAACCAACTCTTGGTAAATCAGAACCACAAATATTAACTCACGTATCAAACATAAATATTGTTTAGACCAGAAAAGCTCTTTTTGACCAGTAACCTCTCTCTTCTGATATTGATTTTTAAAAAACTGGTGTCAGAGACAAGACGAAGGTGTGAGTCTGACTGCAGAGGGTTGGATATATTAGTATAAAGGAGAACCATAATGACTTATTTTACTAGGCAGTATATTTCATCGTTGGTGCAGAGGAAGAAGGGAAAAAAAAGGTCTATATCATAGCGAGCACCCTGACAAATGTGATAAAGATTACCAGGAAAAGAATAGCCTATTATTTATCAGACATTGGAGGCTATGTTCTTTTCTCTCTCTTTTTAACCAGCACGTCATTTTCGATAAGGCTCCTACAGCTTATCAAATGGGATAGACTATATAGCCATCCATCACTCTATAGCCTATTATACTTCTGTGTACTCTTCATATTAAACTCTGTGATGAGAGAACTCAGACATGACAGGCCTTAGCCTCCTGTTCCGCCAGCAGACATTAATATTCAGCATTGTCTCTGCAGCCCCGGGATGGATTCTACCAGACAATTAATAACCATTACATCATGGTATATCAAATTAGGGCAAATGAAAACATGCACATACGCTTACACAAATACACACACCCCAGAGTGATTAGGGTTAGTCAGATATCGGAATCCGCAAAAGAATAACAGATTCCCTGTAGTGCTGCTGATGCCTCCTTATATATATGAGGAGGAAGGCAATGTTCTTCTCAGTACCTCAGAGACAGGTGGACTGCAAAATAATAGATAGAAAAAGTGAAAGTTATATCTGTGATTTGGAACTGAACGTCCAGCATAATGATCTTTATATATTCTAAGCCAGGCTACATGGATTTGGTGAACAGAGGGATGTTTATTAACAATGTGACTAAAATTGATGGACAGTACTACCATAGCTTTAAACTCTTAAGATGCTTAAAAGACTTTTGCACAACACTTTTATTGCGTTCAGTATTCTGTAAAATAGGCCATGTTATAATGAATATTGTTATAAATGACATCTCTTTAAACACAAACAGCCACAACTATCTACCTTTGTGAGTGTACCTTTCACTGATTTTAATAGTGCTCAGTCTCAAGTTTCCTATCTGTAGTGAAACAATCAAGTCTTCGTAAATACCTAAAAACCTGCCCACACATACACACTCATACACACACACACACACACACACACACACACAGCAGCAGCAGCACTTGATGACGAAGAGAGATGTCCTGAAATTTAGAGCAGTTGGATGTTGATCTGAGCCAGAAGCCATCAAAGCCAGCATCAGAGCCGCGCAGCTCCGCCGGTCGCCCACACACGCCTCCTACCTCATCTTTATTAACTTATCTCTCTGCTCGCTCCTCCCTAATGACTGTGTGGAGAAACGCTCGCCTCCAGCACACTGTGTAAACCCTGCACAGCCTACATCCTGCTCAGTAGGGGGCACTACAGGTCTTACTCTACTGAAAACTGCTCGTCTGCAATATCAGGAGCCTGTAGGGGGTGAAAGAGACAATAAAACATTTCCAGAGAACTTTATTCACTGACTGAAGTGAGGTGTAGAAACATTTGACTTTTCTAGATATTTATGTACTCTATGAAGTCCACAGTGCGTTTTATGCAAGCAATTGTTTCATACTTGATCAAGACAGATTTGATTTGAGGGTTAACCAGACAGTTTTAGGTCAAACTAGAATCCATATTAACAACGTCTGATTGGTTAATCCCTAAACAATACATTGTACATGCTAAATACTATTTAAAAAATTAACAATCTTGTTGTTGTTTATTATTTAGTGCTTTGTTCATTAAGATATTTGGAACTAGGTCTGGAGTCAAATAAAGTTGTTGGTTGAAGAGATTATTGTTCTGTGTTGTTTAATCATAGTTGTGTATGTGTGTGCTAGGTGAGTTTGGCATTTATGAGGACCTGCTTTTTCCCCAAAAGATGTGTGAAACATGTAAACTTCCATGTGAAAACATATATGTGAAGACTCATCCCCACAGCAAAAAGATTCTATAGAAGGTTCTAGCATTTATTTGATTGGAATATTGCTTTAACTCTGAGCTCTTATGATATTTAAATCAACAGCTTTTTCCTTTCAAGCATTTACAAAAACTGATCCAAGCAGAAAAGATGTTCATGAAGACGACCAGACACTTGGCCACAGCCCAAAGGCTATGAGTATTTTGGTGTATGATGTTTGTTCAAGTGAATCTTGAGAACCATCATGTGCGTGACGCTTAAAGCAACAGAAACAAGCTGCTTCTGTCATAAAGGGTCCAGCGGCTCATGTCAGCTGAGAGAGGCAGGAATCACATGCTGGAGAGAAAAGCCCCGGGCCGAGACTTCTGCCATTACTCACTCTGTTCCACTCACCCAGCTACAAGAGATCTCTCATCCAGATTTTTGGGACTAACAGGACAAATAGAATACAAATGACTTTGGATCATGGTTGTTGGTTATAAACATTTGGCTGATTTTGTTGTAATATAGCCTCATTTTAAATCTTTCTCAGATGTTTAGACAAATTGTGCAGGATTGATTTCCCAAATGCATTCTCTTTTTAATAACACAACCTAAATGCTTACATTAATAAATACTGGCTATAAATAAATTGTTTACAAAATATGAATAAGTTGTGTTACAGCAAAAAAGCATGTCAAATGTGCTTTACTCCTGCCCTTTAGACCAACGTTTTGCATCTTGTGTCTATGTGCACATAAACACTACTGTAATGAGAAAGTCTTGTTAAGGCAAAATATTCAAGTCGAAGAACAGAACTGGATAAACACATTTACACATACACATATGCACACATGTGCCTGTGGTAGATGTTGAGCCTTCTGTAAGTCTTTTGTTCACTCAGAGCAACATGCACAGTCATATTCATGCTTGAGTGGAGACAGCACCACCATCTCACCATCAGAGAGAGAGAGAGAGAGAGAGAGAGAGAGAGACAGAACAGTGCACAACAGTTCTTACTAAGGGAGTGTTGGATATATTTGTCTTTTCTGTTTGTTTTGCTCTCTCCAGGATTACAAGACTGTCAGGTAAACCAGACTTCGACTCTAACAACCCAACTTCTCTAACTCTCGCACACTTATTATTAGGTTAGAATAACTTTTAGGTGCAGTAATTAATATACCTTATTGCTTTGATTTGAGAATTGATAATGCACAGTGTTGATCTTTTTATTATTTAAAAATTCTCTTGTATAATATTTTTACTTTCTTTTATTTTTCAGTAGTTTCTGGTGTTTCTCTGTCTTTAAAATAGAGACATTTCTCATGTTCTAGGCCGTTACCAAGGCAGCTGTACTGAAGCATCATTAATTGTGTGTGTGTAAGTTTGTCACTATGGATGTGGAATCTAAGAGCTGGCTGCATAAAGCCCACAGTAGAGGGATGCAGGACAGCGGCGGTCAGTTACGCAGAGCCTCATCGTGGAGGCGAGGTGGAGATGGGAGTGACCGGGAGGTGCGGGTGCTGCAGGTGGACAGGCCTTCTCCTGCACCTCGGCCGCGCAGCTGTATCGAAGGCCAACTCACACAAGACTGGCTTGAAACTCTTGCAAGGCTCAACGCTCACCCCATCCAACATCAAGTACCCGCTTTTGTCGACCGCACCGTCTCCATGCCCACACTGCCAGGCAGGATGGCACCTGGCACATCATACCACCAGGGTCACACACATGTCCAGAGGAGGGGACAGAGCGCCAGCACCAGCACCAGCCCCAGCCTTGGGGAGAGGTCACTGGGCAGTTTGGACTCTCTTGAGTCCCAGTTTGACCTGGAGACCAGAGAGAGGGCTCGGATCAGGATGGGACCCAGTACCCAGAAAGCCAAAATCTGCTGTGTGGCTCCTGTCCGGATCGGCTGGCTGCCCATACGTAGGCGTGTGGTGATGACCAACAGTTCAAATGATAAAAGCATCTGTCAGGTAAGAGATACAACCAAAATAAAGGAGGAGCACGGAGCCCCTAAAGCACTATGAAGTGGTTTTTAAAAAATCTTTTGCAGGCAAGTTATTTATCTTGTGGGAACAGATTATTATATCGTGTGCAAAAGATAATTTATTATAAGTTCATATGTGTCTCTGAGTGCCATAGAATTTAAAAAACTGAACTAATCAAACTTTAATTTCATCCTAGAAAGGTTTTCAAAACATACACAATGAATGCACTGTATATAAGACATATAGTTGGTCATGCACTGCAGCTTCTCGTTGTTGAAGAGCCGTTTCTCTCTCTCTCTCTCTGTCTCTGACACTCACATGGTGAAATAGCCTCCAGTTTCCTCCATAAGGAGAAGCATTCAGGATAAATCTCCACTCTCAGGGTTGAGTCGGCACAGCCTGTAGAGTTCCCTCAATCGGGAAGAAATAGGGGAGAGATGGAGATGGGTAGATGAAAGAGAAAGAATAAATTGAGGATGACTGTGGAGTGAGAAAGAGATGGAGAGGTGGATGAGAAAGACAGTTTTGCAGTTCCTTTTCTTTGTATTTAAGTACAAACAGCAACTTGACAGATAGACAGAGAGCAGGCAAGTTCAGAATAAAATGTCTTCATCAACAGTAATGGGAATCTACTGCTCACAGATAGCAATTAAACACACAGAAGCAACAGCAAACACAGCAGATGAACAGGGCTGAGGGAGCGTAGTGCAGCTGTGAGCTGTTTGTTTCCAGACTGCTAGTGCACATTTCACATGACGAGTTCATATGTTCAACATAATCAGTCTACCAAAGAATCACCAACATTCCTGCCAAAAACGAGTGAAATGAAAACAAAGTGAGAACCTCATTATTTCTTCAACCTACCACCATAACAAAACCTGTAAATCAATCAATCACTTGATTAGGCATTTATGACATCAAATGTTTTAATGCACAGGGGTGTATTTCCTTTCAATGTGTTTTAATGTATAACTGGTGCTATCATACTCCTTTTTTGAATGAGTTTCATACAGAACAGAAGTACATTATTCTTGTACATTCTCAGTGAGTTTTATTTTTAAGTCAGTGTGAGACTATTAAAAAGAAAACAATTAAAAGTGAAATAGAGGAGAGCACCCCATATCCTGTGTTATAGGCCCACACTTATGGAATGAAATTTTCACAGGTGAAACTGAAGCCTCCCATCACCCCTGTGTTCAGCTTCAGCTCTGTGAAAGCAGCTGGATCAGCACCAGAAGGTAGGTACACGTCATGAGAAAATAACTCACCTATCACAAAAAGATCTGAAGAACGTCTGAAACATACAAACACAGAAGCACATCTCTGCGGATAATACCCTTCACTTTTCCCAACTGATACAACTCATGCATTTCATTCTGAGTGTTGCATCACATCAACACTTCCAAAGGCAAAAATCTCATCTGCTCAAATAACTAATATTAAATGATTCACTTAGAGTTCATCTGAGTGACTTTTATTAGATTTTGTTGTGTTTTTCACATTTTAGGCGATCATCGTGTTGACAGATTGAGAGAGAAAGAAAAGGAGATGAAGAGAGATGGAATATGCTCTGAGCACGGACTTGTTTTTCAATATGAATGAGCTGTTAGAGGAAATAAAACTCAAATCAAGTAGCTCAGTGTAGCGTGAGTGACAGTGCCAGCATCTCTTTCTCTCTTTATCTCTTCTGTTTAGACATGTAAGCCTGTGTGATCATGCAGATTATTATAATAGCAGTACTGGTGTAGTGGGTAGGGGCTGGGAGTGTCACCAATTCAAATCTCAGATCGGTAAAGTACCACCAAGCACTGCTTCCTGGACACTGCTACTTTATTAACTGGCTACATGTTGTGTCTCGTCCATGTATGGGAAGCAGGGTGCATCCAACATATGAACAACAAAAAGTAAACACCAAAAAGTCACCAGATACAGCCCCAAAACAGCAGATGAACCAAAACCCACAAAATCAGGGCCACATTGACCACTAACAGAACGCTTTTCCACTGTACTGGTGCTGGTGCCGGGTCCCAATATCTAACTGGTGCCATGTTTTTCCACTGAAAATAAAATTGGTGACAGTGCCACAAAATCGGTTCCAAACCAGTGCCAAAGCTTTGCGGATCTGGGAACAAGAAGCTGTCATGTTATGAGAGGTGTAGGGAGTAAGCAAAATAATAATATAAGTTAGGATAAATTGAAGCTGCATCTGAAAACAGCAGGCATGTTTAGGCGTTGTTATGGTATGTAGTTGGTGAGCTACGTGTTTGCAGTGTCATCACCCGACTTATACTGGGGCTCTTAGGTCAGTGTGATGGCTTTACACTTACAGCATTCGTCTTACGCATTTCTAAGATATTTAATTGTGAACAGTGAAAAGAGTCTGAATGAGCTGCTTTTGGATATTTAAATATCTCCTCAAATCTTATTGCATTGTTGCTGAGAGGTGTGACGTGGTAGAAGTGTTTCATGCTGTCTGATAAATATTAGAAATGTAAGTATGTGTTGATGATCTAAACATAGCCAAATTGAGTCTCTGAGTTTTTGCTTTTTCATGTGGACGTTCTCTGCTTGATGTTGCAGGTTGAGATCATGAGGCCAGGCTTGTGTCACACAAATGGCAGCTCTGTAATCTCTGTGATAAAGTGCAGAGGAGCTGCAGGTTGAAGCAGCACTTACCTTCAAGTGTTTACTCTGGATATGGAGACTGTTAATGCATCAAGGTCTCTCTCTCATTGCGTACAGTCAGTTACACTGGCATATGAGAGAGGTGTGTGTGTGTGTGTGTGCCTGTTTGTTCATGTCTGTGTGTGTTTAGCTACTTACCATCCTCTCCATGCATAAGCAGTGTAATTAACCCAGGACAAGTGACTGAGAGCTAATGCAGCCTTGATTGGAGCAGGCCTCCTCAGTCATTCACCAGTGCACAGGTTGGTCCAGGTCTACACCTCATTAATCCCCAGCACTTCAACCTGAGCAAACAACACCTGAGCTAGTGTCTGTGTAGGTCCTCAGTCATCCAGAACATGGTAGTCTTGAGTGATTGAATCAAAGTCAGATGGACTCATTTTAAGTTCTTGAAGATGTTTCACCTCTCAGTTTAAAGTCTTCATTAGTTCTAAAACTGGATGCCATCTGTTCCAGGTATATACAAATTTATTCAGGTATTTATCCTCTAGTGGGATTCTCAATTTGGAAGTGGTTGTTCAGTCTCACTGCTGTCCAACGAGTTGTTAGGGTCACACAAGCCATGGTATGGATCGAGGTTTGAGTGGCTAGTGTCACATGAGCCTAGGTATGAACCATGGGTGAGTTGTTGTCCCACTCTGCCATCATGAGAATCATTGGGGTCACATTTAAGACTGTGTTTGAGGCTCATATTTACATTTATATGTACAGCATTTAGCAGATGATCTTATCCTGCACAACCCTGTCAATGAAAAAGTCAGAAGTTAATGCACAGACAAGAAGAAAACATGCATAAAAGCTACTAGATAAGCATCTAATTTTTTCTTTTTAAAGCAAAGTAAACAGTAAGCGTGAAGAGAAGTTAGTTCCCTTTGTGATCCTTGAAGATGTGGATCTGTAAGGGCCTGTGTCCACCAAACGTGTTTTTTGCACTGAGAGCGGTCAAAACCTCACTTCCAGAGCACTTTCTCTGCACTTCTCTCTGGGCTTGTTGTTGCTAAGCTACTAAGACACTTCCACATTGGCTCCTATTTCATGTAAACATTGTAACATGTTGCTTTGAGATGGGTAGTTTAGCCGACATAAAAGAGATTATCTTTAAAGTGGAGAGAAATGGCATCTTGGCATTAGCGGCAGCGTTTGAACTAGATACTCGAATGTCTTAGAGACGTAGAGATTGGGTGCATGTGATAAACCGTGCAGCAAAACAGCTGGGAGAGTGGCACCAATTAGGGGTTGATTATTGTAGTTTTTTATTGAAACTGTGTAAATAAAGCCAAAATAAGCTGCTCCAGCTGCTCCAGATACACCACCATTTGTAGTGAGTTCTTGACTATGTAGGCCCCTTCCTCCATTTTGATTGGCTAGCAAGAGAGAAGTGACATTGACCTCTGCTGACAGCACTTAGCGCTCTGAACACTGACGCTGATAGGATTTATTACAAATAGGCGATGCCAGTGGAAAACCACATTTGGTGGACACAAGCCCTAAACGAGGTATGAAAACAGTGTGAGAATCGGAGGAAGTTGGATCCACCACTGAGCAGCAGGACTGATGAAGACTCTTGATTCAGGTCTTCCTCTTCTTTGGAGTAGCGGAGACTTGAGACGAGCGGCCCTTGATGCTCTCAGAGGACGAGAATTGACACGCTGCTGGAACAGTGCTGATAAGTAAGCAGGTGCAGCTCCATTCTTGGCCTTGAAGCTGAGTGTTAAGGATTTGAAGCTGATGCGAGCAGCCCAGGTGTCTGATAATTGGCAGAGCTATTGACTTGCCGTCCTCCTGACTGAGTCGTAAGTTGCTCCCTGGGCTGAGAGGTGCTTGACTGTCAGGTGTTCACTAATGTCATGCTTTGTGTATTGGGAAAAGCAGCAGCAACTACACAGCACAGATCACCAGACACCTTAACTGTCAATCAATGGCAGGGTCGTGTCATCATGTCAGCTGGGACATGGTGCAATCCATCACTGTCATCTACCTGTTGGATAAAAACGCTTCTCTCCCTCCCTCGCTGTCTCACTCTCTTTCTCCTACTCCACCTAGAATTTTGAACATATATCCAGTGTTGGGGAAGCTACATTTAAAAACCAGCTTTTCAAGCTACAAGATACTTATGATTAAAAGTGTCTACACTCCACTACAAGCTCATGTTTTACTATAGTAGTTACTACAATACAAGCTACAGAGTGATCGTCGTTAACTACATCCAAGCTGTTTCATCCAGTAATAATTTGAATGTACTGTTTGGAAATATGCTGCAGAATGCACAACTAATTTTCATTTCATTTCATTTTTTGAACCACTTAATCCCTACTGGGGTCACAGGGACCGGAGCCTATTCCGCGAGCGTGAGGTGGGGACCAACCCGGGGCGGGCGCCAAAACACCACAGGGCACACGCTCACACAATCACACTCTCACTCACACCTTACGGAGCCAATTTAGATTTGCCAGTTAACCTACAATGCATGCTTTTGGACTGTGGAAGGAAACCTGAGCACCACCACATACTGAAAGACCATACAGCCGACCTGGGGATCAAACCCAGAACCTTCTCGCTGTGAGGCAGCACCGCTAACCACTGCGCCACCGTGCCACCCTGCACAATTAAATACAGAACATAATATAAAAAATGAGGAAAATAATATAAAGTAGTATGAAAACAATGAAATCACAAAAGGTTTCAGTGAGTATTTAGACGCTGAGTGTTTTGATTTTTGACTTGCATAAGTTATGCTAAAATGTGTAAGTTCTGTCTATTCTGCCTTTCAGAGTCATATATTTACCTAAAAATAAATATAAGCAGATTCTTGCCAAGGTGCACTCCATCCTGTAACATCACCTTGCAGCTGCCAAGAGCACACTGTAATGCGATAAGCGAGTGCTGCATGGAACAAATGTCACTTCTGCCAATTCAACACCGATCACAAATAACCGGCTTTATAAAGAGAGACAAATAATAGTATTGTTGTGAGACTGTAGTGTTTTGCCTACTACTTGTATATTATGTAAATAATTATTGGAAGTTTTGAAAGTGTCTTCACTACTGGTAAAATGTGGTAAAGTTAGTAGCATTGTTACTTGTAGTTACTTACTCCCCAACACTCCCCCAACATATCCATGTTTACACATAAACACACACGTGTCCTCTCCTTGCTACACCTCCGTATAATGAAGCCGTGCTGCTTTAGTCAAGATAAGCATTCCTGTGTTGTCAGTGTAAACACACACAGCGTCAGGAGAAAGGTGAGACCAGTCGCTCAGCCACTCGCTTCTCACACAGACTGTTCTTCAACTCCTCACACAGTCAAACCAAATGGTCTTTCCTGTCTCTCACGCCCTGACCGGACTTCAGACCAGACTGGACTCGGAGTCAATACCGGAGCACAGCGGCCCTGGAGGATAGCTGGACCCTGTGTTACACAGGTGAATATGCCTAATTTTGCTCTAGAACACAGTCTCTCATACTCAGTTGTACTGATTATTATGCTGGTATTTAGCATTTGTGCATTTTCTGCTTTTAAAGAGCATATTTATAAAAGACATTATTAATGGAGTCGGGTATATTTGAACTGGTCGGATGTAAGAATGTGCAGTGTGAGTTATCAGATTAAAATAGAACTTTGTGGTGGATATACACTGCACTCCAAAAGTTTGGAAACGCCCCTGGCAAGTGGGGTTTTGGACAGTATTACCATGAATCCTTTTTAATTTGTGATAATGTGGCGCTGATAAGGGACAACACAAACTACCAAAACATATTTTATTACATGAACAGTTTATTAAACGGTTTCTACATAGAAAATACTTAAATTTTGGATTCATCAAAATATCCACCATTAGCAGCTATTACAACTCTGCATAATCTGGGCATCCAAGCTGTCAGTTTATTCAAACATTGACTTGATATATTATTCCAAGCCGCCCGAAGGATTGCCCACAGATGATTCACACTGGTTGGACACTTCTTACGGACATCACGGTCCAGTTCCTCCCATAGTTGCTCAATTGGGTTGAGCTACATTATTATGTAATCAAAATAAAATCATTATTGCTGGTATCCAATGATAATGTCGAGTTACTTTAATGTATTTGCACCAAAAAATGATGAGGATTTATGCTTACATCGTCCAAAACCCCACTTTGCCAGGGGCGTTTCCAAACTTTTGGAGGGCAGTGTATGTCTGCTAGGAAAGCTGTGAAAGCCCACCACACAGTCAGACAGAAGTCCTGGAGATGTCCTGTCACAAGGTGTAACGGTTGTCTGGCTGGCGATAAAGAACATCATTGTGGGATTTGGAAGCAATGGAGAGAGCAGTTTTCAGGAACAGCTTGCAGACAGAAGGCTGTTCTTTAGAGGAAATCAGTGTGGAATTACATTTTTAACATGATTATAACATCATGATTATAACTTTTAACAAATAATATCAAACTTTAAGAAGCTATTAACATCAATAGTACAGGACTAGTGATTGTAATTTTTTTAATGACTTTAACTATGTGACTTTAATAAAAATTTCACATTTGTGTTGGAACTCTGCTAAAAACTCTGTTAAAGTTCTGGAGATATGCCTCACACAAAACCTGACAGCTTGACACAAAAAGCAGTTTAATATCACTTTATTGTGGTCCTTAAAATCCATTTAAATTGAGAAAGATGTTCACTGGAGTGGATTATTATTGACAGTTTCTGACTTAGTGGATCATATTTCATGCATTAAAGTTTAATTTGCACTAGTTTTAGCGTCCAGCTGACTTACCACGCCAGTGAAAACCCTACCAAACAGAAAGAAGCAGTCGTCAGAATCAGATGGGAAGAGCTCTGTGGCAGACATTTTATCTCCCAGTGGTGTTGATTCAACACTGCCTGTGACATGAACATTGTCAGTGTAGGAGATGTGAATACACTCACGTGTCTAGCTTTCTGTTTCATTTGATGTTCAGCTCGTTTTCTGCTTGTTGTTACTTCTCTTTGATTCTCTCTCTTTCTTACTCTTTCACTCAGAATATCCTTCTCTTCATATCTTCCCTTTCTCTCACCATAAAACATGCAGAGAGGATGGGAGAAGAGAGGCAGACCATGAGCAGAGAGAAATAAAGTCAGAAGAAGAGTCAGGAAGAAGGGGAGAGAGTTGAAAGCATGATGTGTTGAGTCTAGTGACAGCTTCAGTAGAACCCAACATGTGAAAGGCAGCCATGATCGCTCTCTCTTTCTTAGTGTCAGTCATCCACATAAGAAGCTGAGAAACTTGGAGAGCACCACACCCAGGGCAGGGGAGAGACGCAGAGAGATGAAGAAATGACAGGGGATTTTGACTTTTAAAACAAATCCTTTATTGAATGCATGACAACTCAACTTTTCAAAAATATATATTTTTGCTGACATGTGTACACATTTGATCATTATTACATAACAAGTACTAGCATTAGTCCTCTAGCTGGAGCTCAAAGATCTTAGTTTATGTTTTACATGATTTTTAAAAAATAAAGGTGTAAGTGACTAGTCGATATTGGTGAAGCAGTATGTTAAAGTCTTTTACTGATACTAAGCTGTGAAACTTTAAGATCCTTTGGGCCCCTTATGATAGAAACTTTGAAATCCTGAACTGAGCCTCAAGATTAATAACCCCACTGTGTGAAATCTTATTTCTGTGAAAGTAGCAGAGAGAGAGAGCGAGAGAGAGATGAAGTCTTGTCTTTGTGACTAGAAGGCGAGATTCTCAGGGGTTTTTTGGACTAACAGGCTGGAGAGTGAGATTCAGCTGTTACAGTAGCTGTCTCAGAGTAGTGGGTCGGTAAAAACAATTTGAGGCTTAACTCAGCTCAGCACACCAGCTTAAAGACACTCATTTAAAATTTTCCTTCCGGTTTTGCACACACCAGCTCCTCCACCGGATGTTAATTAGCCGAAGCAGCGTTACGATGAAGAAGTCGTGGCAAGAACTGGAAAGGAATCTCTTGTGATACTCAAACAAATAATAAAGATGAGTTTTGGCTTCAAACTGAATTAAATTACCCTTCGGTTCCACCCTTGCCGCCGAAGGTGGTTGCTATAGTAACAGTCAAAGCCCCTTCAGGTCTGAAAGTGGTGGGACTGAACAATTTCGAGCTGGTGACTGCGTACGCGAGGAGCGGAAACAAGCCCTTTTGTCCTCCTAGGGCCTAAATTCAGGGATTTTAACGTGTGAATCTCATTTTCTCCTGCCAGACTGCAGGGGAAGGGAAGCACACCCCAGCTGAGAAAGACCAGGTCACAGCAGGCGATCAGGCAGCAACGTCTCAGAACCGTGAGCTTCAACCAGGCCAGCTTATGTGGAAAACACCGACATATTGGTGTGGAAGCAATTCTCAGCAGGCTGTTGTCACAGTGCAACCTGCTGCCAAACACAGCAGCTCCATATCTTCCATCACCATCACCTCCAGGAAGGTCGTCCGCTCCTCCAGCCTGCCTGATTCAGGCTATTCTTCGCTGGCTGTAGAGACGGCAGTCGACCAAAAGGCTTTAAGCAGCAACAACTCCAGTGCCCCTAATATGTACCTCAATGCCCAACACCTGAGGCATGCGGCTCCACGTAGAAAAGTACTAGCAGTCAAAGTCACTGAGCATAGAGCCAAAACTGTTACAGTCTTCCCTACAAATAGTAAAGATGCTCCAACTAGTCCCTCTCCTCTCTTTTCCAATGGGACCCCTGGAGAAAGGCATTCTACAGCCTTCTGTAATCTAAGCCAAGTTTACTCCAATTTAAACCCAACCAGGACACAGAGCATTTCCCCTCCTGCTCTCTTAAGCACAGATACCAGAGACACTTCAAACACAACAAGCAGAGGAAGCCACTATTCAAACCACCTGCCCATTCCAGATGCCCAGCAGCCAGTGGTGCTCAGAAGAAAGCCTGCCATTGTGAAGGTGCTGGAGACCAGAGAGACCTGTGGCAGAGACCCCAAGGCAAGCGTGGGGAGAGCAGAATTCAGGCACAGCTATACTGAAGGGTTCAAAAATGCTAATCCATTTACCCACACAAGCAGTCCACGATGTCCAAACTCTAAAGTGCCATCAGCTGATGAAGCCAGCTCTTCTGCATGTGAGAGTCAAGCTCTCAGGTCTGCGCTGCCAGAAAACGGTGACAAGAGGGTAACAGATGTCCACAGGGCATCATCAGGCCTGCAGCTGTGTTCCACCCCCTACAACGAACCTCCCCTTAAAAACACACAGACATCAGGTGGTCCCCGTCCCCAGAGGCCCTCTAGCTGCTACGCTGACCTAGACAAACCGAGTGCTAATGCTCCCAATGATACTGAATTCAGAAGTTCTGCACTTTCCCACAAGACAAATATTGACCCTGCGAGCTCCGCTGGCAGCAGCTTAAACAGGCGCTGGAGCACCGGAGGAGCAGCAGGGAGCCTCAGAGAAGTTTACCTGGGGAGAGAAAGCCCCGTGAGGGATATGGGGCAGAGGGAGAGGGGGTCTGCTCTCCTGGGAAACCAGCCTTTAACTCTCATCAAAGTGCCAGGTGGGTAATCTTCCCAGAGTGTGTGGGCATGAATGCATAGAGGGAAGGATGTGCTTTATCTTACAGCATGACTGGGAGCCATTATCTGCAGCTCTTAAAGAGCAGAGTGGGGGGGGGCGGTGTATATGCAGACACACTCTCGTTCTTTGTGCTCTCAGAATGTCCAGATCTCACGTTCTTTTGATGTATACTTGATGTGTATTACAGTGAGTGAGCGGGCGTGTGGAGCTGAGAGAGGGGTTTAATTGGAGCTACACACACAGAATATATGCAACAGTGCCTTCATTTCAAATAACAGTGCCCTGAAACCTGCTCTCCCTCTTTTTCATCTCTCTCTCTCAATCCTCTCTCATTCTCTAATTTTCCCACACACCTCCTTGCATGTATAATCTATTGATAGCCCATTTCCAGAACACTGTGCTGCTTCCCGGGGAATTAAGAAGTGTGAACCACACAAAAAAAATCATGGAAACCAATCAAATTGTCTCTTTCACACACACGCCTACACATATAAACACACGCATATAAACATTACCACATTCCTATGAAGTCAGAGAGCTGGAGTCAGACAAGGCTACCTCCAATCCAGCCTTTGGGATGGGATTCTGTGTATCTCAAAATATTCAGTGTACTAGACAAGATGTGTAAACTTCTTAATCAACAGCATTCAGTGTGTGTCTTTTTGATTTCAGAATGCTCAGCTAGCAATACCCGTGAAACAATAGTGGCGATGAACGCAGCTGCAGTGATAGCCAATATTAAACTCCAGAGCCAGCTGAGAAAGAGAACTCAGACCAACAGCAGAAACACCAGGATGGACATGGAGCCTCCATCCCAAAGCACAACCACAGGTACACACACTTTTTCTTTCATCTGCTGTCCTGTCCAAATGGGAGTGGTGGTGGCCCAGCGGTAGGATGATCAGCTTCGGACAAATAGGTTGATTCTGTCAACATCCAACCTCCAGCGCTACCTCCACTCTGACCCTTAGCAAGACCCTTAACCCCAAGTTGCTGCCAGAACACTTTAGATTCAGGATTCATTATTTGTCACATGCACAGTTCTACAAGTACAGGTAGTGAAATGTACCCTGGATAAAATTTAACAAATAAATTGAATCAAAAGCAATATGAAAAATCTACAAACACATAAAATAAATGTGTATTATAAAATGTGCTTTTTGTTGATTGATGTACATAGACCTAAATCACAAATGGCATATTGGCAGGTGAGTGATGGTGGTCTAGTGGTTAGGACACTCACCTCTGGACCAAGAGGTCATGAGCTTGAACCCTATCTCCAGCATTACCACTAGGGCCCTGAGGAAGACTCTTAACCCAAAGTTGCTGCAGGGAGACTGTCCCTGAAATTAGAAAACGGAAGTCACTCTGGATAAGAGCATCTGCTGAATGCTGTAAACGTAATGTAAATGTGAGTGATGGTGAGGTCAACGGTGAGTTCCCTGAGTGATCAGGAGACGGATCCTCTAAACAGGAAATGGATAACAGTGTTTGATAAATGCTGTAAATGCTAAAGTGGTAATTTGTCATTGTGAACACACCACAGCACACAGTGCAACACAACCAAATCTGAGCTCTGCATTAGACTCATCCGTGCAGCACCCGGGGAGCAGCCCTTGGGGATGGTACCTTGCTCATGAGTACCTCAGTGGTTTGTACCTTACACAGGCTGGGACCTGACGGGGTGACCTTCCAATCCCACTTCCGAACCCACTAAGAGCCTGTTTCCACCAAAACAACTATTTTTGATACATATCCTGTCAGCTTCAGTGTTCAGAGTGTTAAGTGCCTTCAGCAGAAAAAACACCGGTGGGGACGTTTTTTGTCCAAGGTCACTTTAACACAAAAGAATCTGCTGCGTCTTTGTCCTGGCAAAAATAACATTCAGACACACATACATTCACTCAGTCATGTACCAGCATAAAAGAGACTCTTAACCAAATAAAAACAGGGATATAAGAGAAAAACTGTTTCACTTGAACCCAAATATAAACCACCCTCACCACAGACCACATCAGCAGTCACCAGACACCAGACCAAAACACTGACTACATTTACAGCAGACAGCACTGAACTAATGAAGACATTAAAAGCAAAAGCTTTTAATCTATCAGCATGTGCATGACTTACATCTAATGCTCTTTAATTAACTCATTCATTTTAAAGATGAGGTTAATTAGTTAATCGACCTTTAAAGGTTAATTAAAGTAATGAGGGTGAAATGGTGAGTACAAGTCGTCATGCAGCAATAAGTGCAGATTGTTCTGTGTGCTCTGCTGTTAAGAGCTCACACGTGTGACCTCACGGCTCAGGGACACATCAGCATGAGCGGAGCTGCACCACATGGAAATCCTCCAGACAGTAAGTGTCCCTTTGTCCCGACCTCTTTATGAGAGTGATGACAAATGTGCATGAGGATAATTCTGTGTTAGCTGAGTCAGGTTAAGAGGCCATGGGTCAGTCGGAGCTGATGGTTATGGCCACATCCCTGAGCTGCTTCAGATGGACTGTCTCCCAGCTGACGGAGTGTGTGTGTGTGTGTGTGTGTGTGTTGAGAAGGCAGTAGAGGTGCAAGACAGCATGGTGATGAAGAAGCTGCAGTGAAGCGTTGGCACGTTGAGTTTGTTACACTCGAGGCTGATGAAAACGCCTGCAGCCCTCACACACTCAGCGTAAGTCTCTAAACAGACCAGCACATCACCTGTGCACCTCTGCACCAGCCTTGCAGCATTTATATGTAACCTCTATAGAATCAGGCACACACTCACAAACACACACAGCACAGCACAGTCAGTATACAGTATCGGAGCAATCTGAAACATGCACTTAATGTACACACACACATAAGTACACACATACTCACATACTTGCAAGATTCCGAGACCACAGAACACACACACAAACACCAGCCCTCTTTAAGTTCAATAACAGTCTGAAACGCACATATTAAACACCAAACTTTAACATTAAAACAAAAGGTATGAAATATTTCTCTTAATGTATAATGAATATAACGTATGAAGGTTTACCTTTTTAAAATATTCTAATTTTTTGAGATGCCCTCTTATTAGCTGTAGAAGATTCAGAACAACTTCACCTCACACATACACACATAAACACACATACACATACACACAATCACTGGTTGGTGCCTGGTGTATGTGCGTTTATGTGTTTCTGCAGGAGGCTCTGCTGCAGAGGAGGCCGGGCTTCATCAAACGTTCACAGGCCAGGGTCCGAGCTGTGGAACAACGGGCGCTAGACAGATTACAGCAGCTGAACGCACCAACACGCACATCTACAACTTCTGCTTACACACAGAGAGGTCAGCAATACAACGCGTCCCCCCTACGCCTACAGTTTGCAGTGTACAAGCTCCGCACCTGCTGAATAACTATTAAGTCATTACACAGCAGCCATCGCCCTCTGCTGGCCAAAAACAGACATTACCGAGATGGAGCTGTAGCGGCTTTCAGCTCATACTGAACCGTCAATAATGATCTGAAATAAGCCAACCTAAATTATTGGCTAAATCTAAATTGTTGTTGAACAGGAAACTAATCTGTGCTCCATTAGTCAAACACTCACAACACCTCGCTTTGTGTATGTGCTGCTTTGTGACAATGTTGCTAAAAAGAAATATACATATTAAATTGAACTGAAATTAAAGTGTATGTGTATGTGTATGTGTATGTGTATGTGTATGTGTGTGTGTGTGTGTGTGTTTCACAGGGGAGGACTTTATGTTCCATAACCAAAACGTGTCAGGAAAGCAGATGCAACAGCTGGATAAACAGTGAGTGTGAATAGTGACTGTCATCTACACTGCTGTTCATCATCGCTCCTCTCTATCAGCACATCTCGGTCTCTCTCACGTGTATACGCACACATTTCATTTTGAGTGTGTGTGTCGTCTCCATCAGTATTGAAGGTGTGAGCTGTGTTTTCGGGCCCCGACCGCAGGGTTTATGGCTTTAATTGTGTTGCTCTCAGTCTGTTTGTTTTCATGGTGCAGGATAAAAGCCTCTCTGATTAGTGTGTGTGATTGCGCTTCAGGACAGAAAGCCCCCTGGTGAATGTTCTCGCCTGCTATTGATTGAGAGCGTTGAATGGGCCAGTTTGGCAGCCCCATTGACTGGCTAGTGCTGTTGGCTCTGCGATGAAACTGATGAAAAGCCTCGTTGTCTGCAAACTTCCAGAAGTCCTCCAATCTGACTGCACTCACTTTTCACATCTCTGTGATGTAGGGAGGAGAGAGATGCTGAGTGATCATCTGTTCTGTCATAATGCCTGGCGTAGCACAAGAAATGGAGGCATTTATCTAGAGCGTTTTTCCGAGATTTATTTTATGCAATAGCATATGACATAATATGTAATAACTTTTATATAAGATATAAGAATTATACACCTCCAATGTTATTGATTCTTCTTAACGATTCTCTCATTTCCCAGCACGACATTTTGCTGTTTTCCCTAAGTTTTGCGTCGCACTACATTACGTCACACTCTCTGCGACTTGACCTTCGACCACGAGGAATCATGACCCATAAATTATATTTTTCACTACAGGGAAATCCAACATTCACTAAAACGTTCCAGTTCAGTTAAATCTTATCATTTATTGCAGACAAAACTTATATTTTAGCTGATAAATATCAACACCCAGCGTTCTACTCACAGTACAGACATTTACTGGATATTTATTTATTCCCGACGCACGTCCACAGCGCTATCCCTACAAGATCTTTACAAAAAGAGTAACTTAATTTGATTTAATTTGCATCCTTGGCCTTATTGATTCTGCCCCCAGTCACCCCCATGTCCAGATGTCCAAGTCTCTGTTCTGGTCTAAAGGCTGATTTGTTAGGGGTCAGTGGGGTGGACCGGCCACTGTCACATCACACTGATCAGGGCTGACCAGAACAATTAACACCTGAATGCTCTGGGGGCCTGGACATAGGCTTCATTAAAGGTTCTGTGTAGAGTATTTACCTTGATGACAGTTATCAGGTGTCTTTCATTTCCTAATGGTGGGAATATTCTCCGCCTCTGACTTCTCATCTAGTATTCTCTGTCCTTGTTAATGATCCTCTTTGCTAATTTAATTAATATTAAACTTTAGTTAAGCATTACACCTGCATCCGCAATTCTGTTATTCCAGCACCTTCACACACAGACACGCTGACACACACACGCCAACCTTCTGCAGAACTGTTCAGATTGTCAGTTTGGTTTAACATGATGCCTGGAGTTAGATTTTATTGGTCGTTCTTTACAATATTAAAAAACTACATTCATTTGATTTAAATATATTGTTTACATTTAATCCAAAGGTTTGTTTTATATTTTTTAGAGTTTTTCAAAAGGGTTAGAACACTTGTTATAACAAAATACTAGCTTGTGCTTGCAGCTGCATGTTGAAGTGAGCAGTAAAGTGCTGTGTGTGGAATAAGTAGAGCTGCCCCTACCCGTAACTGTGAACTGGGTTATGTGTGTGGAGTCACAGGAATTCCATCAACCTGCCTGAAGTGAAGAAGAGGAGAGAGGAAGAGAAGAGAAAGAAAGAGCAAGAGGAGAGGAAGCTAGTGTCCCGAACCAACAGACTGAAGGCAGAGATTTTTAAAAAGGTAAAGCTGTGCGTATGTGTGTGTGTGTATTTATGGCATTGTGGGGACCTTTTGTCCCCTAAAATCACTTTTATCTGTTTTTTTGGGCTTTGTGGGGACATTTGAGAGGTCCCCATGAGGAGAATTGACTTTATAGAAAATGTGCTTGTTTTATTTGAGAAACTAAAAGAGGTAAAAGATGTGCTTTTGGTTACTGAGGTTAAGGTTAGGGTTAGGATTAGGTGTAGCTGTAACATTATATACATCTAGTCATTATGGGAGTCTATGGAAAGACCAAAGATAAAAGATAGTAATACAAGACTGTGTGTGTGTGTGTATGGGTGTGTGTGTGTTTTCACTCAGGTCATATGGACAACACACGTCAGCAACTATGTTTCATTGCAATTTTATTTATTTTGTACCATTTAATAATTCATTGAAATGTGAGGCACAGTTATGACACTGCTGGTAAATGGCCCAAAATGAAACACTAATTCATAAATCTGTGCATGAACATCAGGTTCAGTTTTGGTGAGTTTTTGGTTGAAGTGAAGTGAGGTGGCAGCAGACATTTGAAATATGATCCCTTATTGCTGTAAAGGTTGTGCAACTTTTAAAATCAAAAATACAATAAAGTTTTGAGGTTTTTAGGGTTTTTATTAACAATTTCTATTTTGAGGTTTTGAGATTTTCCAAAAACTAAATATTTGAAGAACCTGTTAGACATGTTAGATGTGGTTTTGTGGTTTGATTTTACATTTGTACTAACCAGATTTTTGCAGGTACACCAAATATGGATAACTAAAACAAACGTTTTAAACTATCCCTTGAGCCATGTGAGATGCTGTCCTGTAATGTCTTGTAAAGCGTCCTCCAGCAGTGCAGAACAAACAAAACTTGAATCAACTCCATACACAGAATAATGGTGTTGTTGTAAAGGCAGGACTGAGCGCAGGTCAGAGTCACTAGCGGCTCTGTGAAGAGTGTGAAGGTGTTGTGAGCATGTAGGAATGAGAACACACCACTAGAGTTCACTACTGTACAGCCTGTAGATTCTTATGAACGCGCTCTTAGTAATCTGGAGTTATTTGGCACATCATTCAGGGCATTGATATAACCAGAACACAGAATAATAACAGTAAAATCATCTACATACACAAATATAACCCTTTACACAAGTTTCATGGAAATATGAACATTGTTCTCTTTTTATATGATGTAGTATTTTATGTTATATTTAGTGATTATTCAGAAGTGATGTCTTTGATGGTGTGTGTGTGTGTGTGTGTGTGTGTGTGTGTGTGCGGTCATGTATTTATGGCATTGTGGTGACATTTGAGAGGTCCCCATGAGGAGAAATGACTTTATAGAAAATGTGCTTGTTTTATTTGAGAAACTAAAAGAGGTAAAAGATGTGCTTTTGGTTACTGAGGTTAAGGTTAGGGTTAGGATTAGGTGTAGGTGTAAAATTATGTACTTTAGTCATTATGGGAGTCTATGGAAGGACCTCACAAAGATAGTAATACAAGACTGTGTGTGTGTGTGTGTGTGTGAGGATTTGTTTAGACGCTCTGTGTCGCAGAATTGAACAGTGTTGTATATCAACTTGTGTTCAAATGCAACAAACAACAACTACTGCCAAAGGTCCTGTAGTGTGCTCAATCACACACACACACACACACATAGACACACTCTTAGACACACTGGTCCATATGACCAAACATGCTTCACCATCCAGTCTCTCTCTGCTAGAGGAAACACCCATGTGAGCATCATCAAAATCTGACACAAGAGTAAAACTTACACGCAGAGACTCCGACCCTTCAACTACAGCCGAGGAACAGCAACAGATTCCATCTAATTATTCTGATAAACTCGCACATTCATCCAAATCTAACCCTAACCCTAGAATGAAAAACTACCATCAAATTGCTGTATATAATGATTTATTGTGTCTGCATTTTACACAACAGAAGCTAATGCACTATGGCTGTGACACTGTAACATGCAACATATCAATATATTAGTGCAGCTTGTGACTGTGTTCTCTCATTCTCCTTCAGAAAGTTCTGCAGCAGCTTGTGCATAAAGGAAAAGACTGATGAGAGAGAGAGAGAGAGTTTTCTTCTCCTTCATGCCGGTCTTCACTGCTGTCTTTGTGAAGTCCAGTGAGCTCCATCGAGACTCTCCACCTCCTTCAGACTGAGCAAGAAAACATTCCTATTAGAACTGATGCTGGCAATCTCCAAGAAAGACTCCACCTGGTCACTCTGGTCACTGGTTGATAGTATTAACGCAGTCGACGTGCAGATGAATTCTGCAGCCTTATTGTTGACTGTTCCACAAAAGCCTGAGGTGTTCTTTAAGGATCTGAAACTTTCTGTCATACTGTCCATGCTAACAAAACTGGAGTGGATCACCGCAGGGATTTTGATCAGATCACCTGTTCAACCTGCTGCGAGATTTGGAAAGTAACACTCATTCACACCTTATGTGGCCAGTTTAGAGTCGCCAATTAACCTACAGTGCATGCCTTTGGACTGTGGGAGGAAACCGGAGCACCCGGAGGAAACCCATGTGAACACGGGGAGAGCATGCAAACTCCACACAGAAAGACTCTACGACTGACCTGGGGATCCAACCCAGAACCTTCTCGCTGTGAGGCAGCAGCACTAACCACCTCACCACCGTGATACCCATACTTAAGACTGTTAATTTATAAAGTTAAATCAATTAACAGACATTTTTAATGAATTCTACAACAATTCCTTGAAAGTGTTCTAAAAACACAATGTTTGTATCTATATTTAGTGAACATTTACATTTACTGCATCTAGCAGATGCTCTTATCCAGAGCGACTTCCATTTCTTTCCTAATTTCAGGAACAGTTTTCCTGAGAGCAACTTGGAGTTAAGGTAGGATTCAAACCCACAACCTCTTGGTCCAGAGGCGAGCATCCTCACCACTAGACCACCACCATCCCAGCTGGTTAGTGAGTGATTATTTGTCATTGTGAACACAGCATGCAGTGCACCACAGCCATACATGAGCTCTGCATTTGACCCATTTGTGAAGGAGCAGTGGACAGCTTTTGGAGACAGTACCTTGTTCATGAGTACTTCAGTGGTGCTTCAGTAGTGGCCAACTGCCTAACTGTTACACTACCAACTACCCCAAGAGTTATGTCATTAGATAAAAGACCTTAGAGAAGCTGAAACCTAAACCAGAGACCATCATTATTTATCTTCTGAAAACAGTTGCTTTCCATTTCAGCCAGGAAGTGTGTGGACTATACAGAAGGTCTGTGTGTGACTGGAGGGAATC
This sequence comes from Distichodus sexfasciatus, assembly GCA_032718565.1. Classification (NCBI taxonomy): domain Eukaryota; kingdom Metazoa; phylum Chordata; class Actinopteri; order Characiformes; family Distichodontidae; genus Distichodus; species Distichodus sexfasciatus. Next base: position 571,669 of record JAVGVS010000177.1, read on the forward strand.
CCCTGGAAGACCAAATAAAGACCACCTTGTTTCCAACCACGAGCACATGTCAGTGCCACAGCTGAAGAAGCATGAGTTTTCTAGCGTCCGGCTTCAGACTCGTGATCTTTAGTGGCAAAATCAGCAGCTCCAACATTTAAGCAGCACCATTGTTTTTTCCTCATTTCAAAATTGAAGCATGCGTTACTGCTTAATGCGTCTATTTTTAACAGACAAAAGACCTTGGAGTTTTCTTTATTATCTTTTTTAAAAGTTCTATGTTCCAACTCTCGAAGCAAAAATCATTATCTTCTCCTGCTCCAGACGTCCTGAATTGAAGCTCTCTGAATAGAAATGCCTCACTAATGGGACACTGGGGCAGCCGGGAGAAAGGGGCTATTGTCTGTGTCCTGCTGCTGCATCGGGAGACCGCTGACCAGGACTCCATATGTCGCCAAGTGGTCCATCAGACTCCATATATTTAATATTCTCAGCTCACACATGTTGTGTGTCAGTGCTTTGCTCTACTTGCAATAATACATACTTTAATTCTAGCACCAAATGCAAAAATGTCTGTATTCTCATCTCTCTGTGGACTTGTTATTCCAGAACCCTGCTAATAAAACGTTGATGAGTCCCATGGTCAAGATGTTTTATTTTCTAGCTTTGTTCATGTAAATGTGCATTGCAGAGGTTCTGACTGCTGTAAATAAGAAAAGTGCCTATTTCATCAAAACAATATTTGTTTTTACCGCAGCTCTTGGAAAACAGACGGCCTTTTGGGGTTTCTAATTTTATTTGCCTGAAAGATATTAATAGATTTTTTTCACAAGAGGCCAGTCTTAGTCTCACAAACAAAGTGTTCAGGGTTCTGGTGCTGACAGTGATGAATATGACAGAACCCTGAGAAAGTAAGTGAAATATAATAAATTTGACTGCTTTCCCCACGACAAGCAGTGCTGGACGGAGATAAAGACGTGTTGTGAAATGTCTGAGGATGCTGAGTTGAATCAGGAGCACAGACTGAAGCCATAAATTGCCTTAATTTATTTCAGAAGAGACTGCTGTGTCCTCAGTTGATTCTGGAACTCTTAAACATGTCTTGTAGGATGGCCATACAAATGATTTAAAAAGTATGTCCATGATCAACACTTTCTGACTTTCTAATGGTCTTATAAGAAAGGATAAAGATGTTCTCGATTGTTGTCTAAGTTATAGCTGAACAATATTTTATAAGTTGAGATGGTTTATTTCTGGATAGTAGTCTAACTCAAGGTAAGCCACTTAATTATGTGATTCAGAGATTTACATTTGTAATAAAATCTTTATTATTAAAAGTCTGTATGTGTCAGAAAAGTAAATATACACTGTATTATCATATGATCGTAATGCTCGAGATGACGTAGTAAAACATCCTTTAGAAAATGACATTCAAAACACAAATAAAGTCATTTAAGTTGGAATTTACAACACTGCATTAGACCAAATGTCTGAACACACACACGTACAGTGTAAACGGTTAATCGCTTGGGTTGAGTCTGAACCTCCAACTTCAACAGAAGGAGGGTAATATTCAATTTTGCCAGAGCTGTGGTCAGACAGCATGAATTCATCAGACACCAGTGATTGGTTCTGTGAGAGCTGGGAATAAAGCCTGATGAAGTTTCACTTTAATATTAAACATTAACTTCCCCAATTACACAGGACATTGTCTTTAAAAGCTTGATGTCTCCAGCTATTACATGGGAATGGGCTCTGCTGCCAGACTGAAATAGAGGCAGAATAATTTTATGTCTTTGGAAAAAGCAGATTAGACTTCATGAAACAATACTCAACATAAAACAACATGAAACAGTAATGCTGCATGTCTTTGAAGGTTGCACTTTATGGAACAATAACTAAAATGAAACAGAAATTGCAAGTACAGTGAAGAATTAAAAGAAAGCAACTGTTCGTGTTTAGTGTGGGTTTTGGAATCCTCTGGTGCTCTGCTATACACAAAATCAAAAAAACAAAAGACCTCATTGTACATTTCAACACATACCTCATACAACAGAGTTTATGTGCACATGGGCACTGTGCTTCATCATGCACATTTTTGTTTGCAATTGGCTGTAACCACGTCATATTGTGCAATGTGTAACTATGTGTGCATGTGTGCATGTGTGCAGTGTAGCTTCTAAATATTGTGCAGGACCGTCACATCTGCCTGCTTTATGGCTGCGTTATTGCCCATTTGGTGCAGTAAGCAGGCAGATGTGCACCGACTGCAGCAGAGCCTCCACATATGACATCGCCGCACATCACATGAGCACCAACCTGGCAACTCAGCCTCGTTCTGCTCTTATTGTGAAGGGATGGAGATGCTTTTGGCAGTGACCTGATTAAAGTTATGAGCGGAAGCTGTTGAACGCTGAAATTTCACTATTATCTTATGTCTTAAAAAAGAAGGAAGAAAGCGGACACACACACCCACACACACACACACACACACACACACACACACACAGTGTATGTATTGTATTACTATCTTTGTGAGGTCCTTCCATAGACTCCCATAATAACCATTGTACATAATTCTACACCTACACCTAATCCTAACCCTAACCTTAACCTCAGTAACCAAAAGCACATCTTTTACCTCTTTTAGTTTCTCAAATAAAACAAGCACATTTTCTATAAAGTCATTTCTCTTCATGGGGACCTCTCAAATGTCCCCACAAAGCCCAAAAAAATAGATAAAATTGATTTTAGGGGACAAAAGGTCCCCACAATGGGATAAATACATGAACACACACACACACACTTGCACAACTATCTTTGTGGGGACATTCCATAGACTCCCATAATGACTAGATGTATAAAATTCTATAGCTAATCCTAATCCTAACCTGAACCTCAGTATCCACATGCACATCTTTAACCTCTTTTTCTCAAATCATTTTTCCTCAAGGGGACCTCTCAAATGTCCCTACAAAGCCATAAAAAAACAAATAAAAGCCCTAAAAAGGTCCCCACAACGCATAAAACATGGTACACACATACACACACTGGGTCCCTGAACACCTCAAGCAGAGGTAATGAGCTGTCAATGGCTGCCTTTGAATAATTAACAGAATATTCATAGCAGCTCAGCCAAGTGGGAAGATACATATGAGTCTGACTGTGAAAAGCACTGCACCAGCATCAAATATTCTGATTCACACCTCATCATGTTGAGCTGTTACAAAGAGTTTTAACACCTTAATGCTCTCTCCAATAACCATCATCTCAAATGCAATATCAATCATGAACAGTTAAGTCAAACCTGCTTCACTCTGACTCTATGCTGAGACCACTAAGAACACCTCCACTATGTGTTATTTAATCACATTTCTCTGCAGTCCTTAAAAATAGAGGTTTCTATATCACTATTTGCAGGGCATGTGATTAGTGGAGAGACCTTTTAGTTCCTCCTTCCAATTATACATAGAGTC
>JAVGVS010000177.1:580123-740123 GCA_032718565.1 Distichodus sexfasciatus
AAGGTGAAGTGAGAGAATGAGAGATGGATAGAGTCTGAGGGAGAGATGGAGAATGAGCGAGAGACTCATAGAGAAAGAGAGTGAAAGTGTAAATGAGAGAAAGACAGAAAATGAGAAGTAAATCCAGAGACTCCTGTGCACTTGCTCTTTCTTTCTTCTCTCTTTCTCTTTCATCTCCCTCTCTCTCTCCCTGTCTCTCCTCTCATCTCTCCACCTCCTCCCTCCTTCTCTCTCTCTCCTTCTCTCTCTCTCCTTCTTTGACACTCTCCATCTCCAGCCTCTCTGTCTTTTCTCTTATGTCTCTCCCTGTCGTCCTCCCTTCTTTCTTCTTTTCCCGCTCTGTTCTCTCTCTCGCTCCCTCGTTCGCAGGGCTGTGCAGGAAGCAGGGGAGTTCATTAGTGCCACCGCGTGTTAGTGCGGTTTGCCAGTGAAGGCTCTTGCGTCATGATGAGAGTCTCCTCTGTTCAGCGCCCTGCGGGATGGAGGGAGGAAAAACTCGTCTTCCCGCAATGCCTCCCGGTGAGCCGCTGGGAGTTTTGACCTGGCTGGAGCGTTTAGAGGGCTAATTAAGGGCTAATTAATGTGAGTTAGCTGTGAGTTTGGGCATTGGAGCAGGTGCCTCTCTGGAGGTTAAATGGGAACAGGATGAAGCTGCCTTGTGAACGCAGCACGGAGTCCAGCGTCAGCGCCGGAGGAAGCGCTAGATTAATGGGACTGCTGAATAAAAGGCTTTTATGAGCTGCTGTCTGGAGCTTGTGTGGCTTTTCTGGAGATCCTCGACCCCTAAAACACATGATGCACCTGAGGCAGAACAGACTAGAATTATTAAAATTCATCAAATAATCTTTTTCTCTCAAGCACAAATAAAATGAGTGTATAAAACCCCATGTGCAGAGGGAATGTCTAAGAAAACGGCCTGTCTTTAGTTAGTGCCAAGTGAAGGAACACTGCTACAAATCACGGTTAGTGTATTTATCAGATGCTGTAATTCATAACGCTAGGACTGGGCAATACCTCAAATCAATATCACGATTACTTTTTACATTTTAACTTAATATTGAATATTTTAACTCGATTATGATTAATGACCATTTATTTTATTTGATTTTTCTTTTGTTTTTTGCTGACAAATATGCTCAACTATTAAAGCTGGGATAATTTGTCTAATAAAGAGCTGCTTATCTTATCTGAGATGTATTGTCAGACTGGACGGTGCAGAGTCACATGACAACGCACACTAGTATGTTTTAGTATTAGCAGAATAAAACATTCACGTTTACACTCTGGATGCTCTTATCCAGAGCAGCTTCCGTTTCCTAATATCAGTTTCTCTGCAGCCACATGGGGTTAAGGGTCTTGCTCAGTGACCTAGTGATGGTAGTGGTGGAGGTAGGATTCAAAGCCACAACCTCTTGTTCCATAGGCGAGTCCCCTAACCGCTAGCCCACCAACACCCAGAGGTATTTTTAAAATGACTTTTTAACATTAATTCTATCGATTGGAGGCTCTGAATGTCAGTTTTGATTAATTTTTGATAAATTGCCCAGCTCTAATAACAGGCTATTTTTCCTAACTGTTCTCATAGACAAATGTCCTGCCACTAGACCTCCACACCAGGCATGTCTTCACCAGCGGTGTGAGGTGTAGGAGTTTGTCAAGGAGCCTGGATCACATGTGCTTAGAGACAGCATCTGTTAATTAGTTAAAGAATTAAAGTGAGTGATTATTTGTCTTAGTGAACACAGCACAGCACATAGTGCACCACAGCCACATGTGAGCTCTGCATTTGACCCATCCGTGAAGGAGCAGTGGACAGCTTTTTGGCAGCACCTGGGGAGCAGTGATTGGGGACGGTAGCTTGCTCATGAGTATCTCAGTGGTATGCTTACCGGTCTGAAAGTTGAACTCCCAAACCTACCAACTGTCCCACAGATGTTTATTTCATGTAAACATTGTAATGTGTTTCTTTGAGATCGGGGGTTTAGCCGACATAAAGAGATTATCTTTACTGTTAGTGAGTTCCTGACTGTGTATGTCCTGCCCCTTCCTAGATTTTGATTGGCTAGCAAGAGAGGAGTGACATTGACGAGGCCAGCACTGTTCTAAAAGTTGAACAGATAAAAAAAACCAGCCGCTGCTAGTGCAAAACCACGTTTGGTGGACACAGGCCCTAACTATTTAGTTTTTAAGTTATTGAAGTCATTGGCATAATTAACCCACTTTTAAAGAGTTTACTTCTACAGCCAGTGATTTTGTGCAGGTTGAACATGGACTTACTTACTAATTCATCACTAGCAAAACACATTTTGCAGGTGTTAAATGCTTTAGTACATTATCTTTAAAAAGCGGTGCTCTGGACCGGGTGTGAGCGTTGTGCATTTTTAATGCTTTTCCACTCCGTGTACACTTGGCCCAGTTTTCCCCAAACCGCCGGAGTGTACGATCGTTTTAACTGTACGAGGCGGTGTTATAGGAGACGCTCGGCCTGACGTTTCTAAATGACCGTTTTGTGATTTGAGTGCATCTGGGAAGCCTGTCTGGCTCTAACAATGTCACAAACGCTTTGCCTTCGTATCGTGTAAGACAGTCACACCGTAATGTTGCCAGACAGTTGACACGGCTCGCGACCAGCTCGATTTCCAGAAGCGATCTGACAAGTTTCCCCCTCAGGACAGCGGCCGGAAAGAGGCTGATGTTGATGGAGCAGCAGACAGGCGAGTGTGGTTGTGGACGTAGCGTTGGAGGAATCACATCATGTCGCTCCCTTGCCAGACATCGTATTGCGCTCTCGAGCAGCTGTCGACCTGGGGCTCATGTGTTTGGCATTATAGAGAGAGAGAAAAAGATGAAAAAGTAGAGAGAGAGAGAGCTTACATTATTCTTGGCTGCTTTACTACATACAATAATTTGTCGTTTATTTACGCTGTGCTATTTACCACTCATGTTAATTTTTGTTCCCTAACACACATGGACCCGGCTGCCCCCCAGTGAGGCTTTGACCTGTTTCCTTAAAGGTGAAAGGTCAGTAGGTTCTCACTGGCCCATTCTAAACCTTGGACATGTGGTAAACCGCAACACCAAAGACAAGAGATGGAAATCATTATTTAATCATATTTAACAGCATAGTTTTTCAGCACTTGATAAGTTCACTATGCCAGACATTAATCAACTGCGTTTACATTTACAGCAGGTGCTTTTACTGTTGCTAATTACAGGGACAGTCTCTGTGATGGGGCGGCTCAGTGGTGTAGTGGTTAGTGCTGCCGCCTCACAGTGAGAAGGTTCTGGGTTGGATCCCCGGGTCAGTCGTCTTTCTGTGTGGAGTTTGCACGCTCTCCCCGTGTTCGTGTGGGTTTCCTCCGGGTGCTCCGGTTTCCTCCCACAGTCCAAAGGCATGCACTATAGGTTAATTGGTGACTCTAAAATGGCACCATAAGGTGAGAATGTGAATGTGTGGGTCCTGTGGTGTGTTGGCGCCTGCCCAGAGTTGGTCCCCACCTTGTGCCCTTAAGTTCCCGGGATTGGCTCCGGTCCCCCCGTGACCCCGTCAGGGATTAAGTGGTTTGGATAATGAATGAATGAATGAATCTGCCAGCGGCCAGGTTAGGCGGCAGTCAGACTGTTACGATTCGGACAGCGATCTGGTTAGGATATGAACCGAATGCCAAACGCTCACAGTCTGCCAGTGATCTGGTTAGGATATAACAGACTGCTACATGTTAGCCGTTAGCCCGTGTAGCGTGGTGGTTAACCCAAACATGGCTGAGAGCGCGAGTAGGCAGGATTTCCACTCGAGTTGATTTAAGAACTCTCTTACGCAAAGAGCAGGGATTCCCACAGGAACCCGCGTTCTAACAGACACACACTCTATCAGTGAGATTAACCAAATAACTGGAGTACTCACAGTTGAAGCCGAGCAGAGTCGGAAGGTGGGCTGGTAGACTCAATGACAGAGCAATGTGCCTCAAGGAAATGACTCCTTTTATACTTCCTGAACCGCGACCGACCACTTCTGGGTCCTGTTGCCGATCGCGGGAGGCAGCGTGTGCGTGACACCCTGGTTTGATACTGGGGCAAGTGGTGCATGTGTAATGGAGATCACTGTCTTTCATATAAGAAGTACTGCTGGGATTCTGTCCGTGCTTTCCCCTTGAACCACAGCACTTACTGACTACAAGATGTTTCTATCTGGATGCTTCTTGGAACTAAAATTCAGTCGTCCAGTTCCACACTAGTTTATTTGGACCCCAAATATCCTGTGGCTTTGCTTCAGTTACCAGCCATCCAAGGTAAATGCTGAGGAAGTATTTTTGTCAAATGTTAAATCTCCAAAACCGGTCTCTGATCATCTAGGTTGGAGCTTTAAAGACATTAGAAGTGACCGAATTGCTGAGGCGGCTGAGCCAGACTCAGCAGTCGAGCATATCCATGAGCTGTGATTACTCCCCCTGACTCACTCTGCTGTCCATTAGGACATGTAAATTTAGTCTTCTGAAAGGCCTGGAAGCACGGATCAGCGAGCGTCAAAGTGCAAAGAGTTCCTCAGAGCCCCCATGGAGCGGAGCGGAGCGCATTGCCAGAGGAGGATGAAGAGGAGGAGGATTCGCGCTCCACCGGCTCTAACTGCAGGTTTAGGTGTGGAGGTGGAGTCTCTCGCTGCAACAGTAGGTAGAGAAACACCTTCATCTGCACCCATGGACTGTCCTGTGTCTGTGTGACCTCCAAAATGATGGTGCTGGAAGGAGCATAGAGCATCTTACTGACCTTGCCTGGGCGACACCGTGATCAGGAAGCTGGTTTACCCCGGGGTGATGCTCAGCCAATGACCTTTTTGTGAGTTCCCCAAATGTGGGAATCCATGAGGATGATTTGGGTGTTTTTGGTGTTTGATGCTGGCTAGTCCAGAGTTCAAAACATAGTTTACCAGAGCTCAGTTGAATTGACTCATGCAGCAATTGTGACCCACTCAAGTCAAAGCTCATGAATGGTTATGGTTTAGTGGAAACTCTAGATGAAAGAAGTAATTTGCTCCAAAGGGAAATGTATCTTTTTGGACTTTTATAAGCTTTTGGCCAGAACTGGATCAGACAGGTTTTCCCAGTACAATGGAAGACTATATTAATCTTTGTGTATTGAAACCTCGTCTGTATTCAGATATACTGTGACCCTTCTGGAGTAAATCTAACTCATTTGCAATCAGGTCTCACATGAAGTGTTTTGCAGTCAGAATCTGCATTACTCTGCCAAATTATTTCCTTCAAAATAATTCCAAATTATGGTAATTGTGGAGTGCTTGGTCCATTCTTTGGTCGAAGTTGGAAGCCCCTCGTATTTTGCTGTGACCTCATTACTGCCCCTCTCCCCCAGTCCTACTGAAAGGTCAGGAGAGGTTATCTGAGCGAGCTCTGGCTCTTCTTGCTTGCTTCCTTGCCACAGAGGAGCATATGGTGGAGCTGCTGCCCCCACACCCGGCCAGAAACCCCACGGCCAGACACATACTGGGTCCTACTGCCCCCCCAGACGCTCGGCTCCAGGGCTAAAGGCGCTTTGTAGTCAAGACGGAAAAGACTTTCTTGCTGAGAGCAGATTCTTCTGAAAATACAGAGTAGACTTTTAACCCTTTCACTTGAAGATACAGGTATTTATATTGAATATAAATATCTTATCCATATATCTTCAGATCTATACATGTACATACAGAGTTTTTGGAACAGTGAATTGAAGTTTGTGTGTGAAAAGGTGAAGGTGGTTTATATTTGGGGCAGTTGGTAGTTAACAGTTGGGTCACCAGTTCAAATCCCGGACCGGTAACGGTACCACTGAGGCCTTTAATCAAAGACAACCGGACATCTTTTAAGCTTAAATGAATCTAATAGAAGTTCAGTTTTCTTTGATTCAGTTCATCAGGGCTAGTGATCTGAAGGTAATCAAGATTTAAGATTCTGTATTTGTCACATACACAGTTAGACAAGTACAGCATGTAGTGAAATTTGCCCTGAATTGGCCATTAAACTTGTAATGTATGTACAAATAAATTGAAATAAATTTAAAGAGACATATGATTGGACTAAATCAAGGTAATAAAATATATAGAAACATAGTATAAATGTGGGTCATTACTAATTTTACTATAATTTGTGCTCAGCTGTATTGGAAGCCGTCCGACTGCTGGGCAGAGCTGAAGAACTGTGAGAAAACCTTATGGAACACTTTAGTACTGTACGATTAGCGCAGACTGGACCCGAGCGTGGAAACACTGAGCTGTGGTTGCTGTGGAGCTGTGAAATGTTGACGTGGACGCCCAGCTGTGTACAGTATGCAGCGCTGCAGGGGAGCACGAGGAAGGCTCACTACTCCTCCTCCTCTCCTGGCTGTGTGCAGTTGGGGTGATGGTGCTACTTTGAACTGGTGCCAGGCATGTGCTTTCCATGAACACATGACGTATCTCACACACACCATGTGCTGGGCCGTGGGCGCGCTGGCTGAGAATTGACTAACGAGGCGTTTGGGCACTGGGCCATGCGGAGCCGCGATCGCCAGGATATTACTGACCTGCAGGGGGCATCGTTCTCACCACTTTGCTGCACATACAGCATGATTTATTTGGGCAGCGTGCAGGGTGATGTCATGCTACAGGGTACGTCAGGAACTCCAGATTGCAGAAAAGGTCACCAGAAGGGAAAAGACAGAGAGAGAGAGAGGGTGAAGGAACCGAATAATCTGATCACATGGGAATTACTGGACTTTGATCTCTTTGTTTTCGCTTCAAAATGAAATTTGTCTCATTGCGCATTAGTCTGAATGAAGCTGTTCGTCTGGGGGCCGCTACTGTTTCCCAGCCTGAAGTCAGAATGACAGATGTTTTTTCATGCTTGTTACAGAGCGCTCCGGCCTTCAACTGCCCGTCTCCTGGTGCCGAGTCACGGCAGTCGAGGGGCAGTAAAAATCAGACCTCTCCTGTCCATCATTTCTGCTCTTAGGTGGTTAGGTTACACCTGGAAAGTCATCCACAGGGCATCTTGTTGAACTAGTGGGAGAATGAAAGAGGCAGAATGTGGAGGCTTGTCATGTCCGTCTGCTTTTTCTGTTTTATTAGATGATGACCGCTTGAGGTTGAGCTGCTCTGGGTCACGCGGTTCCCAGCATATAAAGTATATACGGTGAGGATGCTCTGACTTTAACATGTTCCAAAATGTGATTTAAGATTATTTAACTTAACCTTCAGTCTGTGGTTAGGGTGAAGTCATTTTACTGTGCGTTTAGTCGTTCCATATTGAAATAGTGCTAGACGTTGAGACATCCCAGTCGCTGTAAATAAGAACTTGTTCTTAATGCCCAGTAAAATAAGGGTTATAAATAGTGATGCACGATATGACAGTTCAGTAAAGTTTCGGCTTAATTGTGTATTTTGACTCAGTAATGGCTGGCTGTATATTTTTATAGCCCCTCTAATGATCCTTTGTTTGAGCAGAGTGATGATTGCATACGGCAGCGCGGGGTTAAATAAGAGTCTTCCTCAGGCACTATTTAAGGAAAACATTAACATCCTTTTCTTTAAACAGCATCCTTTTCTCTGCCTCCTTTGTTGAGTACTAATTTGGTGCTATTCATGAAGGACTAGTCTCAGATACCTCAGTACAAAGCACATTATTTAAGCAAAGGCAGTAAGTGTGGAGGCGCAGCGCTGAGCTTTTATCTGCGGCTGAGAGCTCTGAGCGGATGAGGAAACGATAGGCAAATGTCCATCAGTATTAATCAACATTAATTCTTCCTTTTCTCTGATGCTCTCCTCTCCGGGTCTACTCTGTCAGTCTCATAGCTTCTCTTGTTTTTTTTCCTTTGTCTCTCTCTCTCCGTTGTTACTCTGCATGTTTCTCTCTGCGTTCGCTCTCTTGTGTCGCTGATTTTAGATGATGATCCTCCTTTCCCGCCCTCTCTCTCTCTCCCTCTTAAAATGTTTTCCGTGTTTGCACTAACCTACATGTCGCCAAAGGCTTTGTTTTTCATATTTTATGGAACGTGATTGTGGCGAGAGCGTCAGCGCTGGATGCGGTGTTGTGGGGGGTACAGACCGGAGCCTCGCCGCTGCTGCTGATGCTGCGGTTCCCCCCCGGGCTGTTTGGGACCAGGCTCTTACTGAGAACGGTGCTACCTCAATGCAGCTCAGCATCAGCACCACACAACGTACAGGAGAGGAGAGAGGGAGGATGTGGTGAGAGGAGAGCAAAGTGAAGGGGAAGAGAAGACAAGAGAAGAGAGCAGAGTGAAAGAGAAAAGAAAGAATATGAAGGGAGGAGTAGAGAAGAGAAAAGAGGAGATGAGAGTGAACGGGAAGAAGGGAGGAAAGTGAAAGATGGAAGAAAGATGTCACAGATGTCACAAAGATGAAAGATGCCACATTGGATCTGAGAAGAGACAGGGAGGAGACATGGAGAAAAGAGAGAAGAGATAAGAGGAGAGAAAATTAAAGGAGTTTGATTTAGAGAAAATGAGAATGGAGGAGTGAAGTGTGGAAGAAAATAGAGGAAAGTAAAAGAGAGGAAAGACGGCAAATTGGGTTTGATAAGGAGAAAGGCAAGGAGAGAAGAAGTAGAAAGTGGGAAAGAAAGAAGTGATTAGATAAAAGATAAAAGGGGAGCTGACAGGAGATGGGCAGAGATAAGGTGAGAATGAAAGAGTAAAGATTGGAAGAAAAATGAGAAGAATGAAAGAGAAAAGTGAAAAGGAGGAGAGGAGAGGAGGACAAGTGAAGGACATCAAATAGAAATGAGTGGAGGAGAGAAGAGAAGAACATGGAAGACAGGAAATAGAGGAGAGTGAAGGATGAGGGGAGAATAGCAGAGATGAACATGGATGAGAGGAGGGGAGTGTAGGAATAGAAAAAAGAAGAAGAAGGAAAGAGGAGATGAAAGAGGGGGGAGGCATGAGAGAAGAGAAAGGAGTGGAGGAGATGAGAGAGTGCAGGTGGAAGTGTAATGGGACGGAGCCGTTTTTCACCAGCTCTGCAGATCTGCACCAAGTCAAGCTTCATCATTATTCCTAATCAGATGTGGAGGAACGAGACAGAATTCCATGTGCAGTGTGAAACAGAGGCCTGTTAGGAACTCGTTATTCCTTCACAAGCCGTCTCTCCATCAGAACTTGCTTACGACAGACTATACACTCCCTCGTCTTCCCCCGTCTTTCACGAGAAACCTCACAGTAGAAGACGTTTAATAGCGTTCCAAGGTCTCCATATTGCGCTGGTGCTGAGCCAGGAACGAGACGCGATTCATTCTGGAAGGAAATTTCCTCTCAAGTAGCTCCAGGTGCTCGTGTCAGACAGGGAGAGTCAATTTTAACTTTCATCTCTAGATGTAGGCAGAGATTACGTCTGCAGCCTTCTGAGCCGTAGCAGACTAAACTCAGTTCCGCACAGAATCGCAAAACACCCCGTAACTGGCGTCATTAAATCCACACACAGTCCAAACAAATCAGCAGTGACAGAAATACGTTTGAAAAGCAGACCAATGTGAAAGTAAAGTGTTGGTGTAAAACGCTCTGGACTTTTTGGATGTAGATGTGTATCTCTGAGCTGCTCTTTGCGTGTTAGGCCATGTTAGGTAGTTTCATGACCTAATGGGTTATAAACTTTTATTCTCCAAGTTTCCAAGAGCTGCCACAGTTGTTTTCATCACAGCTGTGCTTTCTGAGTAGAAGGCTGAGTGGAGTACAGAGTTCACTGGACCAGAGGTGTGTGAGGTATTTGCATGTATTTCACTGATTTTGCAGCTTTAACAACGCTGTGATGATAAAAATTGCACTGTTAATGTGTGTGTGTGTGTGTGTGTGGGCTGGCTTTTAGAGTTTTGTGATGAAGTGATTATGCCTTAGGAAAACCTAAGATTTTGACTCATTTCTGTGGCTCTGTGAGGAGATTTTCTATTTGAGGTCCATATAAGAACATGAGTTCATAGAACAGTTTCAGGTTTTATGTGAGAAACAAAAAAGACGTGCTTTTGGTTACTGAGGTTAGGTTTACTTTAAGGTGTAGTTAAATAGTTATTACTTACTGTCATGATGCGTGTGCCGCGAATGGAGATGGAGACGCAGACGCGGGAATCTTTGGATGCAACGTGCGTTTATTTACAGTGGAGACGCACACAAGACGCAGACGCCGAGCGTGGAGCCCGGCGGGTTTGGAGCTAGCAGTCCAGGCGGCGAGGCTAGCCAGAAGCTAGCGGCGGCTGGTTAGCTTAGCAGCGAGCGAGCTAGCTTAGCGGTGGCTAGGCGGTTCGGTTGCTGGAGTCTCTTGGCGAGCTGGCGTCTGGACCAAAACGTGAGGCACATATGAGGGAGAACGAGCAATGAATAACCGGATCGGTCTGGGTTAAATAACACAAGTCGTTAACAATGATGAAAACACAAACCAATGAGCTGGAAGACGTAAACTATGAACAGGTGTAACACATTGGGGAAGCGAAACCATCACCATGACGTAATCACCTCGGAGGTGCCTAGCGGGGAATCCTTAAAGGGACAGACACACTGTTACCACGACAACCCCGACGCGACACATCAGACCTCAGGTTTAATACTCTGGCGAGTCTGGGCGTCGGGGAGGAGGCGCAGACGTGACACATCATTATGGGAGACCATGCTACAACCTCATAGAGACAGCAAGCTGTGATATTATCTGTGTCTGTTCATCTGTGATCTAATGGATCTAAGTTTTGTGAATTAAGATACCAGGAGATTTTTAGTTTTTGTTGTTCTCCTTCACGTTGTAGGGGCAGCTGTGGTGTAATGATACATATAATCTACACTGATACATTGACTCAGTGATTTCATTGATTGGGGCAGTTAATGGTGTAAGCGTTAGGGAGTTGACCCTGTGATCAGAGGGCTTAACTCCCAAATCGGTAAGGGTACCACTGAGGTACTCATGAGCAAGGTCCTTCATGGACGGATCATATGCAGAGCTCACATTTGGGTGCTGTGCTGTGTTCAAATACTCACTCTCTTAAAGAGACCACATAAAAAGAGGGTAAAAGAAGCAGAAGATCCATATTCAGGATTTGACAATATTCAGTAATCAAAGTGCATGATCACTTGTTTAACCTTCACTCACTGCAGCTTCACTCTTCATACTGCCCTGGATTCACTCCTACTGCTACACCACCACCTCGGACCAGCGTGCCACCCATAACCCACATTCCCACAGGGTTATCTGTTAAAACGTCTGTAAAAGTTCGCGACGTCATGACCACTGTGAATATAAACATGAATATTCAGTGCTGGCTTCAGCTCAGGCTGCGGTTTCATTTCCCAAGATCAATCCTTCTGAGCTCGCTTCATTTACTGTGCTTTAATGTGAAGAAAATGGAGCTTCTGATCTACAAAGCGGTGCATGGTCAAGACACACTAGTCTCTCTTACACACACACACATTCTGACTGCACACATAAACACACATGCATACACATGCAAATGCACTCATAAGCACACACTTCACACACTGCACACACACACATACACTCCCACACTGCACACAAAAACCACAAGTGCATATACAGTACACATGCATACATACTGTACATCAGTTTGCACACACACTCACACACATTTAACACAAGAATACACATACACCCACACACAAGCATATGCAGTATACTTCACACACACAGACACAAACACGCTGCACGCAAATGCTTATACACACATGCACAAATACACATCCACGCACTGCCTGCCCACACACATGCATATGTACACACATACGCATCATACTCCTTCACACACACACACACACACACAGACCTGCACACACTGCATTTTATTAAAGAAATATAAATAGCAAAGCCCTGTGCTGACTGTGTGTAAAAGAGCCGCGTGGACGGCTGCTGGAGACGTCTTTATTAAAAGCTGTGTTTACACTCGACTTCATTGGAAGTTTAAACAAGCCGTGGAGCCGCTTTCACCACAGCTTTATTACACTCACCGACTTCTTACGCCTTATAACTCTCTAATTTACCCACACAGAGTCCACGAGTCAACCTTGTGGGCTGGGAGTTCCTAAAATTAACAACCGTCTCCTGTTCATCTGTGGAAAGTCCGGATTGCGTTGCCAGGGTTGGGTCTTGTTAGACCATTTACAAGTGAGAATTAAGACCAACTCTGGCTTGTGATAACAAAAGCAGCCATTCAAACGTGAGCTCGTTAAACGCACAGGAAACCCATTGGTTGTGGCAGTGAGCGGAGACTTCAAAGTGCTGAGGATGTGATGGTTATTCCATGTGTAGGTCAGGTCTGCTGGTAAAGAGACGACCTCGCGTTAGACCTGAGACATCCACTTTTTCTCACCCGACTACGCTAATGTATTAACCTTCTAATAGCACGCTGTGTGGACCGTGTTGACCTTCTCTTCCACTGATGCAACATGTGAAGACTTTTACTGACATTTCGCTTACTCACAGGCACATTAAGGAGTGGCTTCAACCGCCACCAGTCAGGGCTGTAACCATACATCGATCTGCATGATATATTGGTTCAGCGCTCAACAAGCCCATACCCTGGATCCAAAATGAAATATCAATCAGACATCATACAAATGGTAACGTCTCTCTCCAAGCAGACAAGACACTGTATATTGAGCAGGAGGGATATTTGTTATTAAAAGAGAAGACGTTTTTCATTTAAACGTCTGGTTGAGCTCAGGAATAAAAATGTCAGCCGATATTGTAGTTTCTTTTTGTGATATGAATGGAAGTGATCGTGGTAAATCAGCATATGATATGATACGAGACGATACAATACAATACAATTTGATATTATACAAGATGTTACAATTAGGGATGCACCGAATATTCGGCCACCGGAAAAATTCGGCTGAAAACGGCCAAAAAATGCATTTTCGGTTTCGGCCGAATTTTTTTTTTTTTACGCGACCGAAGCGGTGATGACGCAAACAACAACCGCAACCTGCACGCGCTAGATTGGATTAGAGTCGACATGTCTGCCGTGTGGGCGCATTTCAATATATCTAAGAAAGACACACGGAAAGCCGTTTGTAAAGCGCGCAGTGCCGACATTTCTAGAGGGGGAGCACCCACAAAGACTTTCTCAACGTCGGGATTCATTTATCATATAACATCAAAACATCCCGATCAACATGCAGAGTATGAAGCACAGAAGAGCCAAGACCCTTCGAGCACACCCACTCCGTCTGTGGCGGACGCTTTTGAAAAGGCAGGAAAGTTCTCATTTGAGTGTTTTAATACACCATTTTGTTACAGGCCTACAGAGAATGTTGTTATATCTTTCAACACTTTTTAAAGCACTTGTTCTGAATGCACTTTGTTCATGCACTTCGTTCAGAATATTAAAATGCACTTGAATTCACTTGTTTTATGAGAGAAGATATTTAATTGTGTAATATTTCAGCTGTCTTGCTTTTAGGCTATTCATGAGTGGGGCCAAGTAAAATATTTTATTTTATATTGTGCATTGTTTGAATGCTAAATAGATATTTTCATAGTTTTGTAACAGATTTATTCTTTGAACCATGAATATTAATGTATGCAATTGCAATGCTTGACTTTAGTGAGGTAAGTACACACAGACCCAGCCATAACGGCAGTATTACAAAAAATTGGTATAATACTGTAATTTCTTTCGGTGTTTCGGTTTCCGTTTTCGGCCAAGTGTTTCCTCATTTTCGGTTTTTGGTTTCGGCCAAAAGAAATCATTTCGGTGCATCCCTAGTTAGGATACAATATGACTTGATATATGATACAATACATTACGATAGGATATGATTTAATACAATATGATTTTATATGATACGGTAAGATGACATGATACGATATGACCTGATATGATGCAGTTGTGAAGAAACGTGGGAATACACCATTAATAAACAAGTTGAACTTACTGTTGTTGTGTGAGGGTGTTCTTTATCAGTCATCGTTATTCATAAAACAACAGAATAATTAAATGGAGCTGAAATGGTATCGTAGTGACTTTGTGATACCTGCAGGCACTGTGAGTGCTTAGATAAGTCAGTATGTTTGGGGAATGTGTCCTGTAATGGCTGTAAGTTGGCAGTGGGCATGTCTGTGCATTGTGGCAACACCTCGGTCTTCAGCGGGGAAACGTTCGGCTGGAAAACAAGGTTTAAAAGACTTTTGGGGGACACAGAGCTGGGGGAGAGTGACGTCAGCAGGGGAGGGAGAGAGAACCTGTGAGACGGAGTGAGAATGTGCAAAAGAGACAGCGTGAGCGAGAGAGAAATGTTGAAGTTGTAAGTGTCTGTGTGTGTACGTTAGAGAGAGAGAACGAGGGAGCTGATGAATCACCAGTGTCCCATTGTGATATGTCTGCTCTCTCAGCCAGAACAAAGCCGCCTGTGTGTGTGTGTGTGTGTGTGTGTGTGTGTGTGTGTGTGGATGATGGAAGGATGCAGGCGGCAGTGTTGGGGTCAGTTTGGGTAAAGAAGCAGAACATGCCCTCATCCACATGGGAATCTCAACATGGCTAAAGTCTCGACGTCAGCCCAAATAAAAATGCTCCCTCTAACACACACACACAAGCTCTGATCCTGGTCCTGCACACCAAACCCCAAAAAACGAGCATTCTTTGATTTACAGCAGATGAAGTGGAGGTGAGATTGAGTTTTAAAGAGCGGTAGGCCCGTGCTGCCCCGCATCCTCTCTAGACCCACAGCTGACTTCACTCACACTGGAATGCCCGTGAATCATGGAGAGAACTGTCTTTTTCTCACTCACAAAACTTCCCCTTCTCCTTCCCCAGGTTGAGCGCAGGCAAACTGCTGCATTGCATCATCATAAGAGTGAAGATAAAGCCCCTGGGAGCCAGTTAGCATCAATAGATTTCCATCAGACTGACTCCTGTCAACTGCTCTTCATTTGTTATTAATCTGTTGTGATTTTTGGCAAAGTATTTTTTCCGTCACAAGCACCTACACTGGATTAGAAACAAAATTAGAGAGAGAGAGGGACAGAGAAAGAGGGATAGGGAGAGAGAGATACAGAGAACAGGGGGTGGGTGGGGAAAACGGGTGGAATGAAGAGAGAGAGAGTAAGGTGGGAGGGAGGGAGCAAAAGTGGGGACTAAAGGAAAGGGGAGAGAGAAAGACAGATGTATGGAGGGAGGGATGGTGAGAGAAAGAGAACCATGAAACAGAAGGGAATAAGAGAAAGAACGTGGAAGGGGTGAGGGAGAGAAAGTAAGAGAAGGGGAGTTCGTGATGGAGAGAGGTAACAAAGAGTAAAGAAAGAGGTAGAGAGGGATGGGGAGAGAGCGGGGGTATGAAAAAGAGAGAGAGAGAGAAATAGAAGAAGGGAGCAAAAGGGAGGGTTAGAGAGAAACAGAGAAAAGAGAGATGTGTGGAGGGAGGGTTGGAGAGAGAAACATGGAAGAGAGGGGAAGAGAGAAAGACGGAGGAAGGGAGTGAGAGAGTAAGAGAGAGAGGAAGGGTTAGGGAGAGAGGACGTATGGAAAGAGATAGAGAGAAAAGTGGGAAAAGGAGGGAGGGAGGGAGGGAGGGATGAAGGAAAGGGGAGAGAGAGAAACATAAGTTAAGGGAAAGAGAGAAAGAAGGAGTAAGAGGGAGGGAGAGTCTGAACAGAGGGAGGTGTAGAGAGTAAAACAGTCAGAATGCTCAAACTGCAGCTTGTAGGAAACTGCAGAAATAAACTCCTCATAGGCAGAGCCAGTGACATGGTTTCCAGGAAGACGGTGCCGCGTTTGACAACATCGATTAGGGAGATTTCGTTATCGTGAAGAAGGGAGTGTTCAGAAGCGGCAGACTGCAGGATTTATAAAGTGCACGCAGGCGGAGGTCTCTGCAGGAAGCAGTTTGTTAGCAGGGCTGTCTCTCTGTCCGAGTGTCACAGCAGGGTCTGGGTCTGAGGCTGTTTAACGGTGGAACTGTGTAGCAGATCTGACTGGTTGCTATGGGTGTAGATCACCAGTTATGTTATTATACGATGTTATATCGATTCAGAGGACAATGATTCCATGTCAGGAGCTGATTAAACACCTTCACTTTCATTCAAATCAAACCACAAAACGCAACTAAAGTATTATTTAACATTTTATTCCTGAGCTTTAATCAATGCAAAACTATCTTCTCTTTTAATAAAAATGTACCTGTTCAACATTCAATTCAATTCATTTTTATTTATATAGCGCTTTGTGACAACAGCGTTCGGTTATTATCACAAAGCTCTTCACATATACAGTAACCGCACCCAAACCCCCAACAAGCAAGCCTGAGGCGACAGTGGCGAGGAAAGCTCCCTCTAGTAGGAAGGAACCAAGAAGTAATAAAAAGTGATATCGATATATCAGTGTAGATTGATGAATCATTACACCCCGCATGCATGATGGATGACTCCATCACAGTGATCTGTCTAAAGGGTGGCATTCAGAAAACAGATCCCAGATCAGATTTTTAGACTATTATGAAAAGAGAGTTAACAAAGTTAACAAATATATAAACCACGGAGTTGTGAGAACCCTGCACGTTTTCACATACATTTACAGCGTTTAATGGACACTCTTCTCCAAAGTATCAGCCATGTGCTACGGCGATAGTCAACTTCAAAGGCAGATTTCTCCGTTTCTCACTTGGCGTGACAGGAGAAACCCGACTCCTTTGAATGTTGATATCTCAGTCATATGTCGTCCCATTCATTCACTATAGGTATCGTTTTGAAGCTTGATTTATGCCCTTTCATGAAAACATAACTCAATTTTGAAAATTTGCGACAAGCGACTGGTTTTGCCGTGGAGGGTCACATTTAGGGTTTGACTGAATCATTCTGTACTTTTCAATTTCCTGAATGATCACACATTTTGTTGTTTTTTTTCCTTAGCAACGCCAACTCATCAACTGGGGCCATTTAACAAGGCTGACCACCATGAGATTACAGAACCATGGCTTCTCATTGGAGGACAGAAGAGACCAATCAGCGTCCTGCAGTCTGGGGTAAATCCAACTCTTGGTTCTACTGTATTCTGATCAGCTTTAACATTATTTACACCACAACCACGGTACCTTGCTCATGGTTACCTCAGTGATACCTTTACTGGTTCGAGACTTGAACTGGCGACCCTCCGATCACAGGGCCAACTTCCTAACTGTTACACTACCAGCTGCTCCATTTCAAATTGATCTGTTCTGCAGCTCTCCAGCCCAACAAACCGTGCTGCAGTGCGTGTTCTGAGTCCTCTCTATGAGAAGCAGCAGATTTTCATCAGGTCGAGCTACATTAGAGATGTTGAATCAGACAACACAGTTTAGCCCTCACTCTGCACCTGCATCATTAGCCTTGACACCGAGCACCACCCTGTCACCACTTCACCACTTTACAATCCATTTTTACAGTGCATTTTTACAACACACACTGTCACAAAGCAGCTTCACATATAACCGGCCCTGAGTCCCTAACGAGCGAGCCTGAGGCGACAGTGGCAGGAAAATCTCCCGATGTAGCAAACAGAAGGAACCGTGGATTTGGAAGGGGGCCCATCCTCCTCTGGGTGAAGCTGGATTAAGTTCACGTGTGTATGAGATTAGAATGTGTATGTAAATGTGTGTGGATGTAGAAAATGTAATATTTAAATTAGCATTTAAGGTTTAGAAGGTCTCAGCTGGTTCCAGGTTTCATCTCTTGGGTCGCCGGTTCAAATCCCTGAGCTGTAAAGGTACCACTGAGGTACTCATGAGCCAGGTACTGTGCCCAAGCACTGCTCCCCGGGCGCTAACCATGTCGGCTGCTCACTGCTCCTTTACAGGTGGGTCAAATGCAGAGTTCGCATTTCGTTGTAATGCAATCACTCACTTTCAGTTTCAGTTGGTAGCGTTAGGGAGTTGGCCCCGTTTACAGAGGGTCGCTGGTTCAAGTCCCAGACCGGTAAAGGTATCCCTGATCTGTTGTACACTGAAATGCATGTATGAAAATGTGGACTTTGCACCTGGACGATGTTAATTGCAAATTTATGGGACATTTTTTATGACTTTGACAGACCATGTAAAAACCTGTGACTCAGCAGAACACTAATTAGGACAGGTCAACATGCTCATTCAGTACTGACCATAATTCTATCTTTGTTATTCATTTCCTTTTTACAGTTATAATTTGCAATTTTTTGACATACAGACATTTTATGTGCAAAAAGGGCAGTTGCATAGTTAGCAGCTTCTGCAATTTTGATTTGGAACAGGAAAGCTACTTGCGAGCAATG
Source organism: Distichodus sexfasciatus (assembly GCA_032718565.1). NCBI lineage: Eukaryota > Metazoa > Chordata > Actinopteri > Characiformes > Distichodontidae > Distichodus > Distichodus sexfasciatus. Next base: position 598,375 of record JAVGVS010000177.1, read on the forward strand.
CAATAAAATGAGAACATTCTTTCATCTGCCATTACCAATACCAATGTTCAATATTCACATTTCAGAACCCTGCCAAGTGTACAAGAGGCGCTGCTTTCACCTAATAATCCTCATTCACGTAGAGCCTTTAATGCAGCAGTGAGAGAGAGGTTGAATGGAGAATGCTTTTAATAAAATGTTTGCACTCCAGGTTGCTCTGCTGTGGTTAAATAGAGAATGTGTGTGTGTTCCGTAAAAGCCGGTGTAAGGTTTCACATGGAGGACGTTGATGCTGCTGAGGCTGCAGGTTGTGGTGCTGCTGCTCTCTAATGAGATGTTTGATGGTGGCCTGCTTTAAGACTCCATGTAAGGAAACTGAACGAAACATTTTAGTAAAGCTTATTTGGGAAACTCTAAAGACCCGTATGTGTGGAAGTGTCTGCTTTTGTTATGAGTATTAGAAAAATGTTTTAGTTTTATAGTTTTAATGTAATATAGTGTAAAAGAGTGTTTTAGTGTAGTATATTCATCATTCGTGACACAGTGAACATTTTATCAAAGTCTATGAGTGATTATTTGTCATTGTAAACTCAACACAACACTGCACACGCAGGGGCAGTTGGTACCCCATTCAAATCTCGCACCAATAAAGGTACCACTGAGGTACTCATGAGCAAGTTACTGTCCCAAAGTTACTGCTCCCCAGGCACTGCCCATGTCAGCTGCCCACTGCTCCTTCACAGATGGGTCAGATGCAGAGCTTAAAATGCCTGATTTTGAAGCAGATTTTCTAATAAAGTTGAAATAAAGTTGCGAGAGCAAGTCAAAGTTGCCGAAAGGATTTCCCACCTTTATAATCTTTTGTTAACAATTAATTAAAACGAAAGGAACAAAACCACTATGAGCCCTGCGGTGTATTGGTGCCCGCCCAGGGTTGGTCCCCGCCTTGCATAGTCCTGGGATAGGCTCCGGTCCCTGCCACCCCCCATAGGGATTAAGCGCTTCAGATAATGACTGACTGACAAAACCCCCTATTATTTGTGTTAACCTTTAACCATTTAGTTATTTATGAACGTAAATGTGAGGCATTTTTATCACGTTTTCTGCATCTTATAAGCATAACCAGGAAGTGAGTTTGCTGACAAATAGCTCAGCACTTTGCAGGAAACTAGGATGACTGGTCAAAAATTGCAGGAATGTTGCGGTAATTTGTCAGAATTGCAGGTAGTGATGAATTAGCAGGGATTGACTGAATCTGTGGAGGGTCTGACCAAATATGACCTCTGCATTTGACCCATCTGTGAAGGAGCAGTGGGCAGCTTTTTGGGAATGCTTGGGGAAGATGCATTACTGCTGAGTACATCATTGGTACCTTTAACCAGTTCAGGCCCTGAACCAGCGACCTTCCAATCACAGGGCAAACTCCCTAACATGACCAACTGAAATTGAGTGATTATTTGTCATTGTGGGCACACCACAGCACAGCACACAGTGCACCACAACCAAATGTGAGCTCTGCATTTGACCCATCCGTAAAGGAGCAGCGGCAGCTAACAAGGGCAGCGCCCCGGGGAGCAGTGCTCGGGGACGGTACCTTGACGGTACCTCAGTGGAACCTTTACCGGCCCTGGGTTTGAACACCCTACCGTTATGCCACCAACTGCCTCGCTTTATCTGTTGCAGATGTGCTGTTATCAGACAATTATTACCATGTACCTCCTGTGTGTAGTTTTCATAGCAGACTCCATAAGACTCTCTCACTGAGCTGCTTTACGTGTGCACTGCCTTAAGCTAGAAACACACAGAGAAGGCCGGGCCACCCAAACCTTCGTGTGTGTGTGTCACTGTGTGTACATATAACAGTGAAACGTGATTAATGTACAGTACTGTGCACAGGTTTGAGGCAGGTGTGAAAAAATGCTGTAAACAAAGAATGTTAATCATTTATTTTCATCAATCAACAAAATTCAGTGAATGAAGAAAAGAGAAATCTAAATCAAATCAATATTTGGTGTGACCACCCTTTGCCTTCAAAACAGCATCAGTTCTTCTAGGTACACTTGCACACAGTTTTTGAAGGAACTCGGCTGGTAGGTTGTTCCAAACATCTTGGAGAACTAACCACAGATCTATAATCCTATAATCCTACAAAATAATATAATGACTATAATCCTACAAAATAATATAATGACTACAATCCTACAAAATAATATAATGACTACAATCCTACAAAATAATATAATGACTATAATCCTACAAAACCCCTGACTTTGTGCAAGTGTACCTATAAGAATTGATGCTGGTTTGAAGGCAAAAGGTAGTAACACCAAATATTGATTTGATTTAGATTTCTCTTTTGTTCGCTCACTTTGCATTTTGTAAATTGATAAAAATAAACAATCATTATTTATATTTCTGAAAGCATTCTTTGTTTACAGCATTTTTTCCACACCTGCCTAAAACTTTTGCACAGTACTGTAGGATAGTACTCATATACATAAGATGTGTGTGTGTGTTTTTGTTTGTTCTGTACTGTTGTGTACATTGCTGTCTTTAAGTTCCAAAAGAGTGTATGTGTGTGTGTAGTAGAATCTGGCTGCATTTTAATGAAAGTAAACTTTTTACTACAGTACCTTACTTTATTTAGAGCAGATGTTTACATTTTTGCACATTAGAATGATCTGCAGTGACACATTTTTGGAACTAAGCAGTAGATGTGTAACAATAAATAAATACATTAATATATCTTTTCAGTGATCATCAAACCAATAACAATGATCCAAAATGAAAACATGGATCACACATCATACATATTGTAGTGCTGTGGCTGAGGAATTCCGATTTTTGTGATTTGAACTAGGGCTGTGCGATATGGCCAAAAAATCATATTGCGGTACATTTTGAGCCCTAGGCGATAGATGGTATATATTGCGGTATATAATTAGATGTGTAAATTTCAATATAACTGTCACTTTAAAGTAACAGTTCTTTCCTTGTTCGTGTAAAACATTAGCTTATTGAGTTTTCTTCAGTTCTACAGCCGTGTAAAAATATATTATTTAAATGTCTTAACTTTTTTTAGACCAAAAAACGTAAAAAATTACACAAGGTGAAAGTGGCCCAATGTCCTGATCATTTAACTTTCATTCAAATGTAATATATAAATGTAAATATTTTACATTCATGTTTTTACTTAGTTCTCAGCTTTATTTATTTACTTTCTCAAATTTCTTACTTTTATTCACAATGACTTGCACAGTGTCACGAGGGAGCCAGGTGTTCATTTCAGCACATTATGCCTGTAGAACTAAGCATGTGGCAAATAAAGAATCATTTCTGCCATTAAATAAAAAGGACGTTTCTGGTCGAATCCGTCGATCGGACGTGGCGTGGCGAGCGGCAGACGGAGCGGTTCCCTTGTCGAAACATACGGGCCCAGGCCGGAAAAGTAATGGCGCATTCTTTGGCTTCTCTCATATTCAACAGCGTATATTTTGCAGATTATGTTTTTCTGCTCAGTATCCGAGACCCTAAATCCAAACCATGTCCAGATTATGGACGTTGCACCGGTCTTCTTAACGAGCTGCTCTTCCGTACACTCTCACTCCATGTTCCGAAAACAAATGCCTCGTGGTGTGGTTTTCGCGCATTTGACGCGACTTCATTACGTCATTTTCGTGGGCGAGGAGCGGAAATTTCGGCGGTATGCCGGTATGATCAAAATCTCTATCGTTGGTCAAATTTATATCACATACCTTTTATACCGTCCACTCCTAATTTGAATGGAAGTGATTAAATTAGCATATGGTACTGTCTCATATCAATCACTGGCTTCTGATTTCAATTCAATCAAAATCCTGTCATAGCAGACGTTGAACTGTTGTCCAGTGAACTGACATGATATTGCGTCTTGACGAGCTTGTGATTAACGAACAAGTCGAACAAACATTCCCAATAAGGATAGCAATACATGATTGTGTATGTGTGTGAGTACTCACTGGTGTGTGTGTGTGTGTGTTCTCCGTCACTCTTTGCTAATTCCTTTTTGGACAGCAGAACAATGTGCTGCATGTATTGTACTGCTGTTAGTGTTTAGTGTGTAAGTGTGAGATAAAGCAGCTCTTTGTGTTGTTCTTTGCGTGACTCCGCTGCTGTAAATCCTGCTAAACAGAGATCCAGCAGTCGTCCGAGTGAGAAAGTGAGGAGTGGATTAATGTCACACACAACAGCAACATAAAGCTAATCTGATGAGCCCAGCGCTCGAGGACACCAGATGAGATTCTGTAGGCTGTAAAACAAGCCAAACACACGCTTTATCCCAAAACAAAGCCGCTGTAGTGCAGAAAACACACTCGGCTTCTCCTGCTGCCGGAGCCTGTGGCTTTTTATAGTGTACACAAACTTTTCCGTTAAGCTCTGTATTTGACAAGTCTAAACATCTTTCCTAGGCAACGTTGCACGAGATTATTTGGAATATTTGTTTGCAGTGACTAACAGAAAAGACCTGGTGCTACATATTGCATTTGAATATGTTTTAATGTGGCGTGACTGCACACTGTGTGTTCCTGATCATTGTGCTGGGAAAGTTCTCTTATGAAAGGCAGTACTGCAAATCTGCACGAGTTAAGCTTTGTGTAAACAGGTAAGTGTTCATGTTTCGGAGTTTGAGCTCCGGGAGATTAGGAGATGACTTCATAGCACAGGTGCGTTTAATTACAGCAGTGAGCAGTCAGACTGTAAGTGTAAGTGGCAATTAACCAGTTATGTTAGAAAGTGTAGGTAATTGAAGCTGAGCTCACAGATGTGTTGGAGATGACAGGCGTCTACTAAAATCACTCATCTTCCCAAAATCCTTTACTTTGTCATGAATAGATGTCAGACTGAAAAAGTTGAGGATGTTTTTGAACTCGGGCTTTAAAGTAAAATGAGGATTTAGTTTCAGGTGTTGTTTTTTGGCTACTACATTTAAAGTACTAAATTGTAAATCTGTTCCCTCCTCTCTCTTTCTCCTTCTGTCTTTCTCTCTTACTCTCACTTTCTCTGGTTTCAGGGCCATCCTGCATCACTGAGGCTCGTGATTGAGGCGGAAGGCGAACAGCTGCTGCTCATTCTGCAGAAAAATGAGTAAGTGTGCTTCAATCTCCCCTCTCTCTCCCTCTCTCTCTCCCTCTCTCTCTCTCTCTCTCTCACTGCTGAAAGAGGATCTTTTTCTGGAATATAAATTGGTGACAGATGCATGTGTTGCCCCAGGCTGTGACCGGGTTTGGGTCAAACTTGTCCTCTAACAGTGACCAAAACACCCCACACGATTGTCTTCCCGTCCTCCAGTGTGGAGTGTTTCACCCTCATTGTCATGTTTAGTCTTCTGGAACAGAAAGCCCATAAACCAGAGCTCCTGCATATATTATACATCAGGAATAAATTCATTTGCCCTTGAAATCACATTTCTATAAGCACTCCTCTCAGCTGTGGATTGTTAGTAGGATCTGTCGTGTCTTTGTGCTTGGGTGGAATTTGATGTCGACCTCAGCTGCAGGGAGGATGGAGATCTGCATGAGAAATACATACATCTGCACATGATTTTCATCCTAATAGTTCACATCCACATTTTATTTTCACTGCAAACCAGAGTGTCCTACGTCCTTCACCCTGTTATCCTCCATTTATGTTTGGTATTGTGGAGATGGAACAGTGAGCTCTACAAAATAATATTAATTCTTCCTCATTGCAGTCTTTGTATTTTTTGGAATGAATGCGCCCAGCCCTGTCCTGTCCCTGTCCACCAATTTCAGAATTCAATTGCTACTTTGGACATTTATGCAAAGTTTTGTCTTCCCATCTTTTTACTGTGAGTTCTGGATACACGGTGTTCTCTCCACTTCTTTTCTTCTGATTTGTACAATATGAATCATTCTTACCACATAATTGTAGGCTGACTGCTGCATCCTAATTGTCTCTCTTTCTACTTCTAGTTTAAAGTGTATATTTTATATCCTATTTATATATTTTATTCTGTGTGCCTTATTTGTTCTTTGCACTGTTAAAACTACGGGCACAAGGTGGGCACCAACCCTGGGCAGGAGCCAACACACCGCAGGGCACGCACACTCACACAATCAAACTCTCATTCACACCATATGGGGCCCGTTTAGAGTCACCAGTTCACCTATAGTGCATGCCTTTGGTCTGTGTGAGGAAACCGCAGCACCCGGAGAAAACCCACACGAACACGGGGAGAGCATGCAAACTCCACACAGAAAGACCCCACAGCTGACCTGGGGATCGAAGACTCATGTCTTCATGTCTACAGAGGAAGTGCAGGTGAAGGCTGGACTCACTGCAGTTTAATAAGAGTGACACAGTTCTGCTTCTCGTAAAGCATCCTGACAGATTTAACCCTGGATGAAGAAACCACTAGAATAGAGCCGGTGTAAATCACAAGTTTCATCACAAAATGACATTCAACATCCATAACATGGAACAGAACTGAGCTGTAAATGAGTGTGTATGAGAGTGAGAATGAGTGTATTGTGGTGCAGCTTTTTTGGGGGAGTGTGTAATATGGTCGGAGAGACTTGTGGTGTGAGTGTTCAAGTGTGAGAGCTGAGTAATGAGATCAGACCTGAGTGATGATGAGTGCTGGAGTGATGATGATGATGATGATGATGATGATGTGAACGTGGGCTGGACGGAGGGAATAATGTGGACGTGTTTAGTGGTGAAGTGAGGAGAGAAGGAGAGAGAGAGCAGAAGGTGTGTTGATCAGCATGACACTTAGAACACTCATTTAAAACTCCACTTCACGTGACACTGATAGAGCCTCGTGGAGATTAATTTGAAGTCTTCCTACAGGAGGATGTGACGGCTGTAAGACACGCTGCTTGTTCTCTTGTAACTCTCACTTCCAATATTCATGAGTAATGAGAAGTGCTGCAGCTGATTATCACTCACTTTACTGAGGAGTTCTGCACCCTGACTATCAGCTCACCTCTCTCTCCCTCTCTCTCTCTCTCTCGTATCTGATTAGGTTCTTTTCTACAGCCATACAGCCAAATCTATGTTAATATGTGTTATATGATTGTGGCAGCAATTGTGTTGTGGTTTTCACCATGTGAGCCGTTTTTAGAAAGGAGGACTAAAGAAAAAGTCAGTACCAACTTATTTTCATTCTTAAACTTGACCACTTTGGCGTGGGGCAGACCGGCTCATGATTATTTGCTTTGTAATAATGTTAGAAACAGTTGGGCAGTTGGTAGTGTAAGGGTTAGGGAGATGGCCGTGTCATGGGAAGGTACCTGGTTAAAGTCCCAGACTGGTAAAGATAGCACTGAGGTACTCAGGAGCAAAGTACCATGGCCAAGCACTGCTCCCCATCGGTGTGTGTTTGTGAGTGTGTGTGTGTAGAGTCTGTTGGCCGCTGCTCTCGTCCTGATCAGGACCAGTTGTTCAAACAGGACCAAGGACGATGGAGAAAAGAGCTGTCAAATTAAATTATAAGAGTGGATTTGTTTTCATAGCTCTCGGGTTTCGATTCGGCAACACAAGCAGGGCTTTTCTCCCCCGTAGCTCTAAACAGTGCAGGAGGTGAGAGACGCAATGCTGCCTTTATTTTGCAGTTATTTAGGTCTGCTGCGGTTATTTTGGACAGACAGACAGAGATCTGCTCTAACCCCATCTGTCTGACCCGAGCTGACCCATTTTCAGTCGTGTCAATCACAAGTTCTATCCTTTCAACTGACAACGATTCAGCATCTGCTGATATCACAAAGTTGATTTGATTTCAGTTCAGGAGTCAGACATCGACAAGAGACTATATCATATCCTGATTTAACACCGTCACTTCCACTCACATTAGATCACAGTGTCATGGTCAACCCGCTGTGATTTCACGCTTGGCCACTAGAGGCTGATCTGTCCCGTGCTGCCGGTCCTTGTTAATGACCATCCTAATGTGTTAGACCTGTGTTTACTGTTTTTAATCCCGTCTTTCCCCTGTGTGTTTGTCTTGTGTTTGTTGTCCTCTGTGGAGGTGTGACTGTGTTTGGTTTTGTCCTGTTTCTGTCGATTTGCGTTTAAAGGTTAAGGTTAAATTGCGTCTGCGTCCTCCGTCTCGTCTGTTTGAGACTTTTTGCTGTTACACAAAAAACAAGAAGTTGAATCAGACATTTAAATGAAAACAACTAAAACAATAAATGAAAACAAAGGAAACAAAACTAAAAATAGGCTGACTGTTCATTATAAAGTGACATTATAATATCTATGATGTCCGATCGTTGTTTTCAGGGATATGAGCTTGTCGATTGAATCAGCGTTTTGATGTAGATCGATCTGTCCTTACACCCTTATCAATAACAATAAAAACAAAGATTGAAAAAATTATTACACATTATTTGTCAGTTATCTGGTTAGGATATGGCACAAAGCCGTTAGTCCATGTAGCGGGGATGGTTAGCCAAATGCGGAGTAAAGCGTGAAGAGGTTGGCGAACCACGTGGGTTGATATAAGAACTCTGAGATTATAAAGATTCCCACTGGAATCCACGTTCTACAGACACACGCTCAACCGAGGAGATGAACCAAATAGCTGGAGCACTCACAGTTGATACCGAAGTGAATCGGAGTTGGGCCGGGTTGACTCAATGACTGAGCGGTGAGCCGCGGGAAAAAGCCTGTATGTATACTTCCGACCGTGCCGACTACCTCCGTGTCCTCGTGCCGGTCACGTGATCGGAGTGACATTATTACAACAGTGAAAATTATTTTTCATAAAATAACACTTTTTGCAAAGTTTCATGTTTTTTGATGATCTCCTTTGTTGCCTGGTCTGTCTCTTTGAGGGCAGTTGGTAGTGCAATTGTTAGTGCTTTCGTCCCATGATCGGAAGGTCGCTGGTTCAAATCCCAGCACTGGTAAAGGTACCACTGAGGTACTCATGAGCAAGGCACCGTCCCCAAATACCACTCCCCGGGCCAAATGGGTCAAATGCAGAGGTCACATTTCATTGTGGTGTGCTGTGGTGTGTTCACAATGACAAATAATCACTCACTTTCACTTTTCATTAATGTTTTAATGAGTTTGGTTTAAATTTGCTATCAGGAAAAACAGTGCAGAAGGAGAGTCAGGGCCATTTCCATGGCAACTCCAGTCCCTCCTGCAAGAAAGTGTGGACAACAACAACCGAGCAGGGAAAGAGGGATGCGGAGAGGAACAGATATAGAGATGGAGTGATAGAGAGAGTAGAGAGAGAGAGCCAGAGTGACAGCACTTATGTAAGAGTGGCCCCCTCTGAGGTAGACGAGCGAGACGTTATTATCAGAGCGAGATGACAAACCGGCACTGAGGTCCAGAACTCACACACTTCAACACCTGCCCCTGCTCTCAGCATCACCGCTCATCTGAGGGACGCAGCGTGGGGGGAAAGGAGGGAGACGGAGAGAGAGAGAGAGAGAGAGAGAGCAGCTCATTATCTCACTGGGGGATGTGGAGAAGAGAGGAGAGAGGGAGAAGAGAGATCTGTTACGAGGCTGAGACACAGGAGCAGAAAGTTAAAAGTCAAAATGTTGGAGGCTGGATGCTCCTGGAAGTGTCAATGGACATAAAACACAGAGAGATAAAAACGAGCGCGAGTGAGTGAGTGAGGATCAGACCGGGGGAAGGGGCAGATAAGACGCCTCCGAGAACGTCCTCGCAGAAACACAGTCACGCTGTAATGCAGACCTTCCAGTACATCAGGATGAGACCAGTGGGGAGGAGAGACGCTCTCACGGGCCCAGATAAAGAGATAAATAAAATATGTGCATCTGGATCATTTAACTTATCTCTGCACTTGTGACTTTGCTGAGTAAGTAGAGTGGAGAGGGTCTGAGGGTGTGTGTGTGTGTGTGTGTGTGTGTGTGTATATATAAGTGTAAGGGAGGGTGTGTATATATATATATGTGTGTGTGTGTGAGGGAGGGTGTGTATATGTGTGTGTGTGTGTGTGTGTGTGTGTATACATGTGTGTGTGTGTGTATATATGTGTAAGGGAGGGTGTATATATATATATATATGTGTGTGTGTGTATATATGTGTAAGGGAGGGTGTATATATATATATGTGTGTGTGTGTGTGTGTGTGAGGGAGGGTGTATATATATGTGTGTGTGTGTGTGTGTGTGAGGGAGGGTGTGTATATGTGTGTGTGTGTGTGTGTGTATATATGTGTGTGTGTGTGTATATATGTGTAAGGGAGGGTGTATATATATATATATGTGTGTGTGTATATATGTGTAAGGGAGGGTGTATATATATATATGTGTGTGTGTGTGTGTGTGTGAGGGAGGGTGTATATATATGTGTGTGTGTGTGTGTGTGTGAGGGAGGGTGTGTATGTGTGTGTGTATATGTGTGAGGGAGGGTGTATATATGTGTGTGTGTGTGTGTGAGGGAGGGTGTATATATGTGTGTGTGTGTGTGTGTGTGAGGGAGGGTGTGTATGTGTGTGTGTGTGTGTGTGTGTGAGGGAGGGTGTGTATGTGCGTGTGTGTATATGTGTGAGGGAGGGTGTATATATGTGTGTGTGTGTGTGTGAGGGAGGGAGAGAACAAACAGGACTTCATTAGGGTGAATAATGTGTCTTGGTAAACTGGGCTTCCTCACTCAACTCCACATTCTGTCCCGTTAACGTCCTCCTTCTCTCTCCTCGTGCTTTTTCTCAGAGAGATTTGCTCTTTTGAATTCCAATTATTTCCCAGCTTAGAGCAGTAATTAATACGGCAGGACGGCGAGTCGACGTTCCTAATTAATTACATGGGCCCATTAACACCAGAGTCCCTCAGAAAGAATCGCTCTTACCTCCAGGATGTAGTGTGTGTGTGTGTGTGTGTGTGTGTGTGTAGTGCATGTAGTGCATGTAGTGTGTGTAGTGAGTGTGTGCGTGGTGTGTGTGTGTGGTGTGTGTGTGTGTAGTGCATGTAGTGTGTGTGGTGAGTGTGTGCGTGGTGTGTGTGTGTGGTGTGTGTGTGTGTAGTGTGTGTGTGTGGTACGTGTAGTGTGTGTTTCCTCCCTATGGTGTTTTCATCAACACTTATTTGCTGCCACATCTGGTGCATCCATTGAAATTTCCACTGATTTTGCACCTCACACCTCTCCTCTGAGTCTACATCTCCTCTCCTGTCCTCTCTTTTCCTCTCCTCTCTCCTTTCATTTGCTCTCCTCTCTTCTCTTCTCCCTTCTTTTCCTCTCCTCTCCTCTCTTCTCATTTGCTTACTTCACATCTCATCTCCTCTCCTGTCCTAATCTGTCTTCTTCTATCGATGTCCTTTCCTCTCCACTCCTTTCATTCCCTCCTTTCTCCTCTGTGCTTTTCTCTTCTCTTCTCTGTGTCTACATCTCTTCTCGTTTTCATCTTCCCTCTTTTCCTGTTCTCTCCTGGTTGAGTGTGCTCTCCAGTTGCTCCCTGTTCCCCCTCAGACCTTGTGTTGAACACTCCTCCATCATCTCGCTACAGGGCAGTGATCTGTGTTGGTCGGTTTGGGTTGGTGATGGTTGTGCAGCAGGTTGGTACTGGTTCAGTTCTCCTGTGTGTACTGGACCTGTTGTTATCTGTGAGCAGCTCTACTGCTTGCTCTGGACTCATGTGAGCTTTTACTGCAGGACTGTGTGTGTGGGAGTGACCTGGTTAAATGCTGCACAGGGACGTAATCACTAAAAATTTTATTCAATGTTATCATTTTATTTAAACTCATGTAATGATGTTGGTGCAGTTTACTTTAGGGTTCCATTTGTATATAGTTTTCTAATGAAATTGTGTGTCCTGGAAGAAATGTTACACTAAAGCCCTGGAGATCCAACAGCAGCAGCCTCGTAGAGCAGAATCCAACACCAGTGCAGGTAAAAGAAGGTTAAGGGCTTCCAGGGTACGTTACATATAAACTTCACTTTTTATTTTTACAATTATAATTACATTTTCATTCGTTATTTGCAATATTACAATTCTGTAAATCAAAATACAGCTGTTTTATTTTCTGGCAGTGTCTGTGCCTTCCACATGGAGCAACATTAAACTCTGAAGCGTTTAGTCTTTGGAATGATTTAGTGAAATTTGTCTCAGTGACGCTCTCTAAGACAAGGGATTTATCTGGGTCTATTTTCCAGATCTAGATTAAGAGGTGAAGGGGGAACTTTGAAGTCTGAGAGATTTAGGATGTTAATCCACGTCTGAGAAGGTGGTCCTATGGGAATTAGATTCAAGGGTCTTTATTTGTCATGTACATAGTTATGCAGGTACAACATGTAGGGAAATGTACCCTGATTAATTCCTAAGGCTGTGCACATTTAAAAAGAACAAAAACATTTCATTAAAGAAACATTATGGAATTGGGAGTCGCTTCTGTATCAGTATTGTTATAAATACTGGCTTACTGTTAAGTGTCCATGTCCAGCTGGCAGTGGAGGCTGCAGTGATCCTTCCTTCTTGTTTCACCCTCTTATGGGTCAGCGTGTTTCTGTTCTACCTGCATTGTGTTGAGTGACAGTGTGCTTTGTGCAGCTGAATGTTGCATGGCCTCGTCTGTGTGAACAGGAACAGGTTTGTCTTCTGTGTTCAGCTCATCTTCGCCTTGGCACTCGACTCTTGGATGGTTCTTTCAACCATGCGAACACGGGCACACAGTGCAGTTTTCCAGGAAGGGAAGTGAATGAGAGCAGAAAGTTTTTATCTTTTCTTTTTTATTGCATTTTGTGGCAACAGTGGGGTAAGCAGTGCTTAGGAATGAGTACCTCACTGTTACCTTTAACGGTCCAAAACTTGAACTGGCCAACTCTCTAACCACTACAGACATGGCACGATTCCACTGTTTAATGTAATATTGAATATCTGCTGATACGATTCAAATCCAATACAGTCTCGGAGTCTTTTTTTAAGCAGAAAATAATGCTTTAAAAATGTCTTGAGTACATGACTGAGATTATTCTGTTCTGCTTAAGGAAATACTTGACTTAAATACTGTTTTCCTACTTAAACAATGTAATAATTACACAGCCATATGTATACACTATGTTAGACGCTAATGTTAGTAGCTTTTGGGAAACGCACCCCTGGATAGTTGAGAAACGGGTTGCACCGTTTCAAGCATTAAGTACATGTTGTGTAACTCAGACAGGAGTGGCTGTATCTACTGTTGTGTGTTTTAACATAATAGTGCAGTTTTGCATTGTGTCGGGTTCTTTTTCTCTTCCTTCTACTTGGCTTGGATTTCTAAGAAGTTGGAAGTTAATGGAGTGTTATGCTCAACTTTATCTGCAAGAACATTTATCATCTGAATGTAAAACATATTGCACACTTGGCTAAGCATTGCTCTCACTCTCTCTCTCTCTCTCTGTCTGTGTCATTGGAGTGGTTTGTCTGCTCTTTGTTCTGAATCTGGACTCTGGAGGTGCAAGTGTTTCTGTGCTTATTTCATTTTTCTGTTTATTTGTCTCCAACAGTGTGCCTTGTCCCATGTGGTGTTTTCTTATAGACTGATTTTATGCATCAATACTTGTTCTTTATGTTTCAAAATGTGTTATTATTTGTCAGTTGTTATTTGACAGTTCAACATAACTGCTACAAAGCACTGAAACTCCACTCGTCTCCTTTGTGGTGTTGGACTGAGAGAAGTTGGAGAGTTGTTCTTATCAAAGCTCAGCTGACACACTGCACAATGTCTTGCTCTCTCAAGATATCGATGTTCCACTTTGCCATGAAACTGATAAAGCTTGGGCCTGCCGTATTGATTTGACTGGCTGTAGGTTAGTTTCAGTTTTTCCTGCTTATCTGAGCCCAGCAGGCACCCAGCGCTCAAATCTAGTCTCCACTGTGTCAACGTTGTTTCAGCGCTGCTCTGCTGTTGGGTTTTCAACTCCTTCACTGTTCACTTATCAGCGCTGTAACTATCCCTCATCTTTATCAACTTGACGTTAAGCAGACGAATGCTTCATCTTTCATTTCATTCCCATCTTGACTGGGAAGTTTGAGGTCAGTATTAAGCAAACTTAAGGAAAAACATGGATGCACTCCTGAAAATTTGTTTGCCATCTTAGCAGAGCACTTAGTAGATGTGGTAACAATAATTCTTGAGCAGGTACGGTGTATATACTCTTATACTCTAGTGTGAGATGTTTAGCTGTGCCATGAATCCCCAACACGGTTATCTTGTCAGCAAAGTCGTACTGCACCTCCACATTTTTCACAGTGTAGGAGAACTCTCATTAAACCTAAATTCTGCCCAAGTAGACCTCATCTCACACCTCATTTCCCAGTTTTCACCTCCTTTGTTCTTCATTATAAACTCATGAATAGCGGGTTTAGTTTCCTCTGTTCTCATGTCCACATTTTGACCAATACTGAATCGTGTCCCGCTTTTGGTGCCTGCCGTCGAGAAGGGCCGTGAAAGTGTGGGTTCAGGTTGGTCACTTTATAGTTGTTTGTTGATCTTCCAACACTTTTTCTTCACTGTTTTCTTCAAGTCTTTTGTCTTTTTAAGTGAGTGATTTTTGTCATTGTGAACACAGCACAGCACACAGTGCACCACAACCACATGTGAGCTCTGCATTTGACCCATCCGTGAAGGAGCAGCGGACAGCTTTTTGACAGAGCAGTGCTTGGCAACGGTACCTTGATCGTGAGTACCTCAGTGGTACCTTTTTCATTTTGGGACTTGAAATTGTACCCTCTGATCACAGTGCCAACTCCCTAACCATTACACTACCAGCTGCCCAGTTTCATTCATTCATTCATTCATTATCTTAATCCCAACTGCGCTCGCGGGGAAACCGGAGCCCATCCCGGGAACTTACGGCTTACAATTTTCAGATCAGTGACGTTTCTTATTAACAGCCCAACTGCAGCTTCCTTTTTACCTCTTATTTTTAGGTCAAAAACATTCTCATGCCATATTTCAACCATTATGGGGAACCGTTATTACTTTTCTTATGTTTAGCCTGTTCTTGGCATGAGTTTAACAACATATTGAACAGCTAGCGCAGCTCTAATTAGCAGAAACATGGAGAAACTGCCTTCATCATCGTTCTTTATTTGACTTTTTCACTCTATTAACCCTTTCTGTTTTTCAGCACACAGCAGTCGTGTCGTTTTATCAGGAATTGGTCATTTTTTAGCTTGTGATTCCTGGTTCCAGTGGAAAAGCAGCACAAGGTGGAATATTTAGTTTTGTCGTTGCGGAACGACATTTCAAAGAACTCTTTAACCAAGATGTTTACTCAAGCTTTAGAGCAAGCTTCACCAGACTCCAACGTCATCTCTTTCATAGAGATCCCCCTTTGGACAACAAAGAATCAGGGCACTGTTAAAAATTGTTTGGGACCAACACAGAGAAATAAAAAAGGTCCCAGTTGGGAAGCGGAGCCTCGAGGGTCTGTAAGCCAGACGGCTGTTGAATGTTTACTCCCCTCATGTGGACCATCAGAAGAGAGGCAGATAGATGGCCTTTGGGTGTTTGTACTGTGCCTCTGTCAGGACGTGTGTTTGTCTTCTTTTCATTCCTCTTCTCACTTCCTGTCCTCACACACATACACACAGCATGGACATACAGCTTCCTGCTGCACTAGGAAGGCTGACCCCTGACCTCAGGAAGCCCTTAGTCAGGCTGCTGTTCTCTGCCGAGTCGATGGCGCTGGAGGAGGGTGTTATTGCGTGTCTTCGTGTATTTATGTTTAAGGTCCTGGGTATTTATAAAAAGTGATATTTTTCTCCTCTGTTTTCAAAAATAACTTGAATACACATGAATCCACATAAATACGCTGTAAAGAGCTGCGTAGAATCATGTCAGCCAATCACAATCATTTCCCTGCCACTATGTACTCCGTTTTCCTCGTCCACACGTGGTCGCTGAAGCCGGAGTTTTCAGAAATAGCCAGTTTTAGTGACTGATTTACGTGTGGACGATAGGATACACAACTGCATAAAAACATCTGTTCTTATAAATACTCAGCTACATGTGCTCATGTGTGGAATTTATCTTCCATTTCCTAATTTTAGTTCCCCAAAGAGCAAGTTAGGCTTAAGGGTCTTGCTCAACCCACCCAGTGGTGAGTTTATTTTATTTAGATGATTTCTTACAGGGACCATGTACAAGATAC
Source organism: Distichodus sexfasciatus (assembly GCA_032718565.1). Taxonomy (NCBI): domain Eukaryota; kingdom Metazoa; phylum Chordata; class Actinopteri; order Characiformes; family Distichodontidae; genus Distichodus; species Distichodus sexfasciatus. Next base: position 614,472 of record JAVGVS010000177.1, read on the forward strand.
ATTAATCACATAGAGAGAGAAGATGCTTTGTACCAGATTACTAGGTACTCATGAGCCAGGGATGTCCCCAAGCACTGCTCCCCATGCACAGTCAAAAAGCTGCCCACTGCTCCTGCACGGACAGGTCAAATGCAGAGGCCGCATGTGGTTGTGTTGCGCTGTGTGCTATGCTGTGTTCACAATGACAAAAGAAAAGAAAGTCCAGATGGTTTTGATTAAACTCTCAAGAATACCATGTTCTGGACGACTGAGAACCTGCTAAGTTCTTTTCCTTTTGTCTGTTCATTTTGTGCGCCATGTCGAGTGGTTGAATGTGAGTGATTGGGGGAAATACTGTAGCGGAGAGCTGGATTTCTGCCTCTGTTCTCGCTCGGCGCTCCTCAGGGACCGACTACCACAAGCCAGATAACAAGAGCTCCGGAGCTTTCACTCCTTCTTTCTCTCATGCAGAAAGCAGATGCCTTGGCCTCTGCCGCCGCTGCGGTTTGTGTTGTGAGCTCCAATGTGGCGTTGGGTCTCAGTGGCCCGGTGAATGAGAACGCCGTGAGGAGAGCTTTGAGCACGGCGATGAAAGCTGAGCAATCTCACACACACCAGGGGACACAGAGAGAGAGAGAGAGAGAGAGAGAGAGAGAGAGAGAGAGAAAAGAGAGGGAAAGATGGAGGGAAGAGAGAAATGCTATGGCAAAACATGGCTAGAGGAGAAATGATAGCATTAGGTAAATGTGGACCAGTTAATTAATCAGTGGTTTCCTCATCACCGTGATATGTCAGCCATCGCATTTAATGCTAAAACCAATATTGCTTGTGATATGTCACATTGATTTATGTAGCATGTTTAAAAGACAAGTGTCAACCAAAGTGTTGCACAACAAAATCACCTGAGGCAAAACATACATTTAACAACATAAAAAGACCCTAAAAAGAGGGAATGCCAACCAACTGACAAACACAGTTGAATACACAGTCTTTAGAATGATAAATAATTTTTTGCGTTTGACTAGCTACAGTAGGAGATTTTATAAAAGATGGACGAGTATGTTAGGGTCCTGGGACAGCTAGAGAGAAAGTGAAAGTGAGTGAGTATTTGTCATTGTGAACACGCCACAGAACATCACACAGTGCACCACAACCAAATACTTGGGGACGGTACCTTGCTCATGAGTACCTCAGTGGTAACTTTACCAGTCCTGGATTCAAACCTGCAACCTTCAGATCATGGGGCGAACACCCTCCTGTGACGCCACCATCTGCCCCCTGAGAAGACCTGATCACCTTTAAACCAGTGATTTGTTTGTCCACCGGCGGTCCGTTGGTTCAGGTGCTTGGGCTGTTTCTTTGCCATACGTACAGAAACATCATGTGGGTATTTTCCCTAAGAGGGGGCTCATTACCCTCGATGTGGAAAGCTCTTGTGTTCTGGGAAACGGGGGGAATGGGCGGGGAAGAGGGGATGAAAGGAGGAGAAGAAGACTAATGGTGTGGTTTCTGCACATGGTAGCAGCAGCAGCAGCAGCAGCTTCCGAACCCTCGACATGCAGGGAATTCCCAGTGCAGCTCATGACAGCTTTTTGGAGCCGTGTGTCCAGCAAGTCTGATGCAGAGTGACTGCAGGTGAGATCCTTGTGGTTGCAATCCATGTAAAGGAAGACAAAATTCAAGACTGAGGTGTTTCAAGGATTTACACATCAGACATTCTATATCCTGTGATTGGAAGGTTGGCGGTTCGAATGTCAGGACTGGTAAAGGTACCATGGAGGTACTTCTGAAGCAAGGTACCGTCCCCGAGCGCTGCTCCCTGGTGCTGCCCATTAGCTGCCCTCTGCTCCTTCACAGATGGGTCAAATGCAGATCTCACGTGTGGTTGTGGTGCACTGCGTGCTGTGCTGTGTTCACAAGGACAAATAATCACTAACTTTGATATAGTAGGTAAATTATTAAACTGCTGCTAATCCTGAGTACATTTGCTGCACAATAGTGGAATTGTATTTCATATTGAAACTGTAAAATTTAAATCCTGCTTCTTTCCACTCGAACTGCTGCTACAATATTTGCATATATTATTGGAACACTATTTGCACTAGTGATTGTAATTCTGCAATACACTATTTACTCATAATACTGATTGTTTTGTCTCTCTGCCCACTCGACTGTTGTCACGATAGCTGCACGTCTTACTGGATGTAACTGTACACCACCTGTTAGAATTCTCATGTTTAACTGCTGCAGATCATATGCACAGCCGACGCAAAAAGAAAACCCAGAACCAAACTGGAGTTGAATTCCACATGTAACTACTGCACAGTCCCTACCTCTAGATTAAAGTTATGATATTTTATAGTGTATATACTGTATATTTTTTTAATTATTATTATTCTGACTTATTTGTATTTTTATTTTTTATTGCTTTATGTACCCTATCCGCTCATACTGTAGAAACTGGAGCCATGTGGTCTCATCTCTCCGTGTACGTGTATATAGTAGAGATGACAATAAAGTTTACTTCCTCTTGACTAAATCGTATTTGTAAGGCACATTTTAATAACACCTTATATTCACCAAACTGCTGTACACGTCCGTGAAGGAGCAGTGGGCAGCTTTTTTGGAAGCGCCCATGGAGCAGTGGTTGGGGACGATATCTTGCTCATGAGTACCTCAGTGGTACCTTTACAGGTCCGGGACCTAGGACCCTCCAATCATGGGGCCAACTCTTTAACCGTTATGCTGCATTTTATATCTTATTTTATATCTTATGGTTTTATCGTACTTTGAAGCAATTGAGAGAAATCCCACTGACAGTAAGGAGTTTTACCAATCCGTAGGTGGACTAAACACAGCGTGTTATAAACTCAGCAACAGCAAAGCAAAAATCATGGTGTGAGGAAAACGACTGCTAATCGTGAGCATGACTGAATGAGAGAAATCTGTATTCTGCCCTTAATTTTCAGATTTCCCTCCAGGAGGAGGAGGAGGAGGAGGAGGAGGCAGCCTGTATTAAACAGCAAGCGTCTCTCTTATGCATGTATTTATTATGCTGGGGGAATAATGGCTGTGATGCCGTAAACTCTCTCCACCGTATTCCACATCCAACACCACGTCTACCTCAGTGCAGCAGGACGCTTGGGTTCAGCCGTTCTGCTAGAGGGACAGTTTGCATCTGAAATAAAGCTCAAAGCTTCGACTGAAAATACAGAGTGTTTAAAGCCAGATTAAGCCGAATGGTATTGCGAGGGCTGGATATGAGAACCGGGCTGTAAACACCGAAACACAATACTGTGTAATTACTGTATTCATGTTTTTATAACCCACCCGAATGTTCTTTTAAAGATATGGACCATGAATGAGAGATGGTTTATGAAGTATGCATAGCTAGCAGGGGTCAGAGAAAACAGGCTCAGCAGAATAAATCTATGCATCTATTTTAGTATTTACTAACAGTTCTTTTCAAAACAGAAAATGACTTTTATTTGGACTTTTATATGGTTAGGGTACTCACCTCTGGACCAAGAGATCATGAGTTCAACTCCTGCACTACCACAACTAAGCATGACCCTCAACCCCAAGTTCCCAGTAATGATTAAATGTAAGTTACTTTGGATAACAGCGTCTACTAAATGGCGTAAATGTCAACGTAATAAAAATCTGACTACTGATAAATCCTCATACAAAAATATTTTTTAAATCACTGGATAAATACACATTACATTGTTAAAAAGAAAAAATCCATGTGAAAGAGTGAGTTAGTCATGGTGTTGTGTGTAGTTTTTGATGTTGCTGCACTGACTGGGCACTACATCAGGAGCGTTCTGAAGTGCTCTCCAACCAGAAATGGGACATCGCAGTGAGCAGGTCTGTCCAGATGGACGCTGCCAAATCACAAAAAAGAGAGAAGCAGGAGCACGCACACACACACACACACACACTCTTTCTCTCGCAGGAGAGAGTTGGAGCCCCCGGGGCCAAAGAAAAGAAACTAGAGGAAGTTCCCCTTGGCCGAATTCAGAGAGTAAATGAGTGTGGGATGATGGGATCTTGGCCTGCGTACTGTGTAATTATTTGCTTTAGATAATAAAATGACAATCTCTCTTTGAATTAAACTCTGGGCCAGTCGCACAAGCTGAAACCGTTCCAGTTCATTTAAAGAAGGTGATTTTTTAATTTAACATAATGCCTTGTGTGGCCTGTTTATATTATTAAATCACTCTATAAAAATGTAAGTGCTAGCATCTGTCAGCTGGAGCTCGAGTCAGAGACGACCGGTGAGAAGTAGGTTTTCGAGTGATTCAGGCTGATCTGGAAGTGATTGGAAAAAGCTTTGACTCATGTGATTGGTAACTCTTGATTAGTGGCATGTGATTGGTAACACATTCCACATGAGAGCGGTGACATCACCGGGAAAAAGAGACAGAGAGAGTCAGTTTGGAGAAAAATTAAACTGACCACAAAATGAACAAAAGGTTTTCGATCATCTTGAGTCAAGAGATATTCTCCACACCTATAGAGCTGTCGCTCCTAAGCTGACGTGTCTGACCGAGTGTGTGATGGAGGAGTGTGGTTTGAGGGTGTGATGGACTGAGACATCTAGAGGAAGCAAGCGACTAGGTTTATAACAGTACATTGATCTGTATTGTTTATGGGTGCGACGAGATCTCTCGACAATACTTTTTGTTGAGGTAAAAAGATGTCACACGAAATAGTACGGCGTTACTTTGTGCCAAAATTTCTGAATGTGCAGTTGAATTTTCGGCAGCTAAATCTGGCGTCTGTACACGCTCAACTCTACCTCCACGCTCGCTCCACTTGCTACTGCTTTATAAATGTGGTAAACAGCAGCCAGTCACAGGCTTGGAGGAAGCTGATTTCCCAATCTCGTCTCCAGTCAGGTGTGTAACATGGTTGAAGTTGATCTAGTGAACAGCAACACACACGTTTCCAGTACGACAGCAGAAGCAGCAACAAGAAGACGAGTTGTGGCTTATTTGAAGAACGGGAGGTCTGTTTTCTTCAAAGAAGATTGTTTTCCATTGTGGTTGAGCTCAGGGATTTACATGTCAAATGATATTTTCATTGCTTTTTATGATTTGATATGTGCTGGTGTTAAATCATCATATGATATGGTCTCATATTGATCACTGGGTCCTGAATTGAATCAATTGGACATCGTATTGTAGTGGATTTGTGTTGAATTGCTTGCATCCACTCTAGCAGAGACTTTACACAAACATTTGGACGTTGAGGGAAAGGTTGCTGCTGATGTTCTTAATTTTTAGTGTCTTCTTCTAAACTTCTAAATTTATTGCCACTTTTTTGCCATTTCCCAATTCATATTCTCCTCACCTCTCACCGCTCCTCATACCTCGTGCTGTTTAGCGCCAGTCACTCTGTCGTTTAGCACATCCACCCATTTCATATCCTCTAAAATGAGATTCCATCTTCTTTTATCACGATCTGACCCGGCGTGTGACGTCTCTGCGATCTTGAGAGTGTGAGGTGAGTAGGTGCTGGAGTATGGCTGTAGGGAGAGGGAGATGGACAGACGGACAGATTGGATGTCCTGCTCTGCAAAGAATTTTGAGTGACGTGAGCGTTGTGAATGGAATTGCTGCCTTTGATCGCGTCTGAGTGCAGCAGTTTGTTCCGGCTGGTTGTGTGAAGATGAAACTGTTCTTGAGAGCTGAAGCTCTGTGATGTGAGTGAAGTTTGATGTTTCTGGATCGGATAATTCCTTTGACTGTTGGAGAGGCTCACGTCTGCACCTCGCCCATGATGAGGTGGTACATCCAGAAAGACACAGAGATGGAGAGAGAACGCCCTCACAATACCCCTCACACACACACACACATCCCCACACCTACACACACACACACACACACAGGGTGCATCAAAGCCACAGGATGAAGAATGAAGTGTTTTATTTTGAGCTGTCTGCGTTTTCCTCGTGTGTGGCTGCACATGAAGAGAACAAGTGACAAATGTTTTCCAAATCAAAATAACTCTAGAAGTCCCACTGCTTCTTCTAGTACACATCACACTGGGGGTTTCTGGTCCCTAATTAAAGAATTGTTTTAATCCACAAATACTGGTCAAAAACATCCTTTACTTAAACTCTAATTGTTCTGTTTTCCTCTTTAAAATATTACACAAGATTTATGATAATAGTGTACCCAACTTATTTACAACTACTGTATTTAAATTAGTAGTGAAATGAAAAGCAATAATATTGCGTCTTAATCTTCAGTTAAACATGTTTTCTAATAGTTATGACATTGTGAGTGCCTAACCCCACATATACTGCATTTTCTGCAAAAATGTAAGCAGTACTTAAAAGTTTCAACAACCAACTTCAACAAAGATGTTTACAAAAGTGCATTATTTATTCCCCTTTAAAGTTCATACACTATTCTCATTAATAACTGTAAATTATTTTTAAAAAACATTTAAGCAGTAAGAGTAGTAGAATTCAACTCGCAATACATCTTAATGTCACACAAAGAAATGTTTGATGTTTTGCTGCGTTATGGCACAGTGGGAATTCTTAAAACATGCTGGAGATCCTGAAATAAGCCTCTAAAAAACCCTAACCCAACCCTATTCTTACACGAGGAATGTGTCTAGTAGTGTAACACAGCTATTGCTCAGACACGGGGGTGTTTCCAGGCTTTAAGGACACTTAGCCCGGACTCAATGTAAACTCAAAGAGGAGCCGAGGATTTCGTTCAATTTGTATACAGTATATAAAAGCTGTTACAGTAGACTACAGACTCTAGTAGACTGCCTAAATTATCATTAAATCTCCAGATGCATGCATTTTAACATTTACATTTACAGCATTTAGCAGACGCTCTTATCCAGAGCGACGTACAACAGTGCTTTGTGGTCCACGACTGTGCTTAGATCTGTAAGCTACGTTTAAAATCAACAAATGTGGTTAAACCAAATAACCGCCAACTAAGTATACTTTAACAAAAAATGGGTTAGAGAAAGGAACGCTCACAGACACGTGTTAGTGGGGTTTTTGTTTGTTTGTTTGTTTGTTTTTGCTTGGGTAAGACAACATAAATAATTAAATAAATAATTTGAATTAAATAAATAAACTAAACAGCTGTACAGTTATTTTGGCTACCCGAGCTAGACTCAGAATACCCAGGGATGATGGATGCCGCTGTAAAACCACCTGGCGACGCCCCTGCTCAAATTCTGAAACTTAATAAATATTCAGAAATATTTTTGATGCATCTAAAAATACACAAAAGTACACACACACACACAGTCACACACGCACACTTTACCACCACATGTTGACCTGAGAAATATCCATCCAGTGAAATTTAATTGAGTGAGTATTTGTCATTGTGAACACTGCACAGCACACAGTGCACCACAACCACATGTGAGATCTGCATTTGATCCGTCCGCGAAGGAGCCGTGGGCAGCTGCTGTGAGCAGTGCTTGGAGACAGTACCTTGCTCATGAGTACCTCAGTAGTACCTTGACCAGTCCAGGACTTGAACCGACAACCTGACGATCACGGGGCAAACTCACAAACCGTTAATGTAGCCACCGTCAGTGTAATGAGGGTTAAACAAGTCCAAATGAGCAGTTAAATGATCCTCAAGACCAGCGTTTGAGTTCTGCTGAGGACACGGCCGGGTCTGTTGATGTACTTACTTGCTGAAAAGACTGAAAATGTATAGCAATGAAATGATGACACATGGTATATACACACAGTCGCACAAGCGTACACTCATGTTTCTCCGTGATAAATTCAGCCTGTCAGCAGAAATCTGGGAAGCGGTTTTGTGGTTTCTGAGCTAAATGTTTGTGATGGGATTTTGGTTACATCAGAGTAGAAGTCCTGATGGCAGCGGACTGGAGGCAGGTGGCCTGATGGGAACGAGATGCGTTACGATGGAGAAGTCAGAGCTGAATAACATCCAGCGTCTGATCCAAGGGTGTAACTCTTCTTGTCAGCAAAACCCTTAAAGCTGGCACATCGCTCCTGTCCTTTAATGGGACACCATTACGTCAATTTATCCTCCAGGGATTGTGTGTCCGTGTCAAACAAATCATACCATTTTTTCTTATTATTACTGGGTTTTTGTTTCTTAATCTTGAAAGAATGTTACAGCACATATGTTTTCTCTCAGTCTCAGGGTAAATCAAAAACTAAAGTTAACAAAATTTTAAAAGTGTTTTTATTAGACAGCAAGTCAACATTCCCACTGAACGCCATGTCACTGCATAGTCATGAGTATTCTGCAGAAACTTTATATCAACTATTTTAAATCAGACTCTTTAAAAACTTTACCATTTCTTACGTAAATTTACATTTAGGGCCTGTGTCCACCAAACTGCTGCCAGCTTCTATTTTTAATACAAGTCATTCAGAGTGCTAAGTGCCTTCAGCGGGAAAAGACATCTGTGGAGACGTTTTTTACCTCCAAGTGGAAATCTGTTCGACTATTAGAACAGTGCTGCGCTCGTCAATGTCACTTCTCAGTTCCACTCTCCCAGCTGTTTACTTGCACAGTTTATCTCATGCACCCAATCTCATCTCAAAGACATGTGAGAATCTATTACAAACGCTGCTGCTAATGCTAAGATGCGATCTCTCTCCATCCTGTCCATCCTGTACACTAGTGATCTCAAAGAAACATGTCGAAATAGGAATGAATGTGGAAGTGCCCGATGGTGCTTTTCGTAAGTTAGCAACAAAGAGTGTTGAGAGAAAGCGCTCTGGAGGTCAGGTTTTGAGTGCTCCCAGTGTCTGGTGGACTTATGCACTTACAGCATTGATGGAACACTCAGGTACAGTCTCCCAGAAGCAACTTGGGGTTAAGGATCTCCTTTGAGGGCCCAATGGTGGTAGTGCTTGGGGTGGAATTGGGGTTGTAGCAGTAGGTGTATTCTTACTGATCCATCACTGTACGCTGTTATGGTTCTGTACTTTCAGAAGTATGGAGAATATACGGTGAGTGTGCAAAGATTGATATGAACGTAATACAGAACCATATTTATAAGCATGAGTTCCGCTCAAGAAAGCTTAAACTGAAGAGGTTAAACACCTGCTGCTTTTAAATCAGTTGGGTGGGAACATTTTGGGTTCACCGTGGATAGCCAGCAGTAGATTGGACAGTGTCTTGTGCATTCTTATGTAATTATAGTATGAAACTGGGGCAGTTGGTAGTGTAACGGTTAGGAAGTTGACCCCATGATCAGAGGGTCGCCAGTTCACTCATGAGCAAGGTACCATCTCCAAGCACTGCTCCAGAGGTGCTGCCCACTGCTCCTTCACAGATGGGTCAAATGCAGAGGTCACATTTGGTTGTGGTGCACTGTGTGCTGTTCTGTGGTGTGTTCACAATGACAAATAATCACTCACTTTACACTCCTGGATTTTGAGGCAAGTCTCCTACCACTGGACCACCACCATCCCTCGTCCCTTTGTTTTTTTTAAACAAATTCAAGATTGTTAGACCTCATGCACTCACAAACCCTGCAATTTGAAATCCGTCTGTCCCTTTATCCTGTTCACAACTGAGTCTCATGCAGTCTGTGATTCCAGCCAGCCGTTGTTTCCCCCGATATCAGCCCCTGCTTCTCTGTAATTGATGCTGTGTGTGCTTTGCTCCTGTCGTTCATCACTCACACATTACCAGGGATGGAGCTGTATTGATTTTCGTGGAACCTGCCTGGCCCACTGGCATCAATCTCCACGGCGACAGTCGCCATGATAATGGGTGGTCTGTAGCATAGATTCGGGATGACCAATCTGTCTCCTATTTACCGGCTGTGGGGAGACGCTGAGGACCAGCAGACGTTTATGACAATAAAGAGGAACAAATGTCCACTGGGGGAATAAAAGAGAACGCCTGATCTGATTTGTCCTCAAGAAACACCAAAAGACTCCAGTTTGCTCTCCAGAAGACCGCCATGTCGTCTCCACCGCTCACGAACCTGTCGTCGTGCCAAGACTCCAGTTCCCTGTTTTATTTCACTGGGATTTTTCTCTCATTTTTCCATTGTCTCTCTGCCCCTGCTGTGCTTTGGTGTGCTTTGACAGAGCAGTGACAGGTCGGCCCGAGGGCCTGAACCCGTCTCCTGCTTAGCTCACTGCTGGAGCCGGGGTGAAAGCCTAAATTCAATTGTACGGCACAGACTCCAGCTGTTTAGCTCTTTGTGTTTGTTCCACCTTTGTGATGATTCAGATTTCACCACATTGCTCTGGTTAGAGTTTGCAAACCTGTTAATAAACTTAAAAAAAAAAAAAGACAGAAATAACATGATGGTACCATTCCTAGGTAAATTTTGCTTAAATATTGAGCAAGCATAATTGATTGAATTTTGAAAATATGTTATATAACAATCTTGCCAAAACTGATTTTTAGGAAGAGAATTTACTTAATTCACTACAGCTCAAATATTGGATTTAAGACACTAAAAATTATTACTTTTCTTTTCTGGAAACAAAACATGAAGAAAGTGTCACGGTCGGGTTTGCATCTCGGAACAGAGGACTTACACACATTTACTGTCCCAAAACTCAAACGAAACGCACAAACACTTCTTTTCAGTCTTTCTGGTACTTGCACACGAAAGCGAGACCAAACTGCCAGTGAGTTGGCGGGACTTCTCCAGCAGTGCTCTCTCTCCGTAACGTCTCAGGATCAGAACAGCGTGAACCCCGCCGGCTCTGGTGGAAAGCACTCTAGAACTGAGGAAACCACACACTAACATTCACAATATTGTGAGAGTGACAGGAGGCTAATGTCCGGGTCGAGCTGAGAAAAATAATCCAAACCCCAGGTGTGAGGAATCATCCTGAAATTAGTGAGCATGGAGGGTGACGTGCTACTGTTACATAATGGTTACTGAACGGGGAAACGAAACAAGGGACAGACATCAACTCGAAATCTCAACCTAGTTCTCCTGCAAACGGGATCGGAGTGGTCCGGCGGGGGAGGTATGGACGTGACAGAAAAAAATCCTCTAATATTTGTTAACAGTAGTTATTGAAGAGTCACATGATGCTGTTTAAAAATTATTTTTACAGTTTAATAGTACTATAGGTGGCACGGTGGCACAGTGGTTAGCGCTGGCGGCTCACAGCAAGAAAGGTCCTGGGTTCGATCCCCGGGTCAGTCGTAGGGTCCTGTGTGGAGTTTGCATGCTCTCCTTGTGTCCGTGTGGGTTTCCTCACACAGTCCAAAAGCATGTACTATAGGTTAATGGGCGACTCTAAATTGGCCCCATGAGGTGTGAATGCGTGTGCCCTGTGGTGTATTGGCGCCTGCTGAGGGTTGGGGTCCCACTGCAACCCCAGTCGGGATTAAGCGGTTCAGATAATGAAGGAATGAATGAATAGTCCTATGTGGATTTGCCGTGTGGATAAACTACGCTGTGACAGCACTCGTCATGTGGTCATATCTGTCTTATTGTTGCTTTTCTCATTGCTCTAATCTCTCATTATCAGTGCTGATACCTCACAGTTCCTTCAACAGCTGATTATACTGACACCACCCGTTTTTGGGACAGGCTCCAGTAGCCATTTTTACCTTTTTGTGGATGGAGTATTGCTGTAATGCCAAGAACCAGCTCTTTTGGTTAAAATGTTGATTCCCAGTCTGACAGTTAGAGCCACAGTTTGCACTGAGATTTTTCCAACAGTAACATCCATTAACTTACTGCAGGAAACAGTTAGGGTGTGGAATGGCTGTAATCTCCTTGCTGGAGCCCAGCGTCTGCAGTCTCCAGCTGGAGATGAAGCCACGAACACTTACTCATAGAAAAGATGTTTGACTTCTAGGCTTTCATGGCTGCTGGGTTGGTGAGGGTTATATTTTAGAATGAAATGATTTCAGACTCTTGGTGTAAGCTTGTAATTTGTTCATTACTTGATCCGTCCTGTAACACCGGCCTTGTTCAGACATAATGAGCTGTGGAGATATTTTCTCCGTTTTTTCCCCTCAGAGAGTCAGTGGCATGTTTCATGTTTTGGCATGTTTTGAATTTGCTTTTGCATAATGCATAAATGCAAAATAAAGACCTCAACAAATGTTGCAGTGTCTATCAGGAGACGGGCACATCATTTATCTTCCTTAACCCGTGATCTGCATCCCCAGATCGAGTTGTTATGTCGCTCTAATGAGATCCTTGTGCTGGTGGGACAGAAGGAGATCAATGATTATTGATTACCGTGCTCTTGTCCCGGATGTAATGAACAGACATTGCCTGGTGATGTCGGTTTCAGGTCGTTATTAACAGAAGATAATTTGGTTCCAAAAATACTCATGTTATTAATGTCAATCAAAAGCTATTAACCTGATGCGTGTGATATATCCAATCTCTAGACAGGTTGTCCAAGTTAATTGAATGTTAACTGAATGAAGAGGTATTATTAGTCATGTGCTTGCCCAGGAACAGATTCTTGAAAATATAATGTATTGTCAGTGGCATTACTAAGTGTAAATAAGGACATGGCAAATAAATAAATGAACAAAACACCGACCAAACGATACTAAAGTTTCAAAGCAGCATTCACCAAAAGTCCAAGACCGTTTGCACTCCTAATGAACTAAACTAAGCTACTATTTATAGTCTACAGTATATACTGTGTGGAACTAAGTGTCTTATCATTTTTGCTGCTTTCTATTGTGCTTCTTCGACATTCTCCGCTTCCCGGGACGCTTGCTAAAGAGACAGCAGAAGACAAACCAGATTTTTTGGTGTCTGTCTCCTCTGGGCCTCCAGCTGTGAGACTTCATCAAAACACTTCTTTGGTCTGAAGTCTCTTCTCTGTAGAATCGTCTGCTTTAGGGCCCATGGCTTCCCGCGTGCTACCCAACCAGGCAAGACCAGTTAATGCCCTGCGTCCCGCTTCCATATACTTTAATTAATCGGCTTCTTAGATTTTCTCTGCACCATCGTGGAAAAAGCACCTTTTAATTTAATGAGCAACTCATGTGCACTCCTTGAGAATTAATCGTATTTCCTTCATTAACATTAAGGGTTGCAGTGGAGCAGTTTGTCTCCATATTCCACTCCTGGACTTTAATGTGTGACACTAAAAGTCTCCTTTTGAACCTGTGTTGCGCCGTTGAAAGCCTTTTCTGTTGTGATGAATCTCTGCACCGTGCGACCGATTGCCGGCTGGTAATTGCATCTCTTACATCACATTCTGGTTGGGTTTTACAGTGTTGCCAGCCCCAAGTCTGCTCAAAAGAATTCTAGAGCAATGTGACAAATAATGAATGAAAGTCAATGGGGCAAGTAGCGCAGCTGGCAGCCACAGTCATTTTTCATGTCTGGAAATGGGCCTGAGCATCCTTTGAATCTTTCAACTGCAGAGTTTCTCCACTCTAATATAATATTCAAAGAGTTTGGACATCTGGCGGTTGATGTGTCACATATACGGGAAAATAACGGAGAAGCGGCTCATATTATTGTTAGATTTGCTGCTCATGCATGGCTCTGTGTGACACAGTTCAACATCCACTATATTTAGTGGATTCTGTCTCTTATAAACTAGACGACATCAGTAATGAAAGCTGTGCTGCTGACCCGCTGCCTTCCAGCCCGGTGCTTTTGGAACTCTGGTGATTGGCATTAATTGCTACTCTCAGTGTGACCACCACACCCTTCACTCAAATGACATCTCCGTGGAAACCAGGTACACTCACAGCGGATGACATTTGAGTAACTAGATCTGCACGGTACCACAAGTTACCATGGTGACAATAAGAGTATATGTAGGAGTTTTTCCTGGTGCAAAACTTGAAGTGATCACTCAGACATGACCCCATGAAGATTGTGAGTAAATGAGAGAGGTTTGAGTGAATTACATAACATGCAAAACTGGCCTCCATCTGTAACAGTAGTTATAAGTGAAGTTAGAACGGTACGCTGTGCTGCAAAATTCAGCCCGGTTGTTTTTCCCCGTGTCCCTGCTTGGCTGTTTTTGAACATATGAGCTGCCTCGTGGCTGACCACAGGAGTCAGCAATTTTCACATCTCTCAGTGTTGCTCATGAATAACTTCATATTCATTAGTTTCTGGCTTTTTTGAGGTCTGAACACTGCTGCTGAGAAGCGTGTTAGGGAAGGCAGGACGGAGGATTTATGCTCAGCTATCCCTCTCGCGGCACAAGCCTTAATGAAGCAATTAAGATATTGTTTCTCAGTAGTGAGTAAACGAGATAGCATACAGGCTCTGAAGCGAAATCCTAGATCTTGATTTACATTTATGTATATCTTATCCAGAACCACAGACCCGAGGGACACTCTCCCTGCAGAAACTCAACGTTAATTGCCATGCTCAGGGGCACAGCGGTAGTGACGCTGGAACTAGGATTCGGACCGACATGAACATGTGACCTTCTGGTTGTCTGCCGCTTACCATATATAATACTGCCTAAACGACACCCTGCATTTCTACAGATTTTATTAAGAAAATGAGACAAAAGGTGCCAGTATACACCAGAGATGGCACTGTTCCAATACGTGGATGGCATATCGGTCTGATAACGACTCAGCAGCTGGATCAGGTATCGGTGGCATTGGGCCGATCTATTGAGCCGATCTAAGTGAGCAACCTGCTGTGATAAGCAATAAAACGTTTACTATCAGAGGTTTCACAACATTTCATTTTACAGTTGTTACAAAAACACGCTGGAAACTGTACCCTTAAAACCCTGATTTGTGTACTCTTCATAAGTGCACATGCATGTAGAGATGAAAAATTGTCCTGCAGAGTATGTGATTCATTTTTTCTATATTTTTAAAACACTGACTCAAGTTGTTACGGTGCAGTTGTTCTGTGTGACACTGACCACTGCTAATGTTGGGACAGTTGGTAGTGTAATGGTTAGGATCACCTGTGATCAGAGGGTCGCTGGTTCAAGTGCTGGACCGGTAAATGTACCACTCGTAAGGAAGGTACCGTCCTCAAGCACTGCTCCCCGGGTGCTGGCAAAAAGCTCCCCATTGGTCCATCACTGATGGGTCAAACGTAGAGCTCACATTAGTTTGTGGTGCACTGTGTGCTGTGCTGTGTTCACAATGACAAATAATTACTCACTCGCTAATGATGAGTGTGTGTGTGTGTTTGTGTTTCAGGGGCTTGTTTGCTGATCACTACACAGAAACACACTACCTGGAAGGAGGACGAGAAGTCACCACCTCACACACTGCCACAGTAAGATACCATTTACTAATTTATGTATCATTCATTCATTTTTCAGATAAAAAAATCAAAAACAAAATGAAAATACACATAAAGAGTTTTTAAATTTCCAATTTTGCATTTAAAATTAAAATAAATACAGAAAAAATAAAGAGTTTACATTCAGATTTTTAGAACTGAACAAGTCTTTCAGAAATGCCCTGCGCTGTGTTGGCGCCTGCCCAGCGTGGGTCCCCACCTCGCGCCCCTAAGTTGCCGGGATAGGCTCCGGTCCTCCCGCTACCTGGGATTAAGCGGTTCAGATAATGAATGAGTAAATGAAGTCTTTCAGAAAACATCTGAAACGTCTTGAAGACATTAAAAAGAAGTGCAGTTCAATCCTTAAATTCATGTCTTTATGATTATTGTCAAAGTAAACTATATTGTCATCTCTGCTATATGCTGCTATGTATACAGAGAGACCAGACGACATGGCTCCAGTTCCTACTGAGCATAAAGAACGGAAAGCACACAGAGTAAGCAAATATATAAATAGATTATAAAATATAACTCTAATATAACTCTAAACCAGAGGTAGAAAAAGCAACTGTGCAGTTAAGGTACATGTTGTATTCAAACTACAATTATTCAGTCATTCATGATCCGAACCGCTTAATCCCAACTGGAGTGGCGAGGGAAGACCGGAGCCTCTCCCAGGAACTACGGGCGCAAGGCGGGACCAACCCCTGGGCAGGTGCCAACACAACACAGGGCATCAAACCACAATTATGGTCCTGGAATTATCTTGGTGCATTGAATGTGAACAAAATCAGCAGCAGTTCAATATATTAAATAATAACATTATAGCATCTAAGCTAACTATGTGAGGAGTTCAGTAATAACGTGCAAATATTGTAACAGCAGTCGGGAAACGGGAGAAACTACAATTACAATAATGTAATACAATCATACTTTTGTGCATTAAATGTACTCAAGATTAGCAGCAGTTTAATAAATAACAGAGAATGCTGTACAGTCGGAGTTTACACCTCGTCCAGGTCTAACGCACTTTTACTCCACCACTTTCTCTCTCTGTTAGGTTCCTACTTCTCACTCTCTCCCTGTATAACTTCAGTGATGATCTCTCACTCCAGTGTGTCCAGGATTAAAGAGGGTCGTCTTCCCGTTTGGTCAGATTAGACGTGAACTCGTGTCCGCTGCGTCTCTCGCCTTTTCCCACTTCATTAATCTAATGGCACTTGACAGCAGCTGCGATTTCTCCCCCGATGTACAGTTGCCCCTCTTGTCTACGAGTCCAGCCTTGACTTGACTGTTGTTATAATCTATGTTTAGACAGAGAGAGAGTTGGAGAGAGTCTGTGTGCGTCCTCAGAGATGTGCTGGGGGTCAGTGAAACATCATCTGTGTGGTTTCACAAGACAGCAGTGAGATTTGAGACGCTGCTTACTCCTACTTGGCTGTTCCATCTGCTGCTCCTCGGAGACGGCGTTTGCTGACTGTGCAGCTTTTTCCAGCCTGGAGTGTTGTGTCTTTGTTTTGAGGGGAGACGGCAAGCGCCGGTCAGTCACGCCATTCCGACCTGGACACATCCACATTCTCAACTGTAGAATGAGAACGTTTGATTAGATAAAGTGATTTGTGAGGACCGAGTAATAAACGGCATGTGAACGTTGGACGCTGCACAGCCAGAATAACATTATTTATTATTACACACCCACACACACACACACACCCACACACACACACACACACACACGAGTGACCTTTTGGGGGTATTGCAGTTTAGATGCACCTCACACTGGTCCAAATGAATTTTACATGAGTGATTATTTGTGATTGTGAACACAGCACACAGTTCACCACAACCACATGTGAGCTCTGCATTTGACCCATCCATGAAGTAGCAGTGGGCAGCTATTTCAAGGTTCAAGGTTCTTTATTGTCATCAGTCGCTTTATACATGTACAAAGTGTGATGAGACAGCGTTTCCCCATAGCCCCGGGGCAACATATAGTAACACTGAACACTAACATTACACTCAACAGGACAAAAGGTGCAACAAGCAACTCAATAAATACAGAACAAACGCAATAAGTACAGAGCAAACGCAATAAGTACAGTAAGAAAGTGACGTTAAGTGTTGATGGAGTGTAAACATCAGGATGCTTGGTATTGCTTTGTGTAGGTTTTTCGAGGCACATTGGCAGCATCAGCATCTAAGTAGCTTTTAACAAATAAAGTGCAAGAACATTACAATACAAAACAATCACAGTAAATAGACAGAAGAATAAATACTAGGGCTGGATATCGTTGCTGATTTCCTGCATCGATTCGATTCCGATTCACAAGGTCATGATCCGATTCAATTCTCGATTCGATTCCGATTCACAAGGTCATGATCCGATTCAATTCTCGATTCGATTCGATTTGATATCGATTTATTTAGAGATTTGTTTGCGTCAGTACTAGTTTTGCTTGGTTATAAAATTAGGCCAGGCGGTGATTTGAGCGGAGCAGCTTCAGCCATGACTCTATTTGGTTTCGGTTTCGCCGGTCTCATGTTTTTACAGCTCTCCTTGCACGGTCGCGAGAAGTAATGCTGCAGGAAAAGATCGATCTGCGAACGAGAATCGATATTGATCGGTGAATCGATTTTTTGAACCCAACCCTAATAAATACACAACACTCCAGTACTATTTGAAAGTGGGGATGTAAACCTTAATGACTGATATTGCACATGATTATTATACTGCACAGGTTAGATGTAGAATTGAAGACATCATTGGAAGAAAGGAGAATTTACAGTTATTGTATTAACACTGGTGCATTTGAGTGTGCCTGATGTAAACAGTAAGCAGTTTACAGTACCTGAGGAGCAGTGCTTGAGGACGGTACCTTGCTCATACCTTTACGGGTCCAGGACTCGAACTGGCGACGTTCCAATCACGGGGCCAACTCCATAACCGTTACAATACCAACTGCCCCAACTGGTGAGGCTCGTAACACAACATGTCCTTAAGTACCAGTGAGCCTGAGCTTGAGCTTGAGCTTGAGACTGGTAGATTTTTGGTAGATTTGGTGAAGCTCCATTTTGTTACATAAAAACCTTACTTAGCAGCAATTGAGTTATTATATTGATCACCACAACTTAAATATGTAGCCACAATAACCTTGCAGACCCACAAACATTGCTAGGGTTAGGGTCTGGAGCAAAGTGTCATTGACGAGGTGATTGAAGAGGTGACTGTCGAATTTGTGCCGTGTGAACTTATGATTTGTGATTTGTGAACTTATGACTTTAACCAAACACATGTTGGAGAAAAATGAAAGTACACAGACAAATGTACGTTAGTGGTTTTATTTCACTTTGTTGCAAATTTAATAATGAAATCAACAGTGAAAGAATGTTGAAAAGTTATGTTCAGAGCGCCGCTTTTGGACTCACGTTGTAGAAACTGTAAGAGAAGTTTCAAATGATGTCTTGTTTTTTATTTGAATTCTTTATGCACAACACACTGAGTCAGTTTTGTTCTTATTAAAACAAGAACCATTTATGCTAATAACTGTTATGACCAAATATTGTTTTTGCTCCAGGCAACTGGCTGTCTTATCTGCCACGTCAAACAGGGATGAGCTGCTCCAAAAGATTCCATTGTTGCATGAGAGCACACACTGAATTCATTATATTGTCCCCACACAGCAGTTTACACAAAGTCTATACGTGTGTGTGTGTGTAGTGTATTTATTCATGTACGTGTCCAAGAGTGTTGATTAATCAGTTCCACCTTCCCCCTCCATTATCCTGCTCCACAGCCGGCTGATTTTGTGTGTGAGTCTGGCTGTTGGAAATTCGCGGAGGGAATAAAGACCACCTGCTGGCCGGATGCTGGACGCTGGACGGTGTACGCTGGACGCAGGGTTGTGATTAGCCGTGACTCAGTGGCTCGGCTGTGTAGGGAGATTTTTCCTCCCACCGAGCTGTTTTCTGCTTTTGCTGTACTAATAGGCGTTGTGCGGTTCTCTTGCCTGCCTCACTAATCACTCGTCCTCCTGTGTGTGAGATTAATACACTCCGTGTGAGGGGAGCGCTGCTCATTTGTTCAGCCTGTTTGTGTTCGTAACATCATAATGCCTTATTAAAACTAGGGATGCACCAATACAACGTTTCCAATACTGATCCGATAGCAGTGTTTAATGAATACGTTATTTCTTTGTGAGGAGGAGACTGAGACAACTGCTAAAACAATGTAATAATTACACACCCATATGTCTATGCTAAATGATTTATTATTAAAATAACATCTCAAACATGACTCCTTTAAACACTGTTGTGTCATTTAGTGACGCTCCCTAATCCTGCGGCGCTAAAAGCATCAGGAACACAGAGATTGTGAGTGAGAGCTGGTGTTGTTAAGGAAGTTAAACAGTATAATGGTGTGATGTGCTTTTGGGCTTGTAGTGTGTTGTGTTGCTTGTTCTGCTCATTGTCATATCAATATGTAGGAATTAGTGTGAATGTTGAACAGTAAACCAGCTTTACCACAGTCACACTTCACATGGAGAAGCTATTACAGATCGACTCCATAGATCAGCCCAATGCCTCCGATACCCGCTGCAGCTGTTTGAGTCGTTATCGAACCGAGATCCCATCCACGTATTAGACCGGTGTATCCCTAATTAAAACGGGAGTTGGCCCCATGATTGAAAGGTCGCCGGTTCAAGTGCCTGGCCAGTAAAGGTACTATTGAGGTACTCATGAGCAAGGTAGCGTCCCCAAGCACTGCTCTGCGGGTGCTGCCCATGTCAGCTGACCACTGCTCCTTCGCAGATGGGTCAAATGGAGCTCACATGTGGTTGTGGTGTATCACAATGACAAATGATCACTCACTTTAGCTGAAGCTGGTTCTGGTTTTTGTGGAACATGCAGTATCAGCAGGTTGCAGACGAGCAGCTTGTGCTGTAATATCATGGTTATTATCTTGGATTTGACCAGTGTTGATAATGCCCAGACCAGATAAAGCAAAGTGGATGAGGTGGTCAAATAAATAAATCTGGATTTGTTAGCAGAAACAAAGCTGCTGGTGTTCTGGCTCCTCTGGGTTCGACTCAGCTGTATGCCAAACACATGCTAGTGATTTTATAATAATGACTGTTTATTCTTAAGCTTTGTCAGAAACATGAGCCACGTGTACAGGTCTCTACCAGCACAGAGCCGTTAGGCACAAAATCAGAAATTGAAAATTTGCCGGAAATTGCATGAAATTTGTGTTGGCCTTTTCTGATTTTCTTTTCATTGAGCCTGACAACAAGAAATTATTATTTAACATTAGCTGCATTAGATTCATTCTATTGTCAAGTTCATGTTGGTGATAGAGTTAGAGTGACCCTGTATTTGGCCAACAGAAGTCACTTCCTGTATGTTAATGTAATATCGGATAGCTAGCTAACTATGCTGATATTAAACCGCCAACTAAAATTGGCCCAACTCACTTCACTTACTATGACAAATCTGTTGCAACAACATAAATGTTTAAACGGTCATCAGCCACTGGTGGTGGTCTAGTGGTGGAATACTCACCTCTGGACCATGAGGTTGTGCGATCAAATCCTACCTCCAGCACTACCACCACTGTCCCCCTTAACCCCAAGTTGCTCTGGAGAAGATCGTCAGCATAATGGTGTAAGTGTAAACCAGTCGTTAGGTTGCCGGTTCAAATCCCAGCACCGGTATCAGTGAGTTAATCGTGAAGGTACTGTCCAAAAGCACTGCTCTTCGGGCGATGCCATTGTTAGCTGACCACTGCTCCCTCACGGAGAGTCACATGCAGAGGTCACATGTGGTTGTGGTGCACCATGTGCTGTGCTGTGTTCACAATGACAAATAATCACACTGTTTCATTGACTTTTCACTTTAATTTTTATCAGGACAACAACATCACAACAACAGCTTCTTTCCAGCATCAGTGCCCTCAGTTGAGCTCCTTGCACATTTTACGCTCACAGCACAACACAGAGTGCACCACAATCAAATGTGCGCTCTGTATTTGACACCTCCGTGAACGAGCATTGGGCAGCTACACGGGCAGCACCTGGGGAGCAGTGGTTGGGGACGGTACCTTGCTCATGAGTACCTCAGTGATACCTTTTCCGGTCCTGGGATTTGATCCGGCGGCGTTTCCGATCATTAATATCCCTTGTATTGAAAAGAACATGGCGGTAAAATGATTCTGATTCTGAAATCTGGTTTAGAGTACAAGACTTCTTGCTTCTGGTTAGTCAGAGACAGCCTCCGCACATCTCCAACACCAGAAAACATTACGGCCTCATGCAATATCCATGCGTCAATGACATCAGCAGCGCAGGCTGAAGCAGGCACCTTCCTTGATGCTCCGCTCTGTAGTGCGTGTGTTTGATATTTAATGTGAAGGGATTGTCCTTTTTAGCCTCCGGGGCGAACAGGAAACAAGATGACTCACGATGACCATAACCTCGCTCCGGCAAATTAGAGCCGGGCTCTGGACCGTGAGAGCAAGATGGGGGTCTGAGTGCAGCTATAACGACCTGAAACTGCACTCAGACGGCAGGATGGGGCTGAAAGAGGTGGACGACCCGAGCCTGGGTTTTGTTGTTATTTTTAGGGCTGCTGGATGCTGTCCAAAAGCAACGACTCAGACAGGAAGGAGGCTGAACGTCTTAAACTTCTTCTCTCTCCCCACAAAAAATACTGACCCAGCTCTGAAAATAGACAAGCGTTAACTTTTAATAGCCAGCGTGTAGGGAGAGCGAGAGGTGAGGCTGAGGGTCTGCGTTGCGTTGCGGAGTCGGCAAAATGGGATTTGCAGAACTTTGCCAAAATAGAAACTTCACAGCCATGTGTTCATTCAGTCCAAAGCAGACAAGTCCTCCCTTCTGACCGAAACAAACCAGCTTTGTCCTGAAATGCCCTCATCCCCCCCTCTCTCTCTCTATTTATTTCCCTCTGCATGGCAGCAGGTGCTGTTGAAATAGTGGGGAGTGAAAATGTGTGTGTTTGATTGATGGTTGACTGTGTCACTACATTATATATAGGAATTATAAATGCGGCTTTCCACAAAGCTTCTTTATGATTCTTGCCTCTAGCACAGCAGAGATATTTGGTCCACTCAGAGGTCTGAAAATGTGGCACAAATTCAGAGAATTCTCTCATTGATATGCATCACCTGCCTGCTTGTTTTGTTTCTCAGACGAACTGCTACTACCACGGCGAGGTCGAGGGTCAGCGCGGCTCTGAGGTGGTTCTCAGCACCTGCCGAGGTCTCAGGTGAGTTACAACATTGCGCCCCAACATCGTGAGGTCAGCGCTGAGGTCACAACCCCGACCCCTGTCACAGACTGTAGGAAATGCATCTAAATTGCACTGTGTTAAGATGTGGTGAGAAATGCAAGATCAGAAACCAGAGCGTGTCCTGACCTGGGATCTGAGCTGAATCGATGCTGATGTTGTCAGGAATTAATGAAAACTACGAGGCACCTTTAGCATGACCCTGTACTAAAGTAGTATGCCTTATTTTATTAAGTGATCATGTCTACAAATATCAAAATGCTAGCAGCACGCTTGTAACTTTAAAATAAACTATACGCATGAGGTAGCCCTGTAAGGTGTGAATGTGATGATTGTGAGTGTGTGTGTGCCCTGCGATGTGTTGGCGCCTGCCGAGGGTTGGTTCCCCGCCTTGTGCCCGTAAGCTCCCGGGATAGGCTCTGGTCCCCCCGCGTCCCCACTTGGGATTAAGCAGATCAGATAATGGATGGATGGTGATCATTAGAATCTAACAAGGTTTGTAGCTGCCTGTTGAACATGTGGTGGGCTTTTATTCCAAATTCAACACTGCAAGAATTTTCAAAAAAGATTTGCCAGAGTTTTGGGTACACGTACAGAGCTCCCATTTTCTACTTTATATTTGTAGTTTATAAAATGTAATGAAAAGGTTTCAATGTGTTCAGTGTTTACTTGTTTCTCATTGTTACACATATATAAACTGCTTCATAACACCCTGAGTCAATCTGGTCCTGCTTATTAAAACAAGAAGCATTTATGCTGATGACAGACTGTACTTGCAGCCCCCAAATCCGTTTTTCAGCTCCGTCAGGTCTTCATGAATGTCTACAATGCCTGCTCACACACACACAGCACACACACAGAACAGAGAGAAGTGTGTCATGTCACAGTCAGTAGGTTGGTGACTCTTCAGGACAGAATTGGGAATGTTCTCACACAACAAGCGCTGCTTGTTGTTTAAGCTCTTTATTTGGGCTTTAGGTGTGTTCAGCTGCAACTTGTCTGTCCAACTCACACACAACCCGTCTCAGCACACACACACACACACACACACACACTGGGCCCTTGAGAAGAGCAGTGTTTCTTAGCACTTGGGCCAAAACAAATTAGTCCTGGTTTTGGTTGGCAGTGTGGAGTGTGTGTGGTGTGTTGCAGTGCTGTGTGTGTGTGTGTGTGTGTTTAGAGAGCATTTTGGACGTATTGAGAAACCTCCGAGTCTGGCTGTTACTCTGTGGAGGAGGACGTCACTTTAAATCACTGTGCAATGTTTAAAGTGTGAGAAAAGCTGGTTGAATCGCGTCCCATAAGCACTAAGCGTCAGAATTAGGGCTGCGTCAGTTGTGTTATTTCAGTAAAACCTCCACAAAATTGATGCTGTGTTGACCAGCGGCGGCTCGGATGTTGAAATAACCCATTTTCCAGAACTTTTCCAAGCTGCTTTAGCTTGTGGGAAAATGGAAAGACCGCCTCCCCTGGTGGAGAAGGAGTTTAAACTGCGCTGTCTACACTCTACGTGCTGTATCAGGAGGGTTTTAGCATCACTACACCTGAGCAAAGCCCTTAACCTTAAATCACCGTAAACACACTGTCTCTGTAGTTAGCAAATCAGTCAAAGAGAACTTTATCACCACTGTGTATATACTGTATATAAATGTAACAACACACATCATACCACACATTGTTATCAGTTTTTTATTATTAGTAGTATTACTATTATTATTAGTAGTAGTATTAGTATTAGTATTATTGTTCCACCCACTTTTAGATGCCACTACTCCTCCTACAGCTAGAAACACCGTTCCAAAACATGCATGCTACAGCGGTGTGTATTACTTTCATTTATTATTTTATTTTTTAATTTTTCCCTTAATTGCATGGTCAAAGAGCGGACCAGGATACATTTCACTGCATGTTGTACCTGTATAATTTGCATGTGACAAATAAAGAATCTTGACTCTTGAGTGATTCACATTGTCGATATGTGCATTCGTTCACTAGTTCTGTCCTTTTCTGCGCCTGTAAAAATGCGTTACTTGCGTCATTAATTTGTTGTCCACCCATGTTTAGTTATTCCTGCTACAGTTTTTATGCTAAAAAACGCTGTTTCAACTCTAAAACGCGTGGGCTATAGCGGTGTAGTGTGCTTTCATGCACGTTTTTGCTATGGGCACTCGTTCATGAGTTTGAGGGAAAGCCCTTTGTGTTCAATGACTAAATGTTGCTGAGTGCATTATGAACTGTGCCGTTTCCATCATAAACGGGATTTGTTATGTGATTGTGTCATTATGTGATAACTCTAACCCTAATCCTCTTGGTGCAAAAAAGCAATCTTGTGAAAATGCCTCTAGTTGTACGCTGAAAACTAAAGAAAAGGGATAAAGTGGTGAAATTATGCTGAGACACGCAGTACACAAAGTTAGAGATTAAGGGTTCAAAGAGCAAAATAAACACCACCAAGATTCGAGATTCTTCATTTGTCACATATTTACAGTGTAAGAGTGTTACATGTAGTAAAATATTCCCTGAATAGTCCCAAAACTCAGTCACGCTACATGAGAGCATCTTAAAGTGCCGTAAATGTAACTGAAGCACAATAAGACGTGTTAAATGCTCCTCTTTAACGAGAGACTGTGTTCATTCATTCATTATCCAGCCGGCGACCGGGAACTACAGACGCCAACACACCGCAGGGCACACACACTCATACAATCACACTCCCAGTCACACCCTACAGGACCAATTTAGAGTCACCAATTAACCTACAGTGCATACACCGGGAGAGCATGCAAACTCCACACGGAAAGAGCCTACGGCCGACCCGGGGATTAAACCCAGGACCTTCACGCCGTGAGGTGGCAGCGCTTATCACTGTGCCACCATGCCATCCTGTTTTGTTCATGTCATTGGAATCTGTCTCTCTCTATCTTCTCTACAGAGGTCTGATCACTCTCAAAGACAAGGTGTTGGTTCTCGAACCGGCCCAGAAGCTCAACAGCAGCTTGCATCACGTCTCCCGAGGAGACCAGCTGCATTTCGGCCCGGGGACATGTGGGCACCGACACAACGCCAGCCTGGCACCGGTACACTACTTGGAGGAGAAGATCTTCACCTCACACGGCACCAGGGTGAGCTCAACCACACCGGAACATTCCTGCACAAACTGTGTAATGATTGAGTGCTGAAAAATGTTGAAAAGAGATGAAGTGGTGCAAAATGCAGAAACGGGCAGTAAAGGAGGTAAAAATGAGGAATGAAGTAAACTTGTTGAAGAACCAACAAGAGTTAAGTGACAAAAAATGTGTTGTGAAAAACCAGGAGACTGTGTGTAAAGCAGGAGAAATGAAGTGAGAGGTGTGAAATATTTCCCAACTGAAGGATAAAGTAAAAGGAGCAATAAATTCACTAAAAAGAAGAGATAAAGTGGTTTAATAGGATTTAAAAAAAAGGTCAAAATAATTTCACAGAATCTGAACATTTTCCCCTTTAAAGTCAGTAAAATGTGAGTTCATATGAAGCGAAACAAAGGGAAAAGGAGGGACGTGGTCGAGCTGTTCACATGAACCGCAGTAACACAGTTCACAATCAGCCGGACATTTTAAGCCTTGAGCCATGTTTCGAACACTCACTGTGGAAGCAGCCAAGTGCCAAAACAGTGGGAAGAAGAATGTCATGAAGAGACCACAGTGATGATATGAGGCGTAAAACTGAGTATTTTAGGCGTTCAAACCTGTACACATCAGAAAATATCACAAAGTGATTTTATATGAAACATAAAAAGTTCGTCACTGTTGATGATATAAAATATTACAAAACTCGACCTCGAAATATTCACTTGCATTTTCTGGCATGTTTAATTCCCAAACAGAGTACACTTGCTGAAGTGTTTCGACAAATATCACAGTTATGGTTTTGTGATTTAAATGAGCCGTAATTTCTTGCCAAAGGCCTTGAAGATGAAACATTTATGAGCTAATTCGTTAAATTATGCTGCATGAAGTGATGAGTGACTTAATTTATTTCATATGCAAAAGGAACACACATTTCAACTCAAATATTTCTAATGCAAACAGACGTTTATGAGACACAGTGTGCATTTTTTGCAGGGGTCACCCAAGGACTTTCTGCATTCTGCTCAGTGGATTTGTGTTTATTTGACTCTTTATCCACATTCAGGCTGTTTTAAATCACTGTTCTCTCATTTTAACTGCATTCCCAGGCTCGTGGACAGGAGATGGATTTTTATTTTTAGCCGAGGTGTCCTGCACCGTTAGTGTGAACGGAACACTGCGTACTCGACAGTAAACAAGGTTTGCAGGGAGTGCAACACAGTAAAATAATCAGTGTTAAACTGTTAAATTAACAACGGTGCTGTTTATTTGACCACAGCTGGACCACCATAAACTCTGAAAGTGTTACTTCTACTCTGGTAAGCTTTGGCTCTCTGGTCTTGCTCAGTGCTGCTCGTTTTGCTCCAGGATTCCTCGCTTATTTATTTGCCACAAACATTAAGTGGATATACAGCCTGGAGGGACATGAAACCCTACTTTCACACCTGACACCTGAATGCAGCAACGTTCTTAAATAAAAATAGAATAAAACTGATTAAAGAAATGATGTCTGAAAAATATTTAAAAAGAGCTGCTTTTGGCCTACATTTGAACTACATTACTACAGTGAACTTCATTTTTGTGCATGACGGCGTTCCATATGAGAGTTGCGAGCGCTAACGCGTGTGTTTACATCGCAAATAATGTAATTAACCCCTTTTTACGCAATTACTTCAGTTTTTGTGCTGGAATTACTAGAGTTGTGAGTTGTGGTCTCGGTTGGTCTCGAAATAAAATCCCGAGTCCTCTTTGTCCGAGTCTGAGACAAGACCGAGACTTTCAACAACTGGTCTCGAGACCGGTCTCGACTCGGGTACTACACTACTGCTGAACACTAGGGAACTAGCGGCGGTATAATGTGAGAGATAAGGACACGTTTACTTCATGGGGCGTAAATGAATCTTCTAACTGTGTGAACATGCTTTAGTAAGAAGACTCCTCACTACACACTGACCTTGCAAAGAGACTGAGTTTCTGCTCTCTAGCTGCTCAAACCTTTCTCTCTGAGGTCAGGACCGCCACCAATTTTCTCCTGGTTTTGTGCACTGGAGAAATAACGACCAGCTCGAGGCTGTAGATAAGCGGCGAGATGGCTCAGTGTGACAGCCATTGTGTCTGCTGAATGCAGATTTTGGGAATTGGATGGAGATTGTCGGATGACTCAGGCGCGGATTATAACGTCTGTCAGGAGCACAATGCCCCGGAGCTTCCTTGACGCGACCGGCCAATTGTGAGATTTACAATGTTTTTGTAAATGTGCTTTTACGCCTGGGGCAGTGGAGTTTATCCACATTTCTCTCCTCCGCTCTCAAGCACACCTCATATCTATGCCTTCAGTGTAGATTCTCCCTTTCACGTCCACTATTTGGGTTTTGTCAGAGGGATGCTCTGCTGCTAAGAGCAGTGATCACCGTCACTCTCAATGCAAAGGGTGACACTGATGTACACACACACACACTCAGCCATTAAAGAGATCAGTCACTGCAAACAAAAGGGAAATGGGAGCTATTCAGAGAAACAAGATAAAAGAGTCGTTTTAAGGAAGGAGTTTGATCACAAAAGACAATGTCAGAGTCCGTACTGCACGCACAATTCTCATGATTTTCTTCTGCTGTTTAAGTAATGAATTGTGAATATTCAGTTTATTTAGTTTATGAGCTTAGTTAATGTAGTATATAAAGATGGCACAAAACCACTTTTTTATGTCCGATACCATACCTATATTATATATTTGAATATTTGCCAATACGATACGGTCGTATAATAATGCATTCTAGCAAACAGCATGCTTGTTGTGAAAAAATGCTTGTTTATTAGGAGTGGATTCATTTTAAAGATGATCACAGTGACACTGGGCTCTTGAATTCACCCTCAGGGCAACAAGCGACTAATATAAGACGTTCTTAAGTCTACAGAAAATAGCACACACTGTAACTGTGTATGACTTTTTACAGTTTTAAATCTGTTTTTATAGCTGCATTTATTCATTAATTAATTATAAATGTGGAATTATATTTGAGTCATTGAGCTGAAGGTTTTGAGTAAAAACCTCCAGTTAAGGGCCAAGGTCTCTGAAGACACAAAGAACAGCTTTTTCATTAGACCAATTCAATGCAGGAACAAAATGAAAGAGTTTTGAAATTGATTTTTGCCTGATTGTGAAAGTCTTGTGTGGATGTTTGTGAGTGTCATTTTATTATCCTTCTTTCATGTCTGCAACAAGTTGTGAACTACATCATGTTCGAGTAAAACGTAAATGCCCAGTAATGAGCCTTAACATATCATTTTAATCTCGACCTTTTAGGATGGGCTCCACACTGAGTCTGGTTGCTCTCAAAATCGCTTCTTCATGCCTTCTAAAGGGGATTTGTCAAAAATTGTCCAAAAGTGCAGCACAACTACATTTGATTTGAAACTAACTATGGGTCGACTGATTATCAGCCGGGCTGATTATTGGGGATTGATGTTAGGCATTTTGCAGATTATTGGTGTTGGTGTTTAATTTTAACCATCACAGGTTTTAAGTCATTATAAGGTACGCTACTGTGGCTCCACTGCCGTCTCTTCTCTCTGTACTGTTTGTTCTCGACTCGCTGCTTCATTTAATGTCCCGCCCACAACAGTCTCTGATTGGTTGTATCTCACACAAGTAGTAGCCAATCAACACTAAAGCCTTGTTGTCACTCACACCACAGTCACATACGAGCGCAGCTTGCTCTGTTCCAAATATCGCCTCTGTTAACTAGCAATAACCAGCATCGATGTCAGCCCCGAAAAACCAAGATCGGTCGACCTCTAAAACTAACCATCTCGCTTTCTCCCTGCTCTCCCTCTCTCTCTCTCCACTTTATCCTTCCTTTCTGCAGCACAAGCGACATGCTCAGAGCAACACTAAGTATGTGGAGCTGATCATTGTGGCAGACAACCGTGAGGTAAGGATCTAAAAATATTCTCCCAGCGTTGTTCCTGCTCACTCAACCACAGCACATGTTCTACTGAGCAAGA
Source organism: Distichodus sexfasciatus (assembly GCA_032718565.1). Classification (NCBI taxonomy): domain Eukaryota; kingdom Metazoa; phylum Chordata; class Actinopteri; order Characiformes; family Distichodontidae; genus Distichodus; species Distichodus sexfasciatus. The sequence continues at coordinate 644,081 of JAVGVS010000177.1, forward strand.
AACGCAAATGTCTGCTGCACAAAACCCATAATCTTTACCACAAAGCGGAGAATGTTCAGAAGGTCATGACCCTGAGGTCAGAGTTGTTCTCTCTGGACGTTCAGACAGATGTTGGGGGTTTATTGTGGAGGTCGAGGTCGTCCGTGGGGCTGTTAAGGCTTTTCTTGGTGGAGTGAGGGATTGTTTAAGTGGCACTTCAGATCTCTGTCTGCAGCTACTTGCCCCCGGCCCAGTTTATCTGTTTAAAAGTAGCCCTAAGTAACCTTCTGCTCTTTAAATGCGGTGTTTAAAGGTCTCCTTTTTCTTAATGTGTCCCAGCTGTACCTCTTTAGAGATGCATTCTACCAGCAGCCTCCGAACATCTGATCTATTAGTGTGCTTTGCCACATATTTTGCAAATTGGTATCACACTTTGCATCTAACATTATGTGGTGTTTGTAGGTTAAAGCATGTTGATTTCTGCATTGTGGAGCAGAGTGGGGTTGCTCCTTCAGCTAAATGTTCAGCTCTTTAGGAATTCCACATCATACCTTCTAAAAATCACAAAAACTCCAAATACTATTCCACAGAGCTCTTTTGGACTGGCATAAGCAAGTAAGGCGTTTACGGTTCACTCCCACTCTGATTAGAGTCGCAACGCTCAAATGCACTAATAACACAGAACATGGAGGAAGCCTTTCCAGACTTTGATTCTTTTGCAAGACCTTTAATGTTCCTCCGCCTGACTGCCCCAATGTCAAGCCCAGCACTAACGCTCTGCCAAAACATGGGAAATGCTCTTAACATCTGGTCCGAACTGGTGCTTGTATGAAAAAATGTTTCCCCCATGTGACATTTGCAGACCTTAATGTAGAGATTTATTTGAGTAGCTTTAAACATGCAGCCCTCTGTCTCTTTATGGCTGTAGTATCAGAAACAAGGCAAGGATGTGGAGAAAGTCAAACAGAGGCTGGCCGAGATCGCCAACTACGTGGACAAGGTAAAACCTTATTAACTTGATACCACATTTTACTGCAGGAGTGGACAGTCTAAAGATGTTCCTTTATAAGATGAACATTTAACATTTCACTAGGTCAGTTCACACTGCACGTTCGGCTGGGTTTCCACTGCATGACCTTTACAAGTCATAAAGACTGGAGGGAAAAACTCTGAATCAGAAAACATTATTAATCCCAGAGGGAACTGCATATGTTACTACTGCACATACAACAGTCAGGGGAAAAAGTAAGAAAAATAAATTAACAGGAAATCTAAAATGATGTGAAAAAAAGTGAAATTAAAATGAAGTTGATTTTTAATATTGAAATTTTAAACGTGTAACCCTCCTAACGTAAAAGAGCAATGTACAGACATGTTAGAGTGTCTAAAGATTACAGGGGGCATTTTTACAGAATTAAAGTAATCACATAACAACAATGCACAGTGTGTCAGAACTACACCTGGTTTTGTTACACGTAAGAAGATCTTTGCATATATATTTCCACAGTAATATAATAAGGAACTGAAAAAATAACATTGTGTGTGGGGGGGATCTTACCAACGCCAACATGGTGTGCAGATTTTGATTATAATTTGGCACCTGGTGAATTTAAACAACACAACTAGAAAGTTTACAGTAGCAGATTGGGGGTCTGAGTGACTCAAAGTATTTCACAAATGAAAGATTGTGTCATTGACGCCATAAATGAAATAAATGATCATGAAATAGAACTTTCTATGACTTTCTCAAAACTCAACTCTGCAAAACTTGCAGACTAGGGGCTTGTTTACACGTATCTTCATATCTACATATTTTTACAAATCCATATTTTTATACATTTGGACCTTTTGTTTACATGCAAGCAAAGTTTTAGCCACCTCAAACAGATCTTTTTTAAATGCCATCCAAAGTGAAGATTTTTCCAAACGCTGGATTCTGTGGATCTGTGTAAATCACAGTTTTCTTAAAATGACGATGTGTTTAGTTCTATTGCGTGCATGACCGTTATCGGAACAGGAAGTCATGTCATATGTTGCTTTGTTGTTTTCAGGATTCTGATAGGTCTGACATGCTCATGATAGCTTTTGACGGCGTATTTATGCATATTCGTGTAAATTAATCCTTTCTGGAAAGTGATCTGGTGTGAACAAGTATATTACTGAAAGTGGAGAGGGGGAAATTGTTGTTTCTGTAAATACCTGGCTACGTGTAAATGTGGCCTAGGACCAGGTAAAATTGTGACGCTCCACGGGAAAACCAGTCACTTATAGCAAATATTCATTATGTTTTAATGAAAGGGCATAAATCAAGCTTCAAAGCGATTCGGGTTTCTCCTGTCACGCCAAGTGAGAAACTGAGAAATCTGCCTTTGAAGTTGACTATCGCCGTAGCACTCACAGACGCTTGGTGCGGTCGCGGCTACGTTTGCATTTACGCTAGCCTACGCTGCATTCACAGCCACACGGATAGCCTACCTGCGTTAGGTTAACTGAACTCGGGAGACGAAGATGGATTCTGGAGAAATATCTTCACGCTAGTCAACCAGTGGATTTACCGTAAATATTGAAGTAGAGCGGTCAAAACACAAACTTTTAACATTCTGCTGGAATTGAATTCCTCACCTCAAGAAAGTCACGTTTTTAGGATGGAAAGGGTAAGTTTTTCAGCCAAATTGATTCACAACAGTACAGTATAGACCTTCCACTGTTTCAAAACACTACAAACAAAAAATCCAACATTTTACCCCACGCAACATAAACGCTCGTTTTTCTCGGAAACCTCCGTTGGGACAAGCGACTGGTTTCGCCGTGGAGGGTCACAATTGTGCTTGAAGTCGTGCAGTGTAAACCAGCTGGAACAGCAAAATATGCACAGTCAAATGTTTGGACACACCTTCCCATTCAATGTTTTATTCTTTATTATCATGACTATTTACACTGTAGATTGTCACTGAAGGCACTATGAATGAACACATATGGAATTATGTAGTAAACAAAAAGTGTGAAATAACCCAGAACACGTTTTATATCTTAGATTCTTGAAAATATCTTTGCTTTGATCACTGCTTTGCACACTCTTGGCATTCTCTCGATGAGCGTCATGAGGTAGTCACCTGAAATGGTTTTCCAACAGTCTTGAAGGAGTTCCCACAGATGCTGAGCACTTGTTGGCCCTTTTGCCTTCACTCTGCGGTCCATCTCATCCCAGACCGTCTCGATTGGGTTTGGTCAGGTGACCGTGGAGGCCAGGCCGTCTGGCACAGCACGCCATCACTCTCCTTGTGGGTCAGATAGCCCTTACACAGTTCATTCATAGTTTTGATGCTGTTAGTGAGAATCTACAATGTAAATAGTAATGAAAATAAAGAAAAAACATTGAATGGGAAGGTGTGTCCAAACATTTGACTGGTAGTGTATATGTAAAAACGTCCTTCTTCTACTGTTCATTCACATGTCTCTTAGTTCTCATGCTGCAAGACTGCATTATTCTGTTCACATTTGGTCAGTTCCTGTATGCAGTGAAAGCTATTAAATAAATATTGTCGTGGTTGTACGTCATATCTAACTGTGCTCATGTTTCAGTTCTACCGGGCATTGAATATCCGTGTGGCTCTGGTGGGGCTGGAGGTGTGGAGCGACTCGGACAAATGTCCGGTCACCCAGGACCCCTTCACTACGCTGCATGAGTTCCTGGACTGGAGGAAACTAAAGCTGTTACCACAGCGACCACATGATAACGCCCAGCTCATCAGGTCTGAGAACAGGACTGAACTCACCTGAGATGTGGCTGACTCTTTTGCTGTAACATGAGCTCCATATTAAATGCATCTTTATTGATGTATTATTTATTACTAAACTGTCAATGTGTTATTTTAAGACCTGATAAAACAAACTGAGATATATCAATCAGCCATAACATTATGACTTAATCTTTAGTAGCCATTTGACTACATAGCCCCATACACAACAGACAGTGCTGCGCTGTGTTCTGACAGCTTTCTATTAGAAGCAGCATGAATATTTTCAACATTTATGGCATTTAGCAGACACTGTTATCCTGAGCGATTTTCATTTCCTAATTTCTGGAACAGCACCGTCCTGTCACCACTTCTCCTTTTTCTCACCACTGTTGGTAGCTGCTGACCCCTGCAGAGTAGAACATCACACAAGAGCTGCTGCACTGTAGGACGTGGTCTCTCCCAGTCATCTAGATGCAATCACCATTTGGCCCTAAGTCAAAGTCACTCCAATCCTTACGCTCAGGCATTTTTACTGCCTCCAACACATCAACTTCAAGGAGAAACTGTTCGCTTGCTGCCTGATATATCCTACTCACTGCCATGCGCCCTGGTAACCAAGCAATCAATGTCAAAATGTTATGGCTGAATGGTGTACATTTTACCGTCTACTGGGTGCTGTAAAATGCCAACTAAAACTGAGAAAGTGAAACTACAGAATACTTGTTTCGGTTCATCAGATAATAATTTAGTTGAAAGCACTTTTTAACCCTACATTGGTCATTGCTGTTAGAGCCCGAGAAAGACATTCGGTGGAGTGAAGCAACGTTGTACCGACTGATTTTCCATTCGGGGTTTGAGAGGATCTGGCCTTGTCTGAGCGGTGGATGTGTATGTTTTATCGATTTGTAAGTCTGGATGTGTCTGTCCTTCCGCAGTGGGGTGTACTTCCAGGGAACCACCATCGGCATGGCTCCCATTATGAGCATGTGCACTGCTGAGCAGTCGGGGGGCATTGTGATGGTGAGTGGAACTGTAATCATGTACCAAACTGAACACGCTCATTATTACTAATCTAAAAAGGTCAGATTTTTGCATTTATTTGTTGATTCATTATTATTATTAATATTGTGCCATTTCTCCTCTTCTGTCAAAGAAGCAATGGGTTTATAAATTCTATTGTTGCCATAAAAACACTACACAAGTCCTGGGATTCGAACCACCAGTCTCATAATCATTAACATGGGGTTTCAGGAAGTTAGATCACTCTGCCTTCACCACCACATAAGCAACACAGATGTGAGTGCACTGTTGCAGAGCAGAAGTTATGGGCAAGGTGGGAACCAACCCTGGGCAGGTGCCACCACACCGCAGAAAGTCCATTAATGTTAATATGTAAATGTTAACAGCTTTGTATCTAAGCATTGTGGTTCCCCTGAAAGAGGTTTGCTCTGGTTCCTACTCGTGCATTTCATCTGTTCTTTAGGGTGGTGCTCGTCTAGTGGTAAGATACTCACCTCGGCACCAAGAGTTCATGGTAGAAATCCTACCTCCAGCACTACCACTAGATCCCTGGACAAGACCCTTAACCTCAGGTTGCTTCAGAGAATTGCTTTGGATAAGAGAGCCTGCTAAATGCTGTAAATGTAAGTTCATGTCGTGATTATGGAGGTGCGGGTCACCGTATCGTTCTACTGTTCTCCACCCCCATGTGCCTGCATAAGACATTATATCAGAGCCGTCCAGAGACACACCCCATAAATCACCCAAACGTATCATTTACACGAGCCTGGGCTGTTGTTCTCTAATGAAGCATGACAAACGAAGGGTCGGGAGGGAAATGCAGCGTCCAGCTCGAGAGGTTCAGCTCAGTGCTGGGAGTGATTAGTGATGAGGCTACAGCTGTGGAATGGAACCCTTCCCCTCACTCTGATTCCAGCCCTTCATTAGGTCATTAGAACTCTTCAGCTCTCAGATGGGATTGCCATTCCGGAATGGTGTTTTTTCCTCCTAACCCCGTGTTCCGGAATGTCCCGGCCGGGTCTATATGCTTGGTGCAGATTCTGAAGCATTGGCAGTGTGATTAAAGATCGCAGTGGTGCGTCCGGACACTGAGCGATGGTTTCGCCGGCCTCTTACATTATGGATCAGCGTGGCTCGCTGCCGCTATTCGTCTCCATCCATCCCTGAGCTCTCTTCTTGCTGCCTGCAGGAAACCGGAGCACTCCCCGGGGCCCGGGAGAGGGAGTCGTGTTGGACGGAACACACAGAGTCCCAATGAGTGATGTTTCTGCTGCAGCCATTGACCAACAGAAGAAATTAAGTGGAAAAAATCCTTCCTCAGCTGAGTTGAAGGATATCAAATATTTACATACATTCCATGGTTTTTGCATCGGATGCTTTGGATCATGTGTTTGTGATTTAACTGTCCTCAGTCTCTCTCAAGATGGATTTTGTGTCAAGCAGTGGTTAATTTACTGCTTATTTAAATGGCAAACTTGCATTTCACTAAACATGTGATGTGGGTCATGGTGGTCTTGTGGTATGATTGACCATGAGGGTGGAGGTTGAAACCTGGCACTATTCTTCCTCCAGCGCTCCCACCTCCAGGTCCATGAGTTAGACTCTTAGGGCTGGTTTCTTGCTCATGGATTAAGCCTAGTTGTAGACTGAGTTGTAGTGCCAATAGAGATTTACCGTCAAACTCTAAACTAGTCTAGGACTAGGGTTAATCCTCGAATGGAAAATTGACTCTTAATGCTCCAGTCACTCAGGGGCAGTTGGTGGCGTAATGAAGGGTGTTCACCCCGTGATCAGGAGGTTGCAGGTTTGAATCCAATCCAGTTTTCAAAATCACATTTTGTTGTGGTGCATTGTGTGCTGTGGTGTGCTCACAGTGACAAATAATCACTCACTTACTCCAGGACGAATGTCCTTGTAACAAGGAAATGTGCTGAGCTCAGGATAAGAGAGTCCCTATGTGTTGTAAATGTAAATTTACAGTCACACTGATCAACTATAACATTATGCGTAATATTGAACATTTTATACTTCCAACTGATCAGCGTCAAGGAAGAAATGTTCACTTGCTGCCTAATATATACTGCTTACTGCTAGGTGCCATGGTAACCAGGCATCTAGTGTTATTCACCTCCACTGTCAGAGGTCTTAATGTTTTGGCTGATTGGTATATTTGATGTGTTGTGATCTCACAGCAGTAGATCTTAGGAAATCAAGTTAATAAGCATATTAGGTGCTGAAAGATGTGTAGTTGTGTTTAAAAGGGGAAGTGTGTGTCCTGCGCAGCAATTACTAGGTTCAGCGGGTTCAGGCGCTCCAAATCAGTGCAGTGCTGAATTACTTTGACTGTGTGTGTGTGTGTATTTGTGTGTGTGTATTGGACATTTTCAGGAAAACATTATTTATAGGTTACAGGGGTACAGATGTGTCAGGAGTACAGTGTTTGTCTGTTCCAGCCTGTGCTCCAGGGTCCAGTGACACTGGTGTTTTAGGGCAGTTGTGCAGGTACGAGCGATAATTAAGATTGTTCTACATTACAAACTTTAAGTGTTACTGGAGAAAGCTTGAATCTACTATACTAAACCACAGCACAGCACACAGTGCACCACAACGAAATGTGAATGAGCAGTGGACAGCTGACATGGGCAGCACCAAGGGAGCAGTGCTTGGGGACAGTACCTTGCTCATGAGTACCTCAATCAACCAATCTGGAATTCGAACCCGCGACCTTCTGATCAGAGGGCGAACCCCAAGTTGCTCCAGGCAGACTGTCAATGAAATTCGGAAACAGAAGCTGCTCTGGGTAAAGGCATCTGCAGTATACCATAAATGTAAATGTCTTGCAGAAGTATTCACCTGCTTGGTATTCCTTTTGTTCTGTTGCCGTACAACATGGAATTTAAATGGATTTTCAATTTGATTTCAAGCAATGGACCGACACAACAATACTCCAGATTTTAAAGTTAAATGGGTAAAAATTGCTTTAAATAATTCTAAAAAATGTAAGAAGTAAAAAGTGGTGCTTATATATTCACCCCCAAACATTACCTTCAGAGTCCACATAATTAGTTAAATAAGAGCCACCTCTGGGCGGTGTAAGTGTTAAATTGTCTCAGCAAGATTATGCTTCCACAGCAAACTTGTGAACAGATTGTCATCCACAAAACCATGCATGGACTGGACGAGGATGGCATTAATCAGAGAAGCAACTAAGACCATTTTGAGATTCCCCAAACATGTGGAAGAACTGAGACTAATCAGATGAGACTGAAACTGAACTTACTGGCCATCAAGGACAACAATATGTCTGGTGCAAACCTAACACCTCTCATGATGCTGATAACACAGCACAATTTTTGAGTCTTCCAGAGATTTGAGACTGGGACAGAGGTTGTGCTAAAGCAAGGAGTTAAATGTCCTGGTGTGGAGTAGTCAAAGCCCAGACCTCAATCCTATTGAGAATCTCTTTTATGATTTAAAGATTGCGGTACACAAGCAGCACCCATCTAACTTGAAGGAGCTGGAGCAGTTTTACTGTGAAGAATCAGCGAAAGTTCCAGTGGCTAGATGTGCAACACTCATATAGACGTACATGAAGAGATGTGACACTGTAATTGCTGCTCTGCACAGTATTGACTTTCGAGTGTCACGTTCGGGTTTGCAACCTTCGGAACAGAGGACGCAGATGCAGGAATCATTGTTCAACTCTTACACTCTTTCACAAAAGATGTTTGCAAAAGAACGAAAAACACACACAGCTTTTTTGTTCTCAGTGTCTCTGATACTTGTTAATGGATTGCCACATGAAAGTGAAACCAAACTCCCAGTGAGTCGACAGAACTTCCTCATCAGGACTTTCGCAGTAAAGTCTCAGGAACAGGATGGTTCGAGCCTGGACGACTGTGGCGGAATGCACTCTAGAACTGAAAAACATACACAAAACATTCAGGTTAGCTTGAGAATGAGCGTCCGGGTCGAGATGTCTTGTGAGGAATCACCCCGAAATCGGTGAGCGAATCAGCTCAAATAAGACACAGGTGAGATAGGTGCATAGCACACCCAGGTTAGTACTCCAGCGACCAGGATCGGAGTGGGCATGGCCCAAATATTCTGCGTCCTTAAAGTTGTAGTTATGTTGTACAAATAAAAAGATTCCTTTTAAATTCCAGGAATACCAAGGGATTGAATACTTTTGAAAGGCACGGTATGTGTGTGTCTGTGTGTGTGAGAGATACATCAGTTTGTGTCTGTGTGTGTCTTTGCCCCCGTCCGTCCCCCCGCTCCCCTCTTCGTATCTTCCATTCCTTCCTCAGTCTGCGTGTGTGAAGGTCAGCTGTTTCAGCGTGTTATAATGTCCTCATTTCACTGAGCGGCACATCTGCTACAGACCAGCTGCCTGCTGCCAACACAGGCACAAGCCTGCCTGGTGTCACACACACACACACACACCTCACACTCTCACACCTCATGTTGTGGAAAAAGCTCTTTACTTTCTGGCAGCAGTGTGAGCAATTAGATAAAGCACATGAATCGTGACTTCTGCTTCTCCGCTGGATTTGGGGAGGAGTAATTACACAGGCCATTAATGCCTGTGTCTTATCAATTAGGCCCCTCATGTGCAACAACACGGCACTGCTTTTTATAAAAGGAAAGCAAATGTGGATACGCTGGTGAAAATGTAATCTTAGGAGAGCAGCTGGAGTGTAATTGAGCCTAACCCATCTGTAATGGCAAATGTGTCCGAGAAAGTGGCTTTATTTCTTTAGAAATGAAAATGATGGATCTGTGTGAAGCGGTGCGGTGTGGTTTGTGGCGTCGTGCTGTGAGGACGGAGATTTATCTGCGAGAGCACGAGGATGCAGTTAACAACGGCTCTAACTTTGTCTTGCTCATTTGCTCTCTCCACATCTCTCTCTCTCAGGACCACTCGGACAACCCGCTGGGAGCCGCAGTGACGCTGGCTCATGAACTGGGACACAACTTCGGGATGAACCACGACACTCCGGAGCGCGGCTGCGGCTGCAGGGTGACGGCAGAGAGAGGCGGCTGCATCATGACTCCCTCCACTGGGTAAAATCCCAACCCCTCAGCACTGTAACACTCAGCAGGGGATTTAGCCTGTTATTCAGATCTCACACGCTCTTCGGTTTGTGTCTTAGAAATCATTTAAAAATGACTTAAGATCCTGCTTCTACTGCTGTGAGATAATTAAGACAAAAGCAGTAACAATGCCCTGAGAGGAAACATGTTCAGTTTGTTCAGGTCTTAACGATAGTAGCAGCCATAAGAAAATCTGGCGTGTTTTCTACACCTTTGTTTTTAGGCTTATTCTAGTGTGTGTGTAGAAGTTCTCCACATGCTTCATGTTGATGTGGTCAGGACGTCCTGCACTACCCAGATTTCTCATAGTTTGATGTGTAAATGCTGACACTGTCTCGAAATCAGCACTTACTGTAGCTTTGTGTAGGGCTAAAGAAACTGTAGATGTAACTACTAGAACTAGTAAAACTGTGTGTTATAGTGTCTTGTAGAGTTGTTATTATGTAGAGACATTCTACAGCTTAGTACTGTGAAGGAAAATAAGGTTAGTGCCAGGCTGAAACACTACTTTATCCATTTAGAAATCCATCTGGATAAAGAATAAAATCATTCGATAACAAATAATTAATAACTCTCTCACATTCTAAAATTGAAAACAAAAAATTTGATCAATTGAAATTTTGGGGTAATTTTGAGCAGATTTTATATAAAACGAGCTGCTTTTGGCTAGTTAACATTTGAGTGAAATCGTCCTTCACTTTGGCTTTCTTGTTGTGGGTGTTAAATCTGCTTTACATGATAATTACAAAACAAAAATCATCAGCATTTCACAAACGTTTCCCTCATGATTTCTGGAGACAGACATCTGTCTGGCTCAGATTTTGGTAAAGCATCTGTAGTAAGTGTAGTAAATAGACAGTGTGTTGTAATTGAGTGACTTACTGATTGAAGAGTGAAGTTTATCTCATCACAGCTGTTGGTCAGTAGTCTGTTAGCTCATAGCATTTAGCACTGTGTCACCGGTCCTAACTTCATTACTCTCTAATCAGCTCCATGTGGTCAGCTGAACTCAGCCATGACCATTTAGCCGTGCTGCATTAGGCATTAGCCAGAGCCTGATATCCTGAGCTCAGCTGACCTCCCTGCATATTAAGGCTGAGTCGCTCCATCAGAGATGATTGCTATCATATGTCAGCATGTTGACACGTGTAACGTGTTGCTAACGTGTTGTGGTTGACTGATTAGGGTGGTGGATGTTATGTATGTAGAGTTGTAATCTGCGGGTGAGATGACAGGCAGCTGTTTCCAGGCATAAATTTAGGTCATAAATATAAACGGATCTTGCAAATGTGTGTGAACAGACAATAAATAAACTGTGAACATATACAAGTCATCCATAACATTATGACTACTCACAGTGTTATGGTTATCATGGCACCTGGCAGTGAGTGGGATATAATAGGCAGCAAGGGAACATTTCTGTCACCGTAGGTTCAATGTAAAAATTTTCCAGAGGTTTTCCAGGCTTTGAAAGTTGGAGGAACTTGAGATGATCAGCAAAAGTTACAGTGTTGTGTTGACTTTGCAAAGTCTGAACGTCCACAGCAGCACAGCAACATTTTAAAGGTGATTGTAGCCTCATCACACCAACCTTTATAACAACTAACAGGTGAGGAGAGTAACCTTGATTACCTGGTTGCCATGGCACCTGGCGGTGAGTGGGATATATTATGCAACAAGTGAATTCCTTGATGTTGATGTGTTGGAAACATACAAAATGAGCAAGTGTAAGGATCTGGGTGACTTTGCGACAAATAGCCATTGTGACTAGACTGAGGATGCAACAGTCCAACTTTCATTTGTGACACCAATAATGCCTGTTTGATACGGGAGTATCCCGAGTGCTGATCTGATGCCAGTGTTGAAGCTATTGAAGTACAAGCACGCTTGATGTAAGTGAAAGTGAGTGATTATTTGTCATTGTGAACACAGCACAGCATGCAGTGCACTGCAGTCAAATATCTGTGACCCATCTGTGGGCAACTGAAATGGGCAGCATCTGGGGAGCAGTGCTATTTGAGTGATTCTCGGACTGATATTCGATATACATGTTGGATCGGTGCATCCCTAGGCTAGACCACTGTGTAAGAGTGCATCCAAAAGTGTAGCAGCTCTTGTGTGATGTTCCACTCTGCAGGGCTCAGCAAACAGTGGTGAGAGGAAGGTGAAGTGGTGAGGTGGTGACAGCGTGGTGCTCGATGTGGAGGATGATTGAGGCAGGTGGGGAGTGAAGGCTGAACTTGTTGTCTGATCCAAAAGAAGAGCTGCAGGAGCTCAAACTGCCGAAAATCTTCATGCTACTTTTCATGGAGAGCTGTCAGAACACACATCGGGCAGTTGGTAGCGTAACGGTTGACCAAGATACCACTGAGCAAGGTACCGTCCCCAAACACTGATCCGCAGGTACTGCAGGTCAGCTGCCCACTGCTCCATCAATCACCCACTTTCACTGCAGCACAGTTTGGGGTGTATAGAGCAGCTCCAGACCCACTCAGTCTCGCTGTTATGGCTGATTTGTGTAAGTTACTGTGGTTTGGGTTAAATGACAGCTCTGCACATATTGTTCACCACCGTTTCCACATTCTCCTTTGGATCGTTCTGTTCTTGTTAGTCTCAGTGATTTTGTTTCCTTTACTTGCCTTTCATGTGCGTGTGAGGGAGGGTGTAGCTAATGTGACATCACGCGTTTTAGGTTGGCTTGTGTGGGGGAAAGCTTTACTGTGCCGTGTGTGTAGGCAGAAGGTATAATGATGCTTCTGGAGCTGTGTGTTGGTTCATGAGTTAGCTGTGCATGTGATGACCTTCGTCTTGTACTTCAAGCCTGCTGTGAGTAGAGCAGCTACAGGTATTTGATGTAGAGGTTGGACCTCATTCACCAACTGTTGTTAAGAAGAAAATTTGTTCTTAAAACCTACTTACGCACTGTTCCTGTTATTTTGTGTTATTTTGTTTAAATGTAAACATTTTTAGCAATGTTCATAATTATTTTTCAAACATGTTGATTTAAATTAAATGCACACTACGGCAGCACATTCACACTCTGGGTAATTGGAGTCAGGTGCTCTGTCACTGTAATTATGTTTTTCATGTTTTGTCAAGTTCACTCTCCAAAGTGTGTGTTATCTATGCTAATTAAGAACTTGCCCAGGCGTTCAGTTTATAATTATAAATTCATCATTATGAGAACAAACTGTAAGACGTTTAAGGACACATCATATATCCAACAGGGTCAGGTGGTAGTGTAACGGTAGGGCGTTCTCCCAGTGATCAGAAGGTCGCCAGTCCAATCCTGGACCAGTAAAGGTACCACTGAGGTACTCATGAGCAAGGTCTATGTAGGTATCTATGAGGTACCTGTGATCTATGTAGGTAGTCTGTGTGTTTTGTGTGTGTGTGTTTTAGGTTAGATTATAAGGTGATGAGAGATGAGATGAGCCTGTTTAAGCGTTACTGACTTAATAAGGAAACCTGAGAGTTGCCAGAATTTTGGAGATGCTGTAATGTTTGTGAACTGGTCAACATCTAGAAATATGCTTTTATAGAAAGGTTCCAGCTTTTGAAAAGCTAAAAGAGGAGATTTGTCTGTGTGAGTTTATAGTTGTCTGGGGGCAGATTAGTCTCGAGTGCTTGACTCAACAGCAGCTGCATAAAAGTCTTATTTTTTAAGTTGCCTTCCATTTAACTACGCTCCAAAGATGTGTTATTGTTTGCTAGGGTTATGGTTATGGTTATGGTAAGTAATATTATTTACATCTAGTGATTGTGGCAGTCAGTGGAAAACATCACAATAGCAGAACAGCAGAATGAGTGTAAAAAGTCTGAGATGAGTGTGTATGACACTTATGACTCATACAACATAGAGAACTCATTTCAGCTCAAGTGTGTCCATCAGAGGATGAAGATGTTCAGGTCTATATTCATGAGAACTGCTGAAGATGTGCGCTCAGGTGAACACAGGCGTGTACGATGATGACACTGAGCCTTGGGGAGCCAAAAGCGTTTGCACTTATGCATCTCTGTCATTGTGGGATACTCAACATCTCTTCTGCAGCAGAAAACATCACTCCTCAGACGTGTGCTGCTCCCCAGCATGAACCATTACGTGTGTGTGTGTGTGTGTTTTTATGCGTGTGCATAAGGCCAGCTGTTTTCAGAAATTACTGTTCCATTCTTGAGCAGCATGCATTTATTACCATATGCTTATATTCATAAACACACACAAACGACACACACCCACATGCACACACTCTGCTCTGCAATTTTATACATTTGAGTTTGTGAGTGAATGTGTTGCCACTACTGAAAATGAGAGCTTGGCATCATCGTGAAATTAAATATGGATGTGAAGCTGTGTGTTAAAAAATAGAAAACTAAAGCCCTACAAGTCTCTCCCATCTTTATTTTTGGTTAATATCGCTGATATAAATCTAGTGTGTAATAGTCTTCACTCCGCCATGTCCAAATTGAGAGAACTTGAGTCTACATGTTACCAAATATCCATAATTTTACAGGAACAATGGGCTATTTTTTGTGTCTCCCACAATAATCATAAGCTTGTTTCATCTATCAGTTTCCACTTCTTCATGAGAATTTAATCAGCGCAGCATTTTCTATTCAAGGATTAATAAAGTATTTTTCTGATTCTGGTGATTCTAATTTACTACAGTGGAGTAGAAACATTAAAGTACAAATGAATAATAATGAATTATTTATGAATTAGTTGTAGTGCTTGTGGTTGTATGTAAAACAAATCTGCTTTGATTTATCTGTGCTCACAACTCAGCTACAGGACAATTTTCCAGGAGAATAACAACATTGATGTGCTTTACAATGATTACAAGTCAATATGACAGGAAGTACGCTTGACTAAAAGAGATGAAAGTCCTCCCTCTCTCTCTGCAGGTATCCCTTCCCCACCGTCTTCAGCTCCTGCAGTAAGAAGGATCTGTCGTTGAGTTTGGAGAAGGGAGTGGGCATGTGTCTGTTCAACATGCCTGAGGTCAAGGTGCTGTACGGAGGCCAGAAGTGTGGAAACGGATACGTGGAGGAGGGAGAGGAGTGTGACTGTGGAGATGTGGAGGTCAGTCTGCATTTAAAAGCCTGGTCTCATTCACTCGGTGGATTTCTGGGTCTAATGAGGACACTTCTGCTTGTTGTGTGTGTGTGTGATGCGCAAGCAGATTTAAAACAGACGTTTAAGGTCTCGCTTCACTCCCCCACTTCAAGCATTGACGCTCCAGCATGAGTCATGGCTGATTACAGTCTGATCGTCCAGATGTGTGACACGTGACATAAACAGACACTTCATCCAGATGCTGTGCTCTCACCACATTACGAGCTGGAAAAACTGAAATCTCAGTCTCTGGCACATGTGGAGCAGCACAGGGAACACCACAGAACACTGACCCACATTTCGGGCAGTTGGTAGTGTAACGGTCAGAGAGTTGACCCTGTGATGGGACGGTCGCGGGATCAAATCCCAGACCGGTAAAAGTACCACTGAGGTACTCATAAGCAAGGTACCGTCCCCAAGAATGGATAGGTCAAATGTAGAGGTCACATTTTGTTGTGGTGCGGTTGCTCCAGGAGGACTTCCATTTCTCCTAATGCCAGGGACAGTCTCCCTGCAGCAACTTGGGGTTTAGGTTCTTGCTGAGGAACCCAGTGATGGTACTGCTGGAGGCAGAATTAAAACCAAGAATCCCAACCACCAGACCACACATCATATCACAGAAACACATCACACAATCTCACAAAATCACACAAAACAGACTATAAAAGCAGTTTGTCCCACTTCTGCTAAATTGCTTTGTCACATGTGTGTTGGCACAACCCTTTTGTAATTCCCTTGTGTTGAGCTCTCTATGTCAAATCCAGATGTCACTGTCTGTGCACTTTTGAGAACATTATTTAATCAGGGGGTCATTCGGTCATTCAAGATGATTATGGTGCTGATATTTATCATTTGTTTGATTTTGGATGTGGCAATTTTTTAACCACTGATAAATTAAATCAGTGTATCAGTTCTATTTGATCAGTTCTATGTTGGCTGTACTGCAGTTGTATCTGTGTCTGAAATCACCACTCTGTGGTCTAGAGGAACGCCTCGTCTGCTTGGTTAGATGTCACCAGTTTAGCCAATCAGCACTGAAGGCAGAGGGCTCTGGGAGTCTGTCATTCTGACATGGAAGCTGGGAGCTCGCTGTAAGAAAATGATGAAAAGTTCTCAGAATTAAACCCATGCAAAAAGCTATTTAAACCTTGGACAAACATTGGTTTAAAATTCTGGTCACCACTCTCTTTGTTTAGTAATAATAATCAGTATTGTTACCGATCATAAAAAAGTCAAAGTCAAAGTAAACTTTATTGTCATCTCTAGTGTATATACTGTAAGTATGCAGAGAGACGAGACGACGTGGCTCCAACTTTCACAGTACACAAAGACAAAGCAAAGCACATAGAGTGAGCAAAAAAACATATCGACCGATCCCTAGCTGTAACACAAACCACTGCATTCTGCAATTATTAGACACGTGATCAGGGTGTGATGTTGTTTTTAAGGATGTAGTGAAAGATCAGAAGTTAAAGCATGTGCCTTGAGCGTTGACTCTGAGATACACTCTTTCTGGGGTGTGTGTGTGTGTGTGTGTGTTTTAGAATATGAGTAATCTGTTTTTGTCTTGTTTTCTCCTCTTTTCCGACCCCCTGCAGGAGTGTATGAACCCCTGCTGCAATGCCAGCACCTGCACTTTAAAGGCCAGTGCAGTGTGTGCACATGGACAATGCTGTGAAGACTGTCAGGTAAGACACACACACACACACACACATCAGAATGCATTTGTTGTTTAGAGGGTTCTATGTGAAAGCATCTTTATGAAAGTTCACTGCAGCCGGTGTATTTTCGTTCATGATTATACTAAATAAATCCCACTTATGCATATGTATGAATGCAGTAAAGTGTATATGCTGAAATTTGATATTTATATGATAATATGATGTAATAATATTTAATATCAGATGCACATGTGACACTTTAGCTGCCTCTATGTGAAGGGACTAAAATATAAGTTTATGAACGTCAGAGAAATGCAGACATTATAAATGTTAAAACATACAAAGCTGTAATGTTTCTGCTTCATTTACATGTATGTGCGACATATATATCCCATAATACATGTATTTTATATGTTGCATTTTGGTGCCATATTGATCTTACATGATTTAGACAAAACCTATATGAGTCATATCAGATTTATGGTGGTTTAATCTGCACCTCTGGACCAAGAGGTTGTGGGTTCAAATCCCACCTCCAGCACTATCACCATACACTCTTAAAGATATTACAAGCAAAAGTGGTTCTTCACAGTGATGCCATACGGGAACCTTCTTTGGTTCTACAAACCATTTTACCCAGTGGTACTTAACAGAACCATTTATCATGAGGTGATCATGAAGAATTTAGTGTAAATAGTGTTTGTGTTCATTTGTGTTCATTATGTGCAATGTGTAACAATTTGTTCAAATGCAGTGTTTGGTAAAACTTATTAGAGTTACTTTACTGAAATTGCATGAGCTGATCTCTCTAAAAGGCAGTGGCACTATAAGGGATGGTTGAAATGTTTACTGTTGCTGTGTGTGTTTGTCTAGTTGAAGCCAGCAGGGACGCCATGCAGAGAGTCCAGCAACTCGTGTGACCTGCCCGAGTTCTGCACGGGTTCAGACCCTCACTGCCCCGCTAACGTTTACCTGCACGACGGTCACGCCTGCCACAGCGTAGACGGACACTGCTACAACGGCATCTGCCAAACGCATGAGCAGCAGTGCATCACGCTCTGGGGTCAGGGTGAGTCTGCTGACCCGGAGCAGCATCACACACACCCGCAGCTAAACACACAGTTCCATAACCTCCGCATGAGGAGACGGAGCTGGTGTTGTAGCAAGAGAGAACTCCAGCTTGACCGGAGCAGAGCGGGCACACGGGCCTTTCACGAGTGCTATGAAGTCATCACATTAAAAGTGATCAGATCTCATAAACAATGCCATCTAAAGGCTGAAATATTAGTGCTGAGCCTCGGGGTATGGCTGGTATTTTTGATGCTTATCAAATGAAACAATTTCTTACTGTTCATGAAAAATTCATTCAGATGTCACATTTTCACAGTTTTCACAGAGCAAAAGCTGTAGAATCATTTTATCCCTGTGTGTGTATGTGTGTGTGTGTGTGTGTGTGTTCCGTAGGTGCGAAGCCAGCTCCAGGCATCTGTTTTCAGAGGGTGAACTCAGCGGGAGACCCATATGGGAACTGTGGCAAAGACTCCAAGGGCTTATTTGCTAAGTGTGAAGCACGGTGAGACTGAGATTTTCCTCCTTTTAAAAATAGACAGAGAATAAAGAGAAAAATAGGAGAGAGATGGTGAGGAGCTACGAAATAAAAAGCAGATTATGATGATGATGATGATGATGAATGGTAAACAGCTCATTTTCACTGCTATTTTCTTCACATGAACCTCACACACACTAAACATGTTTTTACCCAAACTGCCAGTCTCACAACAAAACCACCAACACAACAAAACAAAACACAATGTGTAAAAGGAACCTGGAGGGGCCACTACAATTTACATAAACAGGTAGCATTTGTTCATTGTGCTGCTCAATTTGGGCTGCGATTGGCAGGTGTTCTGAGAACATTAGTGATCATCCGCTGATTGATATAATTGCTCTAATTGCTGAAGTGGACTGAGAGAGGAGGGAGACAAGGTTTTGTTTCAGTGTCATATCCTCTCTCTCTCTCTCTCTCTCTCTCTGTGTTTCTGGGATGGGGTGTTAGGAGAGCGTGAGAAACTCTTCTCCACGGGCAGTAATTGCTCTTCCCTGCCCTGAGTGTCTCATTATTTCTTTGAGGTCCTGGTTCCAGTAAAAGTGGGATATTCACTGCCATTTAAAATGCTTTAATTCCTTAATAGTTTTTTTATGTTGTTCCTGTGAGATGAATACTGACTCAAAAATCATCCTTTACCCTGGTTATGGAGGTACCTAAATACATAATTAACCTGCAGTTACTGACTCCTTTATCACCGGAGAACGTTTATTAGTGCGTTCCATTTGCCGTTGGTGCTCAGTTTCCGAGTCATTTCCGACGACTGAAGCCGGAACTGACGATATGCACGTCCCCATTTCTCGGACACCCGACCAAATATCTCTGCGCAGCACAGAGGACCCCGAGTTCAGAACTAAAGATGCTCAGTGTAAAGATTGTAATAAATGCTGCAATTATTAACATTTTTTGCACTTTAATGTTTTTGTGGCTAACTTGGTCAGCTGTGTACATAATACAGTGTTGTTGTGGTCAGATGTGTTGCTACGGTCATGTTATACGTGAAATACGTGTCATTTATCAAGTGGTGATGCTAAAGACGCTGAACAGTGTTGCTAAAAACAAATGACTAGCTAGTTAACTGTAGTTAACGCTAGTTAATTCTGATAACAGATTATTAAAATCTTCTACCGAGTTCAACTCTCCTGTGGCAAATCCAATCCGGTTTTCTCTTTGTTTTTAGTGGATGTGACGTAACCTCTGTAAACCGAATCTCAGATCCAGTGGCAAATGGAAGGCGCGTTATGCTGTCCTCTATTCAATCTAAGTGTTGTGGCCATCTCATATGTGATTACGTTCATGACATGACCGTGCTAGAGTAAGAGCTGAATGACATGTTGTTTTTCAGAGACGCAAAGTGTGGGAAGATTCAGTGTCAGGGTGGAGCTAACCGGCCAGTGATTGGCACCAACGCCGTCTCCATAGAGACCAACATCCCGCTGCAGGAGGGCGGACGGATTCTGTGCCGCGGGACCCACGTGTACCTGGGTGACGACATGCCTGACCCAGGGCTGGTTCTGACTGGCACCAAGTGTGGGGAGAACATGGTGAGAGAAGTACTTTTGCCTTTCTGATGTCCTCAGGTCTGGAACTGAAACTCAGTTTTACGAGTACCCAGCTCCTGCAGGACTTGATAATTAACTAATGACTTGGATCAGTCTTGTCTCATCAGGCAAACTGTGAAGGACGCTGCTGTCATAGTGCTGCTTTCCAAGTCTTACTTTAGCCCATCTGGCTCAAACATTTAGGGTTATAATAGTTGTATGTATTAGTTATTAGTTATTAGAATTGAAATCACATTGTTGTTGGTGAATGGTGGAGGTCTAGTGGTTAGGGAACTCACCTCTGGGGCCAGAGGTTGTGGGTTCAGATCCTACCTCCTGCACAAACTCCACTGGTTTCCTTGAGACATGCTAGATGCTAAAAATGCTAAATGTGCCAGCAGACTTATAGAGCATCAATAGCAAGATAAATACCAGTAAAAATGGGAAATCTCTAATTAAAATGAAATGTTGGCATGAGATCAACATAAATGGGCAGCAGATGCATTGTAGAAACATAATGACAAATAAGAGCTGATAGATATGGAGGGGTTGAGAAAGAGCAGTGAGGATTTCCAGCTGGCTCAGGTTTGCTTGTCAGTGTGACTTCAGAGTAAAATCATTAAGGACTAGGGAGGTGATGTTACCACAGCTCAGGTCATTAGTCCTCATTTACAAGTGTGAGGATAATCAGATCCTGCCCAGATGCTTACCGTAATTACTGGTGGTGTGTGTGTGTGTGTGTGTGTAGTACACTTCATGACCTTCAGGCTGTGAGTGTGTGTTTTTGTGGACACATTTTAAATACATTCATTTATCCACATAGTCATAGGATGAGGAGACAGGTCCTTTTTGACACAGAATGATTTAGTATGCATTTTGTATAGCATTATTTTTGCAGTATTTGCTGCAAGTATTTGAGATCTTGTGCCACAAAATCTCTCAATATTAAAACCCGACCTATTTCTGCTTGAGGTAAAAATCTGTCTTGTGAAATAGTGTGCTGTTATTCTTGTGCCAAAATTGTGAATGTGCAGTGGAACTTTCAGCAGCGAAATCTGGCGTCTGTGCACATAATTCCAGCTCACGCTCACTCCACTTGCTACTGCTTTATAATTGAGGTAAACAGCAGCCAATCACAGGCTTGGAGGAAGCTGAGTGGCTGGTCTGGTCTCAGGTGTCAGGTGTGTAACATGGTTGAAGTTGATCTAGTGAACAGCAACACACACGTTTCCAGTACGACAGCAGAAGCAGCAACAAGAAGACGAGTTGTGTGTGATGTGGAGATTGTGGGTGTGATGTGTTCAGCAGTATCCTAGTCTAATTGTATCTGTTAATGTTCCTAAATCTGGTGATGCTGCAGGGATTACGCCTCCAACATGTTTTAATCCAGATGTTGATGTAAAAATGTACAATCTGATGATGGAATGAGATGATTTACACTTCAATTACAAGTTAGAAGCTGATGCACAGTAACAGTGTGAAGAGATGCAGGTGGAATCATACAAGAGAGAGTCCAGTCACTTCATGCACTAAATACGCTGCTTTCTTATGTCTTTTACTCAAATAACGTCACATCTCGTCTCATTCTTGTCAACTCACTCTCATGTCATCTTGTCTTATCTTGTCAGCTGAGTGTCCAGTGTGGTTTTAGTGATAAATGTGCTATCAGACGTGTGTATGTTTTGGCTCGGTATGGTCTATACTGGTGATTAGATTCAGTGTGTGATTGTGTGTGTGAGAGTGAGAGATAGTCTGATGTTAATAAGGGAAAGAATGGCTTCATCACTGCTTAGAGAACTGGAATTAAGGAAAGAACCCTGACATCACACCATTACTCAGATGTGGTTTTACAGATGTGTGTGTGTCTGTGATATCTGCATGTGTCTCTATTTAAGTGTGTTTGACCACAAGACTCCCCAGTGATTCTTGCCTCTAGCACTTAGACTGTTAATGTTAATAAACCTCACATTCCTCCCAGCATCCCTCTGTCCTCTTCCCGTCTGTGTGATTACTCAGCATTTGGATGAGAGCATGGTGGTGTCTCATTCCTAAATCTCATTATATTTGGGTGGAGTGAGCTGGTGACAGAATTCTGACCACAGCTGCAGTTAGACGCTTTAATAACAGCCTTTACACAGCATCTGTCCTGTTCAATTGAAGTGGAAGGCCTTGATGTGGTCAAATGTAAGGCCATGTTTTTTAAAAAGTGAGTAGCTTTCCATTCACTCACTCACTCACTCAGTTTCTCTGTTTCTGCAGATGTGCCTGAATCGTCAGTGTCGGAACATCAGTGTGTTCGGCGTTCTCGAGTGCTCAGCCAAGTGCAGTGGACGTGGGGTGAGATGGCTGCTTCTTTATTTTCTTGGGAACAAGCATTTTTTCCCCTTCATACCGTTGAACATAAACATGAACATGGTTTTCCCCTGATCTCCTAGAACAGGTGGACTGATTGACACTGATTTTGCTGATTATCAGTATAAGTATTTTAATTTTTTTTGCATATCGGTTCCAAATATTGGTTATCGGCCCCGTTAACTTGCAATATTGGTCGACCTCTGGTTCAGTCCTCTAACCTGAAAACAGGAGCCATAAGATTTTTACAGGAGCCATGAGATTTTTCTGAGTTTTGTTGCCAAGTGTGCCATCACGTGCAAGAAAGTTGCTTTGATGTTAATAATAAAAACAAAGACAAATGGAAAGATAGGCTTTTTGTCCCAGATATATTTATTGAAAAAAGAATAATACACAGAAAAAATACACAATATGTGCAAATGTACATTAAAAAAAAACATTAGTAAGAAGAACTTAACCCCACCTCCCAACCCTCTCACCCCAGGCTCAACCTAAACCAATTAAAAGGGCAAATATTCAGTCTGACGGCACCTGCAGATCCTTAAAATAAGAAATAAAAGGTTGCCATTTGAGAAAAACGTCTCAGTAGAACCACTCCGTGTATACTTGATTTTCTCAAGTTTAAGAAAGAAGATTATTTCTCTAAGCCACTGAGAGACAGAGGGGCATTTAGCAGATTTGCAGCGTAGTAGCAGGGAGCGTCCGGCTAGAAGGGATGCAGACACTATAATGCCTTTTTGTTTAGAATGTAACAAAGCCGCATCTTGAGGGATATCGAGTATAGCAGTTAATGCGCATGTTTGCAATTCTGTCCCCAGTACGTTAGACATTGTGTTGAAGAATCCAGTCCAGAAACCCTTCAGATTTGGGCGTTGAAAAAACATGTGACTTAAATGGCAAGGGGACAGATGACATCTATCACATCTATCCTCTACATCCTGATGTTTTTTAGATATTCTTGCCTTGGAGAAATGGACCCTATGTAGAACTTTAAACTGGATAAGGCTAAGACGAGCACGGGAAGAGGTGGAGGAAAGTCACCCGTCCACGCTGTGGTTTGACTGTGAGCAAGTCTTCCCAAGGTTGTAAAGATGTAAAATTGGAAAAACACTGATACAAAATGGCGTAGCTGTAAACACTGAAACAGATGAGCTGTGGGCAGGTCAAACGCAGATGATAGATTCTTAAAGCTCATAAAGACTCCATCTACATTTAGATTAAAGAAGCCTGTAACAGAAAATAGGCATTTTTAACGAGTCTGCAGGTTATGCAGTGGGTATTTAGTTTAGAAGTACAGAACACAGAACGGAAAAGTCACAACATGAATGAGCCAGAAGTGGAGAATGTGTGCAGTGGATTTGAATAAATAACTACAATCTGAATCAAGGATGTGCATTAGTGCAATGATGACAAGATGCATAATGTAATCATGTATAATATAATTACTCAAACAGATACTGCTTTTTGGAGTATTCTTAGACTAGAAGCAAACACTGTTAAAATCCCAAACTTATCATTTTAGGAAAGTCACATCCATATTTTTGACGTGTCATCTCTTGCTGCTGAGTAATTTCCAGAAATCTCTGGTTTAATGACCTGCACTACCCGGGAAAAGCTTTAACATGTTATGTGTTTTAAAATAGAAAGTGCATTAGGATATATGTGGCTGCTGAGGTTTAAACTACATTATTCAGCAGGTCCCGGCCTCTGAAGCACGCAGGACTGTTAGTAGCAGACATCAGAATATGACTATAAAACTTTTAATAGTTTGGTGGACTTGGACTGGGTCATTACTGCTGAGAGAGCGCTGACCAGTGCTGCTGCCCTCTCCCTCTCCCTCTGTCTCTCTCTCATTCTCTTCCATCTCTTGCTTTGGTTCCTAGGTTTTTATTTTATTTTCCCTTCATACATCTCTGATTGTTCTTCTGTGTATATCTCTATGGGTTTCACTCTCATTGTGTATATTTATGCATTTTGGTCATTCAGTCTCTCATTTCATATGCATGTCATACCCTCTCTCTCTCTCTCTCTCTCTCTCTCTTTCTCTCTCTCTCTTGCCTATAATTCCATGGTCTGTTTTCTGTATATGGGATGAGCTTTCACATGCACCAATATTGCTCTATCAATCTCCCGTCCCTCTCAACACCTCAATCAATTAGCTGTAATAACTTCACTCAGCTCAGCCTTACAGAGCCGTTCATCACCGTCAAACCTCCAGCCGCTCAGTTCCGGGTGGACGCTCTGATGAAATGCACGAGTGAGCTGTGTTTAGCTGCAGCCAGGCGGCCTCCGTGTGCATTCCGGCAGGGAAACGTACAGGCAGCTTGGTTTGTAACTTGTAGACTGGAAGAGGCACTTCAGAAATTTGGGAGCGTTTTTGCCCGATGAAGGCAGTGATTTCTGAGAGTGCTGCGAGATGTGTTTTGTAGTTTCCCAAAGCGTGAAACAAGGCCTGCCTTCGCAGTGTGAAATTGGAAATGTGGAAATGATGTTGCTCAGTGTTCCCAAACAAACTGTGGAAGCAGCTCTGATTTGTTCCTGCATTTTTATATCTGCACCTGCTTCTGTAAATCAAGTCCTGCCTCAGCCCCAGCCCGGGGAAAACAGGACATTTTAGCAGAGCAGAGAAGATCTCTGCTGATTTCAGGGAATGATCAAGTGACTGTTTGTTGTTTACTAGAATCAGTTTGGCCAAACTTTGGTCCAGCAGCACCTTGTTGGAGAGAGAGAGAGAGAGAGAGAGGCGCCACATGATAAAATGATAAAAAGTGTGGTGTTGGGTATTATTATACTTCTCCATTATTATACTTGCTGCAGACAAACGCAAAAAAAGCCAACGTCCCACGCGATGGAAATATAGTAATACATCACCTTTAGGCCCTACTCCTTATTACTCCCTGCCAAGGCTTCATCCAGAGAGAGAGAGAGGTGAAAGTGAGTAATTATTGTCATTGTGAACACACCGCAGCACAGCACACAGTGCACCACAACCAAATGTCACCTCTGCTTTTAACCCATCCGTGAAGGAGCAGTGGGCAGCTAACAAGCGCCCAGGGCTTGGGGACGGTACCTTGCTCATGAGTACCTCAGTGGTAACTTTACCTGCCCTGGATTCGAACCTGCGACCTTCTGATCACGGGGCAAACACCCTACCGTTACGCCACCAACTGCCAAACATGTGGTTTAAAGAAAACACGGTTTATCACAGTGCAGTAACACTTCACATGTATTGCTTCTTTGTGTACATGCAGGAGAAACAAAAATGTGATGCAGAAACCTATGAAGACTTTGGGATTATCACTTTCCAGTTCGCAACCTGACCAGTCCTAAAGGTTTTATCCTGCCCTTTACTTGATCAGCAGAGCCTCAGTTTTGTGAGAGTGTAAATGTGTAAAGGCAGGGAAAGGGCATGGCGGTGGGGGAGTATTGTGCTCTAATCAGCCTTTTTAAGTCAGCTATTAAAATGTCTTTCTAATAAAAGGCAGACGTGTACAGACGTGATTTAAAACACAGAGACGCGGGAGTGTGAAGATTAGCTCTGTCTATGATACTCGCTGCTCCGGCCTGCAGCCTCCACTCACTGATTCAGCACTGCCCACAATTCCAGACTCTCCAGATCTCTCACCACTCACCTGCTCCTTACTCTGCCCTGTGTGTGTGTTCTAACATGTCCAGGTGTGTAATAATAAGAAGAACTGTCATTGTGAGGCACACTGGGCTCCTCCGTTCTGTGATAAAGCTGGGTTTGGAGGCAGTGTGGACAGTGGACCAATGAGACTGGCAGGTATAGCAGTGTGTGTGTGTGTGTGTGCGCGTGTGTGCGTGTGTGTGTGTTCTTATGTGTGTAGTTTGTTCTTGTTCATGTGTGTTAGTTGTGTTTTCTGACAAGTGTAAAAGAGATGTATGTGTTTGTGTGTGTGAATGTGATTATCATTTGTGTATGACTGTGTGTGTCTGCAAGTGTGTGTTTGCATGTTTGTATATATGTGACCCTCCACGGGAAAACCAGTCGCTTGTCGCAAATTTTCAAAATTGAGTTATTATGTTTTGATGAAAGGGCATAAATCAGGCTTCAAAACGATACCTATATGGAATGAATGTGACGACGTATGACTGAGATATCAACATTCAAAGGAGTCGGGTTTCTCCTGTCACGCCAAGTGAGAAACGGAGAAATCTGCCTTTGAAGTTGACTATCGCCGTAGCACTCACAGACGCTTGGTGCGGACACGCTTGCATTTTTCACGCTTAGCCCACGCTGCATTCACAGCCACACGGATAGCCTACCTGGGCGTTAGGTTGAAATTGAACTCGAGACTTGAAGATGGATTCGAGAAATATCTTCACGCCAGTCAACCAAAGTGGATTTAGCGAACATTAAAGTGAGTTGTCAAAACACAAACTTAATGATTCTGCTGAATTGAATTCTCACCCCAAGAAAGTCACGTTTAGGATGGAAAGGGTGTTTTTCAGCCAAATTTATTCACAATGGCACAGTATAGACCTTCCACTGTTTCAAAAAACACTAAAAACCAAAATCCAATGATTTCACCCACGCAACATAAACGCTCGTTTTTCTCGGAAATCTCCGTTGGGACAAGCGACTGGTTTTGCCGTGGAGGGTCACATTTATAAATGTGCACGTGTTTGTGTGTTCTAACGACTGCTGCTTATGTTCAATGCAAAGTAATGTCTTGACAAGTGTAGAGGTGTGTGTGTGTGTGTTGTAATAAGTGGTGTGTTTTGTGCCCACAGACAGTGAGAGTGTGAAGGTGGGCATGGTGGTGGCTGTGTTCTGCTTCCTGTGTGTAGGAATGATTGTCTGCATTAAGAGGAAGACTCTTGCTGGCTTCTTCCTCACTAACAAGAAGATCACCATCGAGAAGCTCAGGTACAAAAACCATTAAACATAAACCGTTAATCGTTATAACAAATTAATAAATATGTAATAAGCTGTTAATAAGTCCGGAGCCCAGCGGGGAACATGGGCATCTAGTTTGGGTGAATGTACTTGTGGGTCAGTTTGGCAACATGGAAACTGCAACAACAGAACACCTACACCTGCTGGAGAACTTCATAGAAGTTTACTTTGCGATACGGGCGTCGCACATTTGCATCCACTGGAGCATATTCCCAGAATAATAAATTATTGAATGTTTCTATTAAAGTGCTGTCATGTCTGATGGCTCTGAATTTCTACTCTATTTATTAGGGGTGTTGAAATTTATCGCATAATCAATGCATCTCGATACAGATGTGGGCGATTCTGCATCAATGCAGTGGTAGACCATAATCGATTATAATGGAGGTTTTCAACCGGCTGAACATTGCCCGCGGCAGCATTGCAGGTGGTCTGTGACATGCAGTCCCGCGTCACTGCTGAAATCACTTTAAAAAATTATTTTACTTTTTTCATTTTTCAAAACATTTCCAGATGATTTGAGCATCTTTATCAATAACGAATTTAATGGAAGTATTTAAAAAGTAATACAAAAATTACCCTCCCCCCTACATGTCCCTCCCCCACCACACACACACACAGAATGCTTAGTCTGAGTGGAAGTACCTGGGACAGAAGCGGTTGAAAACCCCTAAGTTATATCATAATGACATTGTTTGGTGATTTTCTGTCTACGGCATAAAGATCTAGGTAGTAACACCACGGTAGTAACTATGACTGCAGGATCTGTGTGCAATGTGAAGTGATGGAGAAACATTGATGACATGAATCATGATGCATCGAAATGCCAGATCGAATCGAGGCATTGACATAATAATCGTAATCAAATCGAACTGTGAGACCGGTGAAGATTCACACCTCAACTGTGTATCAAGGACTCGTGGAGAAAACTGTAAATGTAGGACCCAGACACTGACCTTTTCTATTTAAACCTGCAGAACTTTTCTCTGTACTTCTCTGTGAGGTGGTTAATGTACGCAGCAAGTGCACAGACCGACTTATTTAACTTATGTAACTTATTTATTTTTCTACATTTATGCACTTTTTCACGCCTATTTCCCCCGTTCACACACTAAACGTGTAGCTGCCTTGTGAATGACAGCCATGACAAACAGCAATATCTTCATATTAACAACCCTGCTGACATGTTTAACCGTGAACAGTGAAAAGTATTTGTTCTTTATACACAACATTTTCCTTGAAAACTTTTTCTGAATTGTGCTTTGTTTATTTTAATAACCAGCCAACAGCTGACTACATACAGACACTGATGTAACTACTGATGTGTCTACTTTAAAATATACGCACTCAGTCATCATGTATTTGAGATGTTTCAGACTTTAGCTTCGGAGACTGTTCTCTAACTGCACCTCTTCACATTTTACGGAGCCCCACAGGGTTTTGTTTTACCATCAACTTTTTTTCACCTGTGTCATTGTGCTTTTTTAACTCTAGCGCTGGAGGTAGGGTCCAGAGATGAGTACTCTAACCACTAGACCACCACCACCACCGGTGTTTTTGAACTCTGTGTATTTGTGTTCTCTACACCTCCTCAGGTCCATGGGACCCAGTGGGCCGACCAGTCCTGCACACACACCCTCAACAAGCCATACACACCCCAGGACACACACACACTCGGGCTGTAGAGCATCTCCCCAGTGCCAAGCACCAGCCATACCACAAAGTGCCAGTATATATAAGGTAAGTGTAAGCGTGTGTGTTGCTCTTTCATTGCCCCCATTGTTTAGATGAAAGCACATATAGACACACACACACACACACACACATCCTCACACAGCCACTCAAGCTGTTAATGCTGATTGTCTCCCTGAATGACAATGACATTTTCCCATAATGCACTGCTGCCTGCAGACACATCTCTGCATAAAAACCAGACACGGGGCAAATAACAGGAGCAGAAAAAGACTCAGTTGTGGACAGTGAACACACACACACACGTAAACACACACACACCGTGTGAAGGATCACAGAAAGGAGCCAATTCTGTCTGAAAGAATCCTGTCTTGTTAGTAATAATGATGGATCTGCATCATCGGCCTCCTGGTCATTTTGACGGACTGTGTGTGTGGGTGGGTGTGTGTATAGGTGTAGGTGTGTGTGTGTGTGTGTGTGTGTGTGTGTATGGTGGGTGTGTGCGTGTAGGGGTGCGGATGTGTGTGTGTGTGTGTATGTGTGTAGGTGTGTGCTGGGGGGATGTGGACATGTATTTATCGCATTGTGGGGACCTTTTTGTCCTCTAAAATCACTTTTATCTGTTTTTTTGGGCTTTGTGGGGACATTTGAGAGGTCCCTATGAGGAGAAATGACTTTATAGAAAATGTGCTTGTTTTATTTGAGAAACTAAAAGAGGTAAAAGATGTGCTTTTGGTTACTGAGGTTAAGGTTAGGGTTAGGATTAGGTGTAGGTGTAGAATTATGTACTTTAGTTATTATGGGAGTCACAAAGATAGTAATACAAGACTGTGTGTGTGTGTGTGTGTAGTTACAGGGGAAGTCATTAGGATTACATTATATCAGAGAAAAGGGGAAAAGGGAAGAATGATAGAGCTGGAGAGAGGGAGACATTAGACGACTAGTTTTGGGGATTTTGAGAGAGCAGTCCCTGCTAAACCTGACTGTGATGTGTGTGTAAGAGAGCAGATCAGTGTACGTGTGTTTGATGTCAGCCAAGTGCAGGTGAGGTCATAAGCAGACTACGTTCTCTCTCTCTCTCTGGGATTTACGGTCTCAGGTCTGCAGTGCGTTCCTACACATCTCTGTGCTGCTGAATTTTGGGGCAGTAGGTAGTGTAACGGCTAGGGAGTTGACCCTGTGATCAGAGGTTTGATGGTTCAAGTCCTGGAGGGTAAAGGTACCACAGAGGTACTCATGAGCACTGTCCCCAAGCACTGCTCCCTGGGTGCTGGCCATGTCAGCTGTCCACTGCTCCTTCATGGATGGGTCAAATGCAGAGCTCACATGTGGTTGTGGTGCAGCGAGCTGTGCTATGTTGATAATGACAAATAATCACTCACTTTCATTTAATTAGCCATAAATTAATGACTGTTTTTTTCTTTCTCTCCTTCTCCCCCTTTCCCTCTCTTTCTCTTTCACGATCTTCCTCTCTCTCTTCCTCACATTCCATCTCTCTCTCTCTCTCTCTCTGTCCTTCTCCTCTCTTTATCTTCCTCACTCACTTTGTCTCTCTCTCCTCCCTCTCCCTGCCTTGTTCTCTGTCTTTCTCTTTTTCTCTCTGCCTCACTCTATTCCTATCCTCCCTCCATCTCTTTCTCTATGTTCCTCTCTGTCTCTCACTCCATCTCTTGTTCTTCCTCTCTCTCTGTTTTACTCTCTCCTCTCTTCCTCTGTCCCTCTCTCCCACTCTCTCTTCCCGTCCCTTCCTCTCTCTCTCTCTCTCTCTCTCTCTCCCTCCCCGGTTCAGGTGCAGTCTTCTGCGGTTTCGGGTGTGGACTCAGTGTTTGTATCTGGCTCTCTGCACCGTTTGCCCCAGTGCCCCTCGCTGCATCTGGCCCCACCTCTGCCCCTGCCCTTTCCCCCTCTCTCCCCCACCACCTGCCCCCAGCCCACTGGGCACCCCCTCTCCTGCCCCGCCCCCTAACACACACACAGCACACACACTTACACATGCACTCGAACTCTCACTCTCACTCCCCGCCGCGAGGGGCCACCGGCCACAACCTGGGCTGCCACAACACCTGCAGGATGGTGAGTGTGTGTGTGTGAGAGTGTGAGAGTGTGAGTGGGTGTGTGTGAGAGTGTGTGAGTGTGTGTGTGCTATGTCATGTCTAGCAGTATATGTCATTATATGTCAATGTAAATAGAGGAGATTTGTGTTATTGCCACTCAGCAGTGATGATGTGAGGGGCAGCTCAGCTCCAGTGTAGGAAGACGGCTATAATGATACACTGATACATCCATTCAATAAACAACAAACATTGATTCAAAATGAAAACACATTTATTCATTGATTTTCTGAACCGCTTAATCCCTATCCGGATTGGGTGGACCTGCTGTTGCTTTTGGACTGTGGGAGGAAACCGGAGCACCAGGAGAAAACCCACACCAACACGGGGAGAGCGCATTAACTCCACACAGAAAGGCTATGATCACCGCGCCTCTGTACTGCCCACTGATCAGACATATATATTGAAATGTCACCTTATACTGGACAGTTCCTTTTTATTAACAGAGAAGATGGTTTTTCATTTAAAATCTGAGCACAGGAGTAAAAAAATCAATACATTCAGTTGGTTATCAGTTGATATTTGTGATGTGATATGAATGGAAATGATGTTAAATCAGCCAATGATATTGTCTCACATCAATCACTGGCTTCAGAACTGAATCACATCACTGTAGCTCAGTCTGAGAGGTTTTGATGCTTGGGCGGCGTCTCATATTTTGTACGTGTTTAAGGGTGTAATGGTTCACCAGATCCATTGTTTGCTTTATACCTGGGGCAGTTGGTAGTGTCACGGTTAGGGAGTTGGCCCTGTGTTCGCAGGGTTGCCAGCTCAAGTCCCGGGCTGGTAAGGATACCACTAAGGTACTGTCCCCCATCACTGCTCCCTCATGGATGGGTCAAATGCAGAACTCATATGATATTGTGGTGCACTGTGTGCTGTGCTGTGTTCACAGTGACAAATAATCACTCACTTAGACCTTAAACCACTTAAACGTTTCAGAAGATGAGTGTGTTTCAGTGCAGGCTTTAAATGCTCTTTAAGTGTGTGTGTGTGTGTGTTATGATGTAAACACACCCTGCCGACAAAGTAATTGCACAATTTTTCTCTCTCGTCCCACTGAAGTAACTGTAATAGAGAATTTCTGGAGCATGGGGAGGATCACTCCCAGTTTGCATGCAGGCACTTCGCTGTGGTGTGAACGAGCCAGTTTTCATCAGACCTCTGGGTTTTTATAAAGAAGTGTGTGTGAGTGTGTGTGTTGACGGTCACTCTGAGGCCAGTAAAAACACCCCGAGTGCTGGTGTTTACCCAGTCAGTTAGGAACGCTGTGATCATGTGTGTGATAAATGCACTCTATGAAAATACAGTTAAATTAATAGAAAAATGTAGGAATGCACGATATGAGAATTACTGGCCGAAGCCGATATCCAATGTTTTTCATGCTTACATCTGCCGATGGCGATGCTGATAAAGGAGGAAGGCAGAGGAGAGCGTGTAAAGACAAGATTTTTGACACTCCATGTGCACTACCTAGAGTGTAGAGAGCCGTTAAGCTACAACCCCGGCTATTTCCTGAGATGCATACTACCACATAGAAGAGTATGATAAGAGCATCTTACCTACCATACTATTAAGTGCAGTAGTACACGGCTTGGGACACAGCCCATGTGTGGGCTCACATTCACTAAGTGAGATAAACATGCAATTTAGGTAAAGATTTTTTGCGTGTGCAGGCAGAGTTGAGTGTGTAAAGACAAGAGATTTTGCTGGTGAACGTTCCACTGCGTGCTCAGAATTTTAGAACAAAATGTTGCCATACGTTTTAAGACAAAAAACTTAAAATCCCTTCTTGGAATCTGGACCTGTCTGGCACAAGCGCTACCTTTCACACATACAATAAATGCGTCATCAAATGTTGACTGAAAATATTGGGAAAATCTACAGTATCGGTCCAGTGCTCAAGGACTGAGTACATAATTCTTCATTCTGAGAGTGACTGCAGAACGTGGCTGCACAGTGGAGTAAAGTTTAGTTGAGACGTACATGAGGACATGCATGGCTACATGCTGCATTGTCTAATTACTGCTGTGTCTGTAGCAGGGATCTGTTCACTCCCAGCTTTCAGAGATGTAACCTGATCAACTCCATCAACCACTGATTGGCTTGTAAACCGGTTTAGGTAATGGAGTCCTCTGTGTGATTTAGAAGAGAGAAGGCAAAAGGTCAGAAGGCTATAAACATTACACTTAACTATGCAAGAGTGATAAAACAGGCTGAGACTTGGCTGAACAGTCTTGCTCATTAAAGGCTTGAGTTTGGAATCTACACTCCTGCCAACTGCAGGTCCGAGTTTAAAAGAAATATTAAAAAATTGTCACTGCATCAAATTCTGGGAATGCTTTGCAGTTTGGACATGTATTGAATAGGGAAGCATTCATCCAAACGTTCCAGTCCTGATCCTGAACAAACATCTGGGCTTCAGGTATCAACTGATAACCAGGTGCTGATCCATTTCTAGTGTTTAATCATTAAACTGAGACTGGAAACCGGAAAATCAAACTTTTTAAAAGACTGGGAACGTCACACAAGAGCTGCTGCGGTCTTGGAGAAACTGTAACCAGCCGTCTAGCCACACTCTCTATTTGGCCTTGTCAAAAGTTGCTCAGATCCTTACAAATGCCCATTTTTATGCTTCCAACACGTCAACTTCAAGGACAAAACTTTTGCTGCCTAATACACCCCACTCACTCCCAGGTGCTGCTGTAATGAGGGAATCAGTGTTATTCACTTCACCTGTCAGTGCTCATGATGTTATGGCTGATTGGTGTACATATTAATTTAGTAAAAAAAATACCAATTGAATGTTAACCATTTGATGCAGCAGCAAATTGACCAGCAGTTTGAATTCCAGTGTAAAAAGAACTGCATCAAATGAGGACAAATGTGGAAATCAAATCACAGACTAATGCAAACAGACTTACTAAATAAAATTACATTCCACACGAGTAGTATAAATAAGTAATTTAATAGAATGGATTGTTCCATTCTTCCTGAAACCTCCAGCTATTTGAGTCTGCGTGAGGCCGATATCTGACATCTGGTAATTTTCTTTTTGGAAATATTCACGCTGTTTCCCCATAAAAAAGGCAAAACACCGGAAAACACAAAAGAGAATAAAACTGACTGCAATGTGGCAGGATGAACTCCACTAACTTGTACTATTAGCCACGGTAGTGTTTTGGGAGAATTTCTGCAGCATTAACACTCGGCAGCGTCTGTGTGAGTGGGATCAGCAGCACCACGTGGGACCGCAGGACAGCTGTGTGAGAGACAGACAGGTGTCCGGATACAGAGTCACAGTGTGCAGTCTGACTGGCATAGAATACATTCCTGAAAGTGCTGATCAACACAGATGCAGGCTGTAAACCTTCTGTCTCTGTCTGGAGATGTTTCCTCCTGATTACAGCGTAGTCTTGAGAGCTTGAGGCAAAAGTTACTGCACTTCTTTTAGGTTTTTGAAGATGTTTCACCTCTCGTCATAATGGCTTCTTCACTTCT
The DNA here is from genome assembly GCA_032718565.1 of Distichodus sexfasciatus. Classification (NCBI taxonomy): domain Eukaryota; kingdom Metazoa; phylum Chordata; class Actinopteri; order Characiformes; family Distichodontidae; genus Distichodus; species Distichodus sexfasciatus. The sequence goes on from JAVGVS010000177.1 coordinate 678,415, forward strand.
AAAAAATCTTCCAGGTATTAATCCTCTAGTGAGGTTGTTACCTTGAATGTGGTCCCTGACTCTCCCTGCTGTTCAACGGCTCATTAGGGCAGTGGTCTCCAGTTATCTTTCCCTCAGGGCCAAATTATGTAAAGCAAGTCAGGCTGAGGGCCAGCAACTACTAGAAATAGTAAGAACAGGGTCTGTTTTATTGGCCTGCAGAGTATTTTATTATATAAAATGAGCTGCTTTTGGCCTTTCTGGAGGAGAACTACGTTTTTGTGCATGATAGCACCACAAATAATGTAATTAATACGTTTTTACGCAGTCACTTCAGTTTTTGTGCACAGAATTACTCTGAAATAATTTCACATACAGAGTAATGAATATAATGTCCATTAAGTTCAAAGACTGTTATGGTTAAGATTTCACTCGCTCGTAATGACTAGCGGAGATGTCAACCCACTGACGTGGAGATCGCTAATAACAGATGGCCATAGGGAGCGCACATGTCCGTTCATGTTTGTTGCCAATGTGATGTGAGGGGCCAGATATATCGCTTGCTCAGGCTGGATCTGACCCAGGGGACACCATTTGGGGACCTTCGCATTAGGGTCAAGGTGTGAATCAAGGTGTGAGTAGTTAGGGTCATCTACATCCAAGTAGAACAACCATCGCTGAACAGAGGAGGAGGTTTATGACACCAATTATCAGCCACTTACAACAGTCTTGAGATGATGTCTCCACCAATCAAATCTCACTCTGAGTCGTTCAAAGAGCCTCAAATGGTTCACACCTGGCCATGGTGGTCGTCTAGTGATTAGGAAACTCACCTCCGGACCAAGACGTTGTGGGTTCAAATCCCTCATCCAGTGCTGCCACCAATGGGCCCCTGAGTAAAACCCTTAACGGCAAGTTGCTTCAGGGAGAATGTCCCTGAAATTAGTCAAATGGAAGTGGCTCTGGATAAGAGTGTCTGCTGAAAAGCCATAACTGTAAATGTGACCCGATCTGCCGTAATGAGTCGGAAGTCGGCGTTCTATTTATTTAGATACGGGCGGATTATGTTGAAAAACATCAAAAATATCGATTCTTCTTTTTTGGTCTTATATGAAAGAAAAGGTCTTCAAAATTAATCTGGTCTCCGAAAAGGAAAAAACGATATTTTTGAAGTTTTTCAACATAATCGGCCCGTATCTAAATAAACAGAACGCCGACTTCCGACTCATTACAGCAGATTGGGTCACAAATGGAGACTGTACATGTAATTAGGAAGTGGAAGTCACTCTGGATGAGAGCATCTGCTAGTGCCATAAATGTTAACGGGCTCAGGTGATCCTAACCACTCACACCTCAATCCACACCTAGGCATGTGTGACAAAAACAACCTGCTGGAGGACAACGGGAGTGAAAAACCGCATTCAAGGGGAAACTAGAGGTGTAACGATACATTAATTCACTAGTCAACAAGCTCATCCAAAATGAAAACATCGATCAGACATAAGCTCAAGATCAGGATTTTACATAGTTACAAAAGTAGTGAAATTAACATTTACATTAAAGAAACCCTACAAGAAACCAGACCTAAAGAATACAATGTATATTGAAAAATATACAGCAGAATATCTTTTGTGAATACTTGCTTACTGATTGTGCGTTATTTCTACTGTATTCATGTATTGCTCACTGAATGTGCATTTATCTTTCTGTACAAGCTGGAGCCACGTCATCTCGTCTCTCTGTATACCTGTATACTGTAGCGATAACAATAAAGTTTACAGAGAAATATAGTGCAGAGAACCTAAAAGTAGTCTTTCTTCACGCTCTCAAAACTGTCCTGGATGACTGAGACCTTGCACAGACTCATTAGTGTTCCAGCGGTGAAAATATTCTCCTCTACCTAAAACATGAGAATGTATTCCAGCTCTTTGTTGGCAAGCACTGTAAGGAATTGCCGGGAGTTGAGTGGAGAAACTGTGGAGGATGTGATAGAACGGAGGAAGAGGAGGAGTGGAGAGAGAGAGAGAGAGGGAATGAGGAGCAGATGTGTGCAGAGCTGATGATTAGAGACACATGACAAGTTCTCATCACATGTTACCATGGCAAACACCACACACCTGTAAACAAGCGGCCTTCTTGCTGTGCAAATTCAGGTTGTACTGTTTTACGGCGACCTCAGGTGGCACAGCAAAGCCAGTACATCAACCTCACAAGTCACTGGAGTATTTAGTGTTTTGTAGTGGTGTAGCACAGTCAGGTGACTTCAAAATACAATTCACTTCAAAAGTTCAGTGCCCTCCCAATATATTCAACAAAGTAAAATTTAACAGTCTCGCTGTTGCTCTTTGATTTTATATTTATATTTATATTTACAAGGAAAAGGAAAAAAATTTTGATCTGTACCACAGACAAAATGCAAAAATGGAGTCTTAAAATTTCTCAACTTAAAAACCTCTGTGTGTATATTATTGAACAGCAAAATAATGATGTAGTGACCAACATTCAAGCTTTTATTTAATATCAGCCTTATTCACACAGGGATATAAAGTTTCAGGGTTTTTTGATTGATAATCACATAAAATGTGTAGAACCTCACCATGTTGTGTTTAGCCTGCATTAGCACATCTGAACTTTTAATGCTGGGTTTGTGGACCAGTTCTGTAAACTGTGTTATTTAAGGTGGGCTGATTGTAATATGAACTGTTATGTTCTGTCAGCACAGTGCTGCCTTAAACTGAGATTGGGCTAAATGTCTTACCTGATGCAGTTTGTTACAAAGCTGGTTTCTAATGTCTTCATATTGCTGTGTGTGTGTGTTTATTGTATTTGTGTGTGTGTCAGGATGTTGAGAAGCCCAGTCCGCCCCAGAAGCCTCTTCCTGCAGACCCACTGGGCCGGAGTTCCAGACTGATACGGAGTCCTGCAGCGAAGCGCTTTCCTCCTCCATCCATCACCCTCAACTCCGCTCCTCGCCCAACACCACCGCGCACACAACAACTACAACCCAGCTGGTCCGCACAGACTCCTCACACACAACCACAACTACAACCCAGCAGGTCCGCACACACTCCTCACACACCACACACACAACCACAACTACAACCCAGCAGGTCCGCACACACTCCTCACACACAACCACAACTACAACCCAGCAGGTCCACACACACTCCTCACACACAACCACAACTACAACCCAGCAGGTCCACACACACTCCTCACACACCACCACAACTACAACCCAGCAGGTCCGCACACACTCACACAGTATATGCATTGGTGCATTTCTCACACATAGTATTTTATACATTTATAATTTACAAGAAGTTACAGCAAGTTTACAACATTCTGATTCTGATTATAATATTTTTGCATACGTTTCTCTCTCTCTCTTTCTCAGAGCCTCCCCTAAACAGCCTCCCACGCTGCCAAAGCCTCAGTTTCTCACAGGCGCGATGAAGCCGACCAGCTGAGAGCCGGGCAGTCGGACCTGAGCCGATATCTCACTCGCTTTTGCACTATAATAAACTCTGCTGGTCCTGTAGGGGGCGTTGTCACTGAGTCCCGGTAACAGGGATGCGGCAGTTTGATCCCTCGGTGCTACGTCACCTGTCGGTGCTACGAGTCGACACTCAGGTACACCTCATGCGTTATTTATGTCTGTCCAAACTGTATTTATTTCAGCACAATGCATTTACATGTTGTTTTGTAGCATTGTTTGTGTCTTGCCCTGATGTTTTTTACTAATGGATATAATTTTTATGGAAGGAGGGTGAAGATTAATGTTGTCTAAAGCTTTGAAAATCATGAGAAGCCTGTAATGTCAGTGCTTTTTATACTAGAACTGGATTATGTTGCGAAGGGAAACTTGACTAACGGGGTTGTGATGTGCGTCGTTGCTGTAACCCTGTCTGTTGTTACAGTTTGAACATTCTGCTTAGAAGACATTTTTGCAGGTGATTTTGAATCAGTAGGATATGTTGAAAGCGTGTTTCATTGTGACTTTGTGACCCTACATCTGATGCTGTAAATCAACACTTGATCTTTTGAGATTTTAATCTAGCTGGTCTATGAAAATCACAGAATTTGTGCGGCAAACTTGTGGTTCATTTGTGGTGAAAAGTGGAGTTTGTCAGAATACGTTGCCACAAGTTTGCTATTGTCAGACACTAGTGGTAAACTTGTAGCAATGATCTGGCCGCAGTGACAAATGACCACTAGTGACAAATGTACTTACCAGTGATTTGCCAAAACAATTAGCCAGTAACAACAACCTTGTAGTGAACTTTTGGGAACAAATTTACCAGGTGCAAAGTTTTCCACAAAGTTTGCTAGAAGTCCACCACAAGCTTGCCACAAACCTGATTTGCATGTGAAAACATCACCTTGCTGCAAATTAGGGGGTTAACCATTTCGCAAGATTAAGATTTTCGTAAGGGTAATCAGAGAATTTTAATAGATCTCTTCTACTGGATCCAATCACTATCTTACTTCAACTAAGTTGTTGTATTAGAGGTGGAACAAACATCCTAAAACTGCCCAGTCTTTGTAGACTCTGACATAATATGCAACATTTAGGGAGCTGGTCCCTGGACAGTTCCTGAACTCTTAGTTCTTAGTGACTTGTGTTGCTTTTACACTCTTCACAATCAGAACCAGAATATGCAGAAGAACATGTTTTTACAAGCAAAACACATTTGGAGTTGAAGAAAGGTACCTTAAAGAGCACAACTTACCAGGGCTGGGCAATTAAGCAAAAACCAATATTCAGAACCTCTAATCAAAGTTATCTCGTCCATGATGATTATTTTAACTATTTTTTAAATTCTGCTAACACTTAAAAAAGAACTCTGTTAATATTTTATCCAGTGTGTTCACGTGCCGGTTAAATTAGAGCAGATACGCAGTCTTTTATCAGACATATATACCACATTTAATAGTTGAACATATGTCACATATGCTAGCTTGCTGGAGGAAATCAAGGCACCAGTGCAGATCAGACTCTCTGGATTTATTTTCAAAAATCAACAGGGCACGATGGCTAAAAACAAGACAGACTTTTCTCTCCCTATGAATTAGCAAACATAACACACGCAAGCAACCAACGGTAAAGTAACGGTGGAATGACAGCGAAGGCAGGACTAAGAGAGGGGTGTGGTCAAACTGAACGAACGAACCAATAAGGAAACAGGGTTAAACTGAAACCAGGTGAATTAACAAGGGGGCAAACCAAGCAATCAGTAACAAAACCCAAAAACATCCCAATAGTGGCCTCTAGTGGCCGAGGGGATCCATGACAGCATATTTACAGTCCGAACGTTGTCAGTGAACACTGAGGGCAAACAACACTCAAATAAAACCAAACAAAAAGATTCATTGATATCGTCCAGCCCCACCTGTTAGCCCACTGTTCTCTTAACCTCGTTCACGCACCAATCCAAGCTCCAATGTAATATGGAAGCAACACAAGCTGCAAGTTCTATAAGAATTTTCCGAATCTTGCAACAAAGCTCCTGTGGTGTGAAGGCGCCTGTATGCACTCTTCCTCTGCGCTAATACATTCACTTCATACATAAGAATCAGATTCCACATTTGAACATTTTTTCCACACATGAGTATGAGGTTGTCTTATTAAAACTCCAACACATCTATCTTTTTACCAGTTTGAAAGAGGATGAACGTTTGCCTTTCTTTAGAACTCCCACATGTGCCTGAACACAGATCTCTCCTTCACACCTTTAACTCAAAGAAGCCATTGGTCAGAGTTTATTTCCTGAAATGAATGCAGCAATACAGGTAAAAACAGCAGAACGAGGAAGATATTTCAGAATATGATGATGTGAAGCCGGGTGGAGAAGGGAGCAGTAAGTTATCTCCAGAAGTGTGTTTGATTGGAGATGGTATTTTTCAGTTGGAATGATGTGATTTGTCTCAGTGTTTAATCTCACTTGTGTCACGTTACATCCTGTTAAAATGATCTAGAGTTGCTTTTGTCTGAACTCATTGATTCTTTATAAGTAGTACGCTCTTGAAAATAAAGGTGCCAAAAATGCATATTTGAACTGGTTTCATATAATCATTTTTGAATGTTCTTTCCACAAAGACTCAGTTGTTTTGCCCCAAAAGAGTCACATTCCTCATTAGTTTAAATTGTATGCAGATTGCTTTATTTCTAGAAATGTACGTCGTAGTGGAAATTACTGGAACCTTTATTTTTAAGAATGTGTCCACAGTAGACTCTGAAAACAAGTTAGGTATGGTTGTATTTGATTTGTCTGCACTCTTATGTCTTTTAAACCCAGAGAGAATGAGTCTAGATTTAAATGTGTGAATAGCCACTGAGGAACGTTGCAGTATTTAACATGCTTTGCTTGTGTTTTATGGCTGTCTTTATTCCTTTACTCACCTTATACCGTTTTGTACTCATGCAGTTTTATCACTATTTCTACACATCAGCATTGTTCTTTTTTTGCGCTCAGTGAGAACACAAAGCTTTTTTGTATGAAAACTCTTTAATAAAACAATATGTGAAGAAAATAATTGTAAATGCCATTGTGTGAAGATTCATAGATTATGAACTTCTGAAATATGATGAGTAAAGTTGCATATGAAGTAAACCTGGCCTGAACTGAGTTTTTACTTGAATTAAGTAACAAATGGAGGTTTATTCTGCATTATTGACTCTCCTTGAAATTGGGAAATTTGTCATTGTGAGCACCGCACAGCACACAGTGCATCACAACCACATGTGAACTCTACATCTGACCCGTCCAGAGGGGCAGCTCTTTGGCAGCACCCAGGGAGCAGTGCTTAGGTATGGTACTTTGCTTATGAGTACCTGAGTGGTCCGTTTGCTGTAACTGTTACCCTACCAACTGCCCCAAAATGGAAGTGGAAGCTTTAGATAAGTGCCTCTGCTAAATGATGTCAATATAAAAGTATTGATAACGATACAAAACAAATTTGTGATTTGCTGAAATCAGCATAAATTATAATTAGCAATTTCAGTGTTTACCACTAGGTGGCGCTGAACACAAGTAAACCGTGACCTTCGAACATGAACTAGAACCATAGTCCAACTTTGTGAAAAATGATCAAATGAAGTAAAATACACCTGCTGGCAGAGTGGATTTGTTTTGTGATGCCTCATGTGAAATTTAAAGAAATATCTCTCAACATTGCTAAATAAACTCTACAAGATCAAATCATGTGTCCAGTTATTTTGATGTATGTTTTTTGAGTACATGTTTTATAATTATAAATTGAGAAGTTTATTCATTAGAAGTTTTATTGGAAGTTTAAATGTAGATAGTTAAACAGCATTCACCCCAAATGGTGCATGTCACTGGGGCTTGGCTGTGTGTTCACCAGAGCGCCTCTATTGTTGTTGGGATTAAATGAGCACATGACCATCCGGATGTTCACAATGGTGTCTCCTGCTAACGCAACCCGAGTGGCACAACACGTGGCCAAAGAAAAAGAGACAGCAGCACAATCATGAATCATTTAGAACTAAAGAACACTATCCGCATAGGAGTCAGCAAAACACAATATATTTCTTCATTCATTCTAATCAAATTCTGCCAAATGGATCAATACATCAAGCCACACTGAAGTGTTGACATAGTTTATAAAGCTTTTAGTTTTTATTATTTTTATTATGGAGCAGTGCCATGCAGCAATCTGCTATGCTATGATTTCAGCAGCCAGTAATTGATATGACAATACCATTCAATCATTATTTGAATCTCATTTTTATCATTTCTTACAGCCTTACTGTATAAATCGAGTGGAAGTGAGTAGATATGTGGATAAGTGGATAAGCATTAGTGGATGATTTGCCACCTGCTGAATAAACTGCCACAAATCCCCTCATTTCACCCCACGTCTCACGGACCCCGGCCCTTTGCCAAGTTGTCCTCTTTTTCACAAACTTAAATCTGGACACCCTAAACATGTCTTACTGAAATATGTAACCAGTATAATATTACTGAGTTACAGTACGTTACTGTGTTACAGCAATAAGTAATACATTACTACTAATTACGCTACTTTTCTAACAGGTTACTCCCAACACTGTTGATGACTGAATCGATGTATCGATGAGGGTTGACGTATCGTTACACTGCTGTGAGTGACGTCAGACGGGGACCGCCCCCTAGCTCGTCCTGCTGAGAGTGAGACGGAGTGATAAGAGGGGTGTTGGAGGGTGAGGCGGAGCTATAGAGGTTTTGGAGGATTGTTAGGGAGTGAGGCGGAGCTATAGAGGTTTTGGAGGATTGCTGGAGAGTAAGGCGGAGTGATAAGAGGGGTTTTGGGGGATTGTTAGAGAGTGAGGCGGAGCTATAGAGGTTTTGGAGGATTGTTAGGGAGTGAGGCGGAGTTATAGAGGTTTTGGAGGATTGCTGGAGAGTAAGGCGGAGTGATAAGAGGGGTTTTGGGGGATTGTTAGAGAGTGAGGCGGAGTGAGAGAGGTTTTGGAGGATTGTTAGAGAGTGAGTGATAAGAGAGGCTTTTTGGAGGGTGAGGCGGGTGGTTGGAGACTGTAGGACCTCATGGCGGAGAGCAGCGGCGGAGGAGAAGCTTCAGAAGCCGACATGGACTCGCTTCTGGCCGAGAGTCCTGACGATGAGTTCGTTTTTGGTGAGGATCTGGAGATGAACCAGTTCGACGGTCTGCCCTACTCCTCCCGCTACTATTCGCTGCTGCAGGAGAGGAAAGCCCTGGAGATCTGGAGCTTCAGGAGCCACTTCATCGCACTGTTGGACCAGAACCAGCTGGTCTTCATCTCAGCCTCCAGCAGAAGCGGCAGGAGCTCTCAGGTGGGACCGGGCTCTAAACTCTTACTCATGGGGGAGGTTGTAGTAGAAGTGCCGCTAACGTAGTCCGTGTCAGAGAGAAGACTGAACTACTACAGCTTTCACAAACTACTCTAATATTAAAATACAGCAGAGTTAGTTTAAAACAGCGCTGATCGAGATCGTGAAGTCTTAGAAAGAGTTCAGTTCTCCTTCAGCTTTAACTAGTCAAAGTAAACTTGATCATCTCTATTACAAACATGTATACACAGAGACGAGGCCACACGACTCCAGCTTCTACTGAGTATAAAGAACAGAGTGAGCATATATAAACACAAATAAAACACATAGAGTGAGCATATATAAACACAAATAAAACACATAGAGCGAGCATATATAAACACAAATAAAACACAAAGTGAGCATATATAAACACAAATAAAACACATAGAGTGAGCATATATAAATACAAATAAAACACCTAGAGCGAGCATATATAAACACAAATAAAACACGTAGAGTGAGCATATATAAACACAAATAAAGCACGTAGAGTGAGCATATATAAACACAAATAAAACACGTAGAGTGAGCATATATAAACACAAATAAAGCACGTAGACTGAGCATATATAAACACAAATAAAACACATAGAGCGAGCATATATAAACACAAATAAAGCACGTAGACTGAGCATACACTGCCCTCCAAAAGTTTGGAAACGCCCCTGGCAAAGTGCGGTTTTGGACAGTATTACCATGAATCCTTTTTAATTTGTGATAATGTGGCGCTGATAAGGGACAACACAAACTACCAAAACATATTTTATTACATGAACAGTTTATTAAACAGTTTATACATAGAAAATACTTAAATTTTGGATTCATCAAAATATCCACCATTAGCAGCTATTACAGCTCTGCATAATCTGGGCATCCGAGCTGTCGATGAACCAATCAATTGTTGAAGCTATTAAGGTGTGCTGACCCAAAAACCTTCTAAAAACCTGGGCCAAGTTTAAACCAGTAACCAGACATCACAGCTGGCAAAGGGGCACGTCTGACTTTGACATGTAGATATTGCCATTATTATGTAATCAAAATAAAATTATTATTGCTGGTATCCAAAGATAATGTCAAGTTACTTTAATGTATTTGCACCAAAAAATGATGAGGATTTATGCTGATATCGTCCAAAACTCACTTTACCAGGGGTGTTTCCAAACTTTAGGAGGGCAGTGTATATAAATACAAATAAAGCACATAGAGTAAGTAAGAAGATAAACATAGACTATGAAATATAAAAACTCTAAACTAGAGGTAGAAAAAGAGACTGCAATGTAGTCACATGAAGAATTTAAACAGCAGTTTTGGTCTTGGAATTATTTTTTTGCATTGAATGTGCGTATGAACTGTGGCAGTGGAATATGAGGATTTTAAACAGGGAGTTTATTAAGAACATGACAATATCTTTATAGTGACCAAGTTAGCTATGAGAGGTGTTCTGTAATATGCCAATATCAGCATTCGAAAGGAGAAAACTACACCAGTAATATGTACAATAATGCCAAGTGTAGAAAAATGACCTTTACAACAATTTAGGCTTCTGACAAACAGTTGTCGTTAACTGGCAAATCATTTTGGCAAATCACTTACGGATACATTTGTCACTATTGGCAATTTATTCTGGTAAACTCCACAGTTTGCTACAAAATAACCTCAAGTTTGCAACGAACATTTAGTTTTTGTAAAGGTACAATCAGTAGCATGTGCAAGTTATATTTCACAAAATTAAATTACAATCAGTAATATGTACAAGAGTGTTTCAATAATATATACAAATGTTGTAACAGCAGTCAAGTGTAGAGATGTACAGTTTCAATTATAGAATTACAATCATGGAATACAATTCTGCATTTGTTCAGTAAAATCTACTCAAGATTAGCAGCAGTGTAACAAATAGCAGGGTTTAATGTTAAATGAATGTTGAATATAAAACTTGACAACTGTCCAGTCAGCACCTCACAGTGTTTGTGTATTGTTTTTGTATGGAAGCTCATTACTTTCACAGAAGCAAAAAAAATGATATATAAGATATTTTAAGATATTTTTTCATAATTTTGAAACAGAATGTAGTAATTATTTTTTCTTCAGTGACTGTATTCAGCTTCTGTGCTTCTGTGCTCTGCTGGGATCTTTTTGCCTTATTATTGAACATGTGGATATTTAGCCAGTCAGACCTGTGAGACTAGCCTTTAGGTCATTCTGTATACAGTTATGCAACTCTTTGTGTTGATTTGACCAGTTTCAGTTGAAACCGGTTGAGTACAGATATCTGCAGTATCACTGTCCACCCTGAGGGACTAAACTTGTGTTTGTGTGTCAAAACAGCAGATAATAAAGGGCCAGTGGATAATGTCAGAGCCTAAAGGGCCTCTAAAAATAGAGAGAGGGAACTTTAGACTGCTCCTCTGTTCAGCGAGCTGGAGCTGGCGTTGTGCTCAGATCAGCACATTACTGTCTGGAGCAGATTCCAAACCAGCTCAGCCTGGACTCAACGTTGAAACAGAACACATGTCCCGACCGGTTTACTGGGTAGTGAGAATAAAGCTGGACTTAAATTCTGCACGTGGATAACATGCCTATAAGAACGTGGCCAGTATTGCAGCTTGATATTGAGGAAAATAGACATTGTAGTTTTAATTTGCTATGATTTTTCTTAACAAACGACCTGAATGTCTCTGTTTCTAAAACAACAAATCATTTTTGACTGATTTTGATGATTTTGTAGCACAGTTCCTCTGTGTAGATCAGTGTAGATCTTATACACATGCAGAGTAAAAGACAACTCTAAGACCGTAACTGTAGGTTGAATACCACTCGTAATCTAATTGTCTCTTTTCTTGTATATTTTATATTCTGTGTATATTTTGCTCATTCTGTGTGCCTTGTTTGTTCTTTGCACTGTTAAGACTGGAGTCACGTGGTCTCGTCTCTCTGTATACTTGTACAGTAAATAGCAGAGATGACAATACAGTTGACTTTGATAAATAAACACTGAAAATAACTGGTGGTTTTTAAAGTATACACCATCCTTTCTTTTATTTGAACTAAAAACACTGAAGTTAGAGTACTTTGTTTTATCAAGTAATTTCTTTTGTAGTTTAGTCAGAGAACATGAGAGCTGGGAGAGTTTTAATTTTGTATCGAGCAGAAAAATGTGATGTGATTAGATTACTTGACATTGTACGACCTCCAGCTGGTCACGTTATCGTTCTTTCTACTCGGTAACTTGTTTTTGGAGCTTTCTGTAATTTTTGTGAATGTATACATGGCAAGCTCATCTCCAGCCACACACCACCTGACCACTACCATGATACAAATCATATTTTTCTAATCGAGGTGTAAGCAGACTAGGCCTGTTCATTCTTAGTCTCTGTGCTTGTCTAGGTTTTAGTGAAGTTTTTAACCTGATCACACCCTGGTTATGTGAAAAGCAGAGATGAACATGATCTTTGTAGATGATAAGCAGACACGTCTTGTTAATACATATCAGAAACATCATCATCTCAACCCACTTTGTGCAGGGTTTGTGCATTAGGAAAGTAAGTAAAATGAAATCAGACATTGTGCCATTTATTTTAATCTAATCAATTACCACGACTTTTCAACAATTTTTACCAGTTGTCGTCATTTCCTGCAAAGCGTTGAGCCATACGTCAGCGAACTCACTTCCTTGTTGCATTTAGAAGACGCAGGATGATCCCGGATGATAAAAACGCCTCACAGTTACCTTCAAAAATAACTAAATGTTTAAAGGTTAACACAAAATGGTGGTGTGGTTCAGTCAGTCAGTTATTATCCCTATCGCCCGGGAGATCCTGGAGGGACTGGTTTCTGCTCTCCCCAGTGTGTGCTGATGTCGTGTCCTCTTGAAAACACACTAGTGTGTGTGTGTGGTCATGTGACTCCGCCCTGTCCTGCCACTACACCCGTGTGTGTTTCCTTCAGTTGTTTTACATTTCACAGAGACATGCCCTCTTTTATTAGAAACAAGTATTCCAGCTGTAATAGTTGAGCAGATTTATAATACAAACTATGAGGACAAAACCCTAAACAAAAGAATTGTTCATTAATCATAATCAGGGTGATCTAGAGTCGAGCTGATATTTCCCAGTGATATGTAAGATATTTGGTGTGCGCGTGTGTTTGTTCTCGCTGAAAATGTGCTGTGTGCATGCTGTGTGTTTGTGTTTTTAGTAATGTGTGTGTGTGTGTGTTGTAGGTTCCGCAGTGGTGTGCGGAGTGGTGTCTCTCAGTGCGGTACCGGTACGGTGTGGTGGTGTGCAGTCAGGTGGGCCGGCAGCAGGCTGTAGATTTGGCGCTGCGTGTTGCTGATGAGATGGACGTGAACATCGGTCATGAGGTCGGATACAGCGTCCCACTGGAGAACTGCTGCTCCAACGACACCGTCCTCAGGTACAGACACAGAAATGCACTCGTCATCTTACAACTTGCAAAAAGAGTTTTAATTTATTAATGTAAAGGTCAGTACGCTGCACACACTGATGCTTTTAAATAACACGTAAACACACGTATTCTGCTGCTTCTGAGCGTGTTTCATATCTTACGGTGGCTGTAGATTGTTTGATTGCTGCACTTTGGGGCAGCTGCTGTTTTGTAAAATGTGCTTTATTAATACGTGTGACTCAACTCTCCCCCGTGGCTGTTGCAGGTTCTGCACGGACGAGGTGCTGCTGAGGGAGATGATGTCGGACCCCCTGCTGGAGCATTACGGGGTGGTGGTGATCGACCAGGCCCATGAGCGCACCGTCAGCACCGACCTGCTGCTGGGCCTGCTGAGGGAGGTGCTGCTGCAGCGTCCCCACCTGCGCGTGGTCGTCATGACGCCACCGCCCACCTCGCACACACTCCTCACACACTTTGGGTCAGCGCCGCACCTGCGCGTGGAGACTCCCGGCCCGGCCCAGGTGCTCTACAGTAGCGGGGGGAGCGCTAGTGAGAGATTCTACACCGCCCTGAAGCTCGTCCTGGAGGTGCACAAGGCCGGAGAGCCGGGCGATCTGGCCGTCTTCCTCACCTCGCCACAGGTAGGCGCCATAGGGAGTTGATCCCATGGTTGGATGGCTGCGAGTATGCATCGCAGACTGGTAAAGGTAACGCTGAGGTACTCGTGAGTTCCCCTTATCCAGGTCCACTTATAGCTGCTGACACAGGAACAGTCTCCCTGCAGCAACTTGGGGTTAAGGCTCTTACTCAGGGACAGTGGTGTTGGTGCTGGAGGTAGGATTTGAACCCACAACCTCTTAGCCCAGAAGTGAGTACCTTCACTATTAGACCACCGTCACTCACCGTGTGCTGCCCAGTGGTTGGTGATCTAGTGGTGTGATTCTCTCCTCAGGACCAAGAGGTTGTGGGTTCAAATCCTACCTCCAGCACCAACACCACTGTCCCTGAGCAAGAGCCTAACCCTAACCCAAAAATTGATGTTGCTCAGTATCAGAACATCCGAACCAAAATCTCCTCTGTGTGTGCGTCTGTGTGTGCATCTGTGTGTGCGTCTGTGTGTGCGTCTGTGTGTGCGTCTGTGTGTGCGTCTGTGTGCGCGTCTGTGTGTGCGCGTCTGTGTGTGCGCGTCTGTGTGTGTGTGTCTGTGTGTGTCTGTGTGTGTGTCTGTCTGTGTGTCTGTCTGTGTGTGTGTCTGTCTCTGTGTCTGTGTGTGTGTCTCTGTGTCTGTGTGTGTGTGTCTGTCTCTGTGTCTGTGTCTGTGTGTGTCTGTCTCTGTGTGTGTCTGTCTCTGTGTCTGTCTCTGTGTGTGTGTCTGTCTCTGTGTCTGTGTGTGTGTCTGTGTGTGTGTGTGTCTGTGTGTGTGTCTGTGTGTGTGTGTCTGTGTGTGTGTGTGTGTGTGTGTGTATGTGTCTGTGTGTGTGTATGTGTCTGTGTGTGTGTATGTGTCTGTGTGTGTCTGTCTGTGTGTGTGTGTGTGTCTGTGTGTGTCTGTGTGTGTCTGTGTGTGTCTGTGTGTGTGTGTGTATGTGTGTGTCTGTGTGTGTGTGTCTGTGTGTGTGTGTCTGTCTCTGTGTCTGTGTGTGTGTCTGTGTGTGTGTGTGTGTGTGTATCTGTGTGTGTGTGTGTGTGTGTGTCTGTGTCTGTGTCTGTGTCTGTGTCTGTGTCTGTGTGTGTGTCTGTGTCTGTGTCTGTGTGTGTCTGTGTGTGTGTGTGTGTGTGTGTGTGTGTGTCTGTGTGTGTGTGTGTGTGTGTATGTGTGTGTCTGTGTGTGTGTGTGTGTGTTAGGAGGTGATATTGGCCTGCAGTCTCCTGGCTAGAGAGGCAGCTGGACAGGGCAGTGCTGTGGGAGAGCTGGTGCTGGTGCCCCTGTGCCCCGGTCAGCCTGGGGTCGGCCAAACACACACGGAACACCAGAAGAGGAGCAGGAAGGTGTTTCTGTCCTGCGCTCAGGCGGAGGACATGTTCTGGTCGGTGGACACGGTCACCTTTGTCATTGACACTGGACTGGAAAAGAGATTGGTGAGTGATGTTTCTGTTCTTTAACGTATCTCCAAGTCTGTCATTTAATACATTTAATACATGGTTGGTTACCTGTGTGCTGTGCAGGTGTATAACCCTCGCGTACGTGCCAGCTCGGAGCTGACCACACCCATCAGCCGATGTCGAGCAGAGATCCGCAAACAGGTGACCGGATCATCAGGTCAGTCAGATATCACTACACACGCTCCTGTAGAGTTCAGCTTAAAGCACGTCTTATATTTATCAGCGTGTTCAGTCTGTGTGCCTGATAAAAGCAGCCTCAAAGGCGTGGTGGTGGTGTAGAGGTCAGGGTTCTCACCCCTGCACTAAGAGATCGTGGGTTCGACTCCTACCTCCAGCATCAGGGAAGTCTGAGCAACATCAGTGTTAGTCAGACTTCTTTAAGAGATACCTGGATATAGAATTTTTCATATTGAAACTGTCACCAACGTCATGCACGTTCAGTGTAAAAGTTCATTTCCAGTCGTTAATACTGCATCCAAACTGTCCCTCTTTCTACTTCTATTTCTAGTTCTAGTTTAAAGTTTATATTTAATACTACATTTCTAGTTTAAAATGTATATTTTACGTTCTATTTATATATTGTTTATTCTATATGCCCTATTTGTTCCTTGTTCCCTGTTTCTTGTTGCACTGTGTAATCTGGGGCATCGTGGTCTCGTCTCTCAGTTTATCTGTACAGTATATAGCAGAGATGACAAAGTTGACTTTGACTTACTGCAGCTGCTTCATCTGTTGTTCAGGTTTAACACTGTTATGACATTTAAGAAATTCTTCATTATTTCACTTCTTAGAGTGATTTATTTTCTACAGGTTATGAGCAGAGCTGATAAAGTTCTAGTTTAATTATGAATCTACCATCAGCATTGACTTATTATTGATGAAATGTTCTTTAACTAGAAAGTGGTTTTGAAACTCAAGTTACGTAGTCATTAATGTTAAATAAAAGGGTTATTAAAGTTTGTGTTCTATAAATATGTCATCTTGAAGGATAACTGAAGTCATATTCAGTCATTTCAAACTAAACCCCACATAATTCTGAGCTGTCATGTTGCTTTCTGATGAAATATGTGTGGAATTGTATCACTGTGTGTGTGTGTGTGTGTGTGTAGGGAAGTGTTTCTGTCTGTACCCGGAGGAGACGGAGCTGAGTGCTGAGATTCCTGCAGGGATTCTGGAGTCCAACATCACCTCAACTGTTCTCTTCCTGAAGCGGATGGAAGTTGCTGGAGTCGGACACTGTGACTTCATCAGCAGACCGGGTCAGAGCTGGACACGAGGACACTCTCCTTATCAACCCCAATAATCTCATATATTGCTGTAGTGCATTGTTCCTGTGTGTGTGGATGTGTTTCTGGTTTTTAGCTCTTTGTGAGGATAAGGGCCTGTGTCCATGTTTTTTCCACTGGGAGCGCTCAAAACCTCACTTCCAGAGCACTTTTTCGGCACTTTCTCTCAGCGCTCGTTGTTATGAAAAGCACCATCGGGCACTTCTGCTCTCGTTCCTAGTTCAACATGTTGCTTGGGGATCACTAGTTTAGCCAAATCACATCCTGGCATTCATGGCAGCATTTGTAATAGATCCTCACATGTCTTTGAGATGAGATTGGGTGAACGAAATCCTCTGCAGCTGCTCCAGTTACGCTGGCGTTTGTAGTGAGGTCTTCACTCTGTATGTCCCGCCCCTTCCTCCATTTTGATTGGCTAGCAGGAGACAAGAGACTGATGAACGCAGCGCTCTTCCAGCAGTTCGGCGGATTTCAACCTGAAGTGCTCTGAGTGCTGCAGCACCTGTTCTTTTTTTCCTGCTAAAGGTGCTGAGTGCTCTGAACACTGAAGCTGATAGGATTTGTATTGAAAGTAGACGCTGCCAGCAGGCAAAACATTTTTGGTGGAAACAGGCCCTAAAGGACTGGAAAATGTGATGTGAGAGCTGTGATGTGGTCCTCATAAAGAATGTTGTTTTTTAGTAAAGGTTCAGATTTTATTTGCAAAACTTCCAAGATGTGAATTAAGTGTAGAATTAAGATGTAGGTGTTGTCGGGCAGAGTAATGAACCAAACATTAATACAGACACCAACATTCACAACCTCTAATCAACATCATCTTGCCCATCATGATGATTTAATTATGTTAATACTTTCTGCTGGTGCAGTTGGTAGCGTAAAGATTAGGGAGTTGGTCCGTGCTCAGAAGGTCACTGGTTCAAGTCCCCAAGGTACTGTCCCCAAGCACTGCTCTCCAAAGCTGCCCACTGCCCCTTCACAGACGGCATAGATGTAGAGTTAACAATGAGAAATATTCACTCACTCACTCACTCAAATCAAATACATTCCCTCACTGAGGACGTTTTCAGTGCAGCGCAGCAGACCAACTCCTGAATATCTGGGGACGTAAGGAGTTTGTTAACTTGACTCAGAAGAAAGAAGCAGTGTAGGTGATAATGGTGCTGACTGATAGAACACTTTGCTTTCTAAATACACTGCAAAAAATGAAATCTTAACAAGCCAGAAAATCCATCCATCCGTCCAGCCAGAAAAATCTTAAAAAGAAAAAATAGATCTTGTTTTTTTTTTTATTTTAAGAATAACTGACTTGACTAGACCTGTATGTGTAAGATAAATAATCAAAATTTAAGAAAGGCTGGCTAGTTATCTTATTAAGAAAAATTTACTGATAAGAACTTCTTAAAATGAAATAAGAAATTTAATTAAGAGAACAGAAAGGTTCTAATGCTCTCCACTACGAGTTAAGAAATTCATGACAACTTTGCTTATTTTAAGATTATTAAAGCTAAAAACATGGAAAAATGGAAAGATTTTTTTTCTTGTTTTAGGAGGTCTTAAGATAAATTTTCTCACTATATTGGCAGATAATTTTGCTTGATTCTGGAAACTTTTTTCTTATTATCCTTTTCTTTTTCTTATTTTCTGACACTGATTTTCTGCAGTGTAGTTTCATGATATAGATTTTAAAACGTTCAAAAGTTTATTGTTACCGTCTGAGAACAATTAAAGATCTGATAAAAGATTAAATACAAACAACACCGTCTTTTATGAACAGACAGTACACTTCAACATCAGCAGGATTCAGATGAGTGTTTATCTGAGTGTAGTGTGTTCATATCGTCTCTCATGTCTCTGTTTATGATGTCATTTGTGTGTGCTGCTGCTGTTTCCATCTCAGATCCAGAAGGCTTGATGCAGGCGCTGGAGGAGCTGGATTACCTGGCCGCGCTGGACGATGACGGAAACTTGTCTGAGATCGGGATTATAATGTCAGAGTTCCCTCTCGACCCTCAGATGGGGAAAGCTCTGCTGGCCTCCTGCGAGTTCGAGTGTGTCAGCGAGGTGCTCACTATAGCAGCCATGCTCACAGGTACAAATCCCACCTGAGGCTCTGCTGCTGCTGCTCTGGGAGAGGCTGAGTGGAAATCTCCTCTCTACACTGATTATTCTCACACTCCTCTCTCTCATTCCCAGTCACACTTTGCTGCTCTTAACTTGGTGGCAAGATTGAAGACAATCTAACATGTGCTTTCTTTGCTGTTGTTGTTAATTTAGCCCCGAGCTGCTTCGTGGAGCCCCCGGTCGGCATGGCAACAGAGGCGATGCAGCATCACATGAAGCTTCATCACCCCGAGGGAGACCATTTCACTCTCATCAACATTTATAACGCTTACAAACGCAGCCAGAAAGAGCCGTGTGAGTGAACGCTGCACTTTCCAAACCTGCCAGTGTTTCATTTTCATTAAATGCCCTGAAGCAGCAGCAGCAGCACGATGCCACAAGTAATGCTAGAGGTCACTTCATGTGCATACATTTATCTTGCATTCGGGTTGCTGGCATGCTGTTTTATGTCAAGGTTATGTCTTGAAGGTTTTATCTGACTCATCTTCTGCAGCAGTGATGGTAACTTTGGTGAAAGTTTGAATTTTCTAAATTCATTCATTGTTAATTACATACCACTAGTTTTATTGCTCACAACATCTTAAACATGTTACAACACTAGCTTGCAGAACCTAAATGTTGTTTAAAATTGTGTCAGGTAAAGTGTCATGGACGAGGTGATGGAACAGTGACGTTTGATGGAAGTGGGCATTTTCTACATACTTTGCAGCTTGTAAATTCAAAATGATATAACTGTTGAATTTTGTGGATATTTTATTGTTCCTTCTGAAAGTTGCTGTGTATCTTTGATAAGAAAATAACACTGTGATTACTGTAGTTTCACTAGATCTTGTAGCTACATGTTTAAGGTGTGATGATGGTGAGCAACGTAATAGTCACAGTAATATTTATATATTTGGGGCAGTTGGTAGGTTGCAGGTTCAAATCCTGGACAGGTAAAGAAGTTATTATTTGTCACTGTGAACACACCACAGCACCACAACCTAATGTGACCTCTGCATTTAACCCATCCATGAAGGAGTAGTGGTCAGCTAACAAGCGCCCAGGGAGCAGTGCTTGAGGACGGTATCTTGCTCATGAGTACCTCAGTGGTAACTTTACCAGCCCTGGATTCAAACCTGCGACCGTGTGATCACGGGGCGAACACCCTACCGTTACGCCACCGACTGCAGCAAGGTACCACTGAGGTACTCATGAGTAAGGTACTGTCCTCAAGCACGGTCAAATAGCTGCTCCTACATGGATGGGTCACATGCAGAGGTCACTGTATGCTGTGTTCACAATGAAAAATAATCTGTACAAATGCAGTTTTGAGTGCAGCACTGACACAATTTAGGACATTGTTAGTTTTCTTACAGGATTTGCTGCAGAGCATCTTTATTGACTGGGTGTATTTGTCTGAATGTGGAGGATGTGGAGTTGTGATGCTGGGTTTTGTGGTCAGATTTCAGACAGGAGAAGTGGTGTCAGGATTACTTCCTCAGCAGTGCGGCTCTGCAGACGGCCGACGCCATCCGGGCCGAGCTCAGCGACATCCTGAAGAGACTGGAGTTGCCGCTGTCCGAGCCCAGCTTCGGCACCAAAACCAACACGATCAACGTCAAGAGAGCGCTGCTCACCGGCTTCTTCATGCAGGTACAACCACGTCAGACAGAGACAGAGAGGAGCTTATACAGTAGTGCTGGACGATATCACCTCAAATCAGTATCACGATTAAGTGAACGTTTTACCTCAATTACAATGAATGAAGTTATTTAGTATTTGCATTTTGTTTGCGTTTTGCCCTGGAAGTGAACTAACAAGGTTTGATGTACTGTTGAATAAAATGAAAGGGTGAATATCTTTGTGACACTAAAATAACTGAAACACACACAGATGTAGTGGAGACTGGAAGGGACAGAGTCACATGATAACACACACTAGTATGGTTTTAAGTGGACGCTACATCAACACACTGGGGAGCGTAGGAAGAGTTTTGTAGAAATAGATAATTCTAATGCTTTTATCAATATTTGTAGCGGTGTATTTCTGCCGTTCTCAGATCGCTCGAGATGTGGACGGTTCAGGAAACTATTTCATGCTGAGCAACAAGCATGTGGCCCAACTTCACCCGCTTTCAGCTTACGGAGCTAAAGCACACAAGCTGGGCCTGCCTGAGTGGGTTCTGTTCCACGAGTTCACGCTCTCCAACAGCAACTGCATCCGCACCGTCACTCAGATCTCACCCGAGGTGTAAGTACAGGAACTCCTGATTCTTCAATCACTAACCTCAAAAATCTCGTCTTTATGAAATAGCCGGGGCTGTAGCGTAACGGCTCTCTACGCACTAGGTAGTGCACTTGGGAGTGTTTGACTTGGTACACTACATAGGGCAGGAAGTGACTTTTCCTACACTCAAAATGCTCCACCCTCGCTCCTCTCTGCTTTCACGCTCACTTGACTTGCTGCTGTGTTAGATATGTCAGAATTTCTGGGTGTGCCGTGAAACTTTGGGAAGTGTCTTTACACGCTCGACTCTGTCCTCATCCTTTATCGTCACTACCATCGGCAGATATCAGCATCGGCCAATAGTTCCCCTATCGTGCGTCCCTAGTTTTTAGGCCTGGTTTTGGAATGAGAACTTCGAGAGAAACCCTTGCTCCTGAAGTGCAGTGCTCTGGACATGTTTTGTTGTGTCTGTGTTGTTTAGGACGGATCACCAGCGAGCCGGCGTCGTATTAAGAGGCTTTATGGATTACATCCCCCATATTAAACGGATTATGACTCTGAACTAAATGCACCATCGCTTTATTAGGCAGCACTGACCCCTGTAAACGGCCTGCTGTCTTCATCTTTGCACACTTCACGTTTTTGATGATGAACCCATCCACCGTTAACCTTCATCTTTTACAGGTTTGTTGAAATGGCACCGCAGTACTTCTTCTACAACCTGCCGTCTAGTGAGAGTAAAGAGCTGCTGCAGCACGTCCTGGACAGTGACGGACCCTCGAGTAGGAAAAGGGGACAGAAGGCGCAGAATGTCGTCACAGAACAGCCAAAAGAGACAGAGGCTCAACCGTATGAGCGATGTGTGCTACAGTGAGAAAAGCAGGAGCTGATCTGTAGTGACCACGACTCTTGCTGCTCCTCAACGCTCGACTCGGCCCGGTCCACCTGCTGAGAGGAACTTGACCTTTACCCCTCATCATGGGAGTATTTATGGAGGCCTAAAGCCATGAATATATCTTAGAATGAGTAATGGAAGTTTTGCTGTAATTCATGTGACATCCCATAACCTTCCATCTAGAGCTGAAATTCTCCTCCTCGTTACCTACAGCAGCAAGTTCTGGTGGAATCCCACTTGCTGTTAATGTGAAGCTCTTCATGAGAGCGGTCACTGCTGTTTGTCCAGAGTTTATAGTCAGGAGAAGTCACCCTTTACCAAAATTGAGCTACTTTAAACTTGACCTCAGAACTGCTCCTGGCCCCTCGCTCTCCTCCCCTTGTTGTAAATATGGACTGTAAACACGTTGGTACCTGTACATTACAGAAGTGGTTTTCTTTTGGCCAATGTAGTTTTTGTGGCTTTTTGTAGAACGTTTATGTACAACATGGTGTTTTTTGGGCCAAATATTTTCACTGGTGGAATTTGCACTCTATAAACTACTGGATTAAAACTTTTAACATCCTTCACTGTGGCCTCGATGATCATCAATAATATTATAATATAAATCAGAGCTGAAATGAAAAGGAAAAGCAGTTGTAATGTGTGTAGAGAAATCTGTAAAAGGTGTTTTAATTGAAGTTTTCGGTGAACGACAGTGTCCTTTATGCTGAGAAATTAAATCCACAGACGCTGCGTTCAGACGGTGAGGTACTCCTTCAGCTTGTGCATGATGACCGGCATTCTGTCCATGGGAATGAGAGACACTGTGCGGAAAGGTTTCATGGGAACGTCGTCAAACGACCAGCGTCCAGTCAGACACGAATCGGCCTCCTCCTGCACCGAGTAGCTGAACTTCACCACGGCCTGCTGCAAATCAGGCACAGATAAATTCAGTCACAGATAAATTCAAAAGAATTCCAGGATTTTAATCTCAATTATGTAAAACAACGATCCACGTTCACCCAGAAGAAAAGTTGTTCTTAAAAACCCACTTACAGTTTTTACAAAGCCTGTCATTCAACAACGTGTTCTTATTTTGACCTTTACCTAAGAATCTGAACACCAAAGAGCACCATTATCATTTAACTGCATGTGTTGGTGAAAACTTTATGCTTTTCTTCCATTCTACTGTTTTACAGACTTTTCTTAGGAACTAACTGAAGAGTAAACTTGAAGATATTGGTGAATGGAGGCCACTGTTCTGGGTCTTGATGAAATGAAAAGAGTAGAGCTGGTCGTTAGGGTTTACCTCGTAGAAGAACTCCTCCTCTGCATTAACGAACTGGAGCTCCTCTTTAGGAGGCCCTCGGCTGGAGCTCTTCTTCTTGGCTTCCTGGCACGTTTTGCTGATCAGCAGACAGTAATGACATTTCCCACTGGGCTTGTTGGTCTTCTGTGCTTCAGTCATCTCCTCTCTGCACAATCACCACAGGTTAATTTTTAAACTGGAAGATGTTTCTCGGGTGATCCATTTATTGCCAAATACTTTGAAGACATGCCCAGTTTTAATTCAAGGATTTCAAGTGCTAGTGTGAAAGTGAGATATAGGTCAGAGAGATCACGTCTAGTTCATTCTTTCAGTGTTTCTGGTGTTTGTGTATGCTGGCTGGTGGAAAAATCAGCAGATTTGTGAGGCATGAGGTGACCCAAATCCTCAGCGTGATTATGCAAGCTGCACTGAGCCATGTGATGGAATTAGGGCTGCATGCTGACTCCACACAGCAGCAGGACAACAACAAAACACACCACAATCTCTCTCATAGCTCTGGGTTTCTGTCTGCTTCTCCATCAGGAGTTTGTAGAAACATCATTCCAGTAAATAACCGACAGGGAACAAAACGGCTCTTATTTGCAGAAATAATAAGTTATTTAAAAACAACGTCAAAAGCTTCAACTGGTCAAATCTTTGGTGCTGCAGTCGTTGCTCAGGGTCAGAAATGGGGTGGAGGTTAGTATGACTCCATTACTAACAGGCTTTTGGCAACATTTCACTGTTTCATGTGGCTCAAAACTAGCAGCGCTCCTGATCACTGTGCAGGTTGGTGGGTGTTTAGGGCAGGGGTGGAGTCCGGTTCTGGAGGGCCAGTTTCCTGAGCTTTTCCATCCTATCTCATGAGACACTTTTGGTGAGCATGTACCTGAGGCCAGGTGTGAATGTCCTGAAGGTAAATAGCATGGAAAACCTGCTGGATGTCAGCCCTCCAGGAGCGGAGCTGCTCAGCCCTGGTTTAGCGCCTGTAGAAGCTCAACAGGTCCCCCTTGTGGCAAGAAGATGGAAGTGAAAAGGTGGACGCACAGCAGCTGTCTGTAGAGCGGCAGGGCGATCTGCGGTGGAACGTTGATGAAGCGTTCACTCAGCAGCAGTCCAACCGCCTGAGACGTGTCATGAAGAACTTTCTCAAACTGCTCCAACACCGCTGCTGAACACAGCTTCTCACATTGACCCAAAATCAGCTCAGTGATCTGCTCCACACACTCCACACCCTGCTCAACACACACATGAGGGAGAAAAAGTCACTTTAATGCACATCACTAACATTTCAGATCATGACCAAACCTTGGGAAGAGTGAACGGGAAAATGTAAATGCTGCTCCTGCAACAGTGCTCACAGGTTCCTGCAGGAACCACCTGAACGATCTGCTGAAAGTAAAGAGTTATACAGTATAATCCACTCAACCAGGCATGATTCAGCAAACATTAGGGTAATGAACTGACCATCACAACCCACTGAAAACATTTTCACAAAACATTTCTATGTGGATGAAGCATCTACACAGCTCACTTTTACATCAGACACAGTCGGCTTGTGGCAACTAGAGGTGGTTCAACATGGTACTGGACAAAATTCAATGTAGTTTCAATCGTCTTAACTAAGCGGAGGGTCTAATGTAATGGTGTTACCTTTCTCTCTGTCAGATTTAAAATGCTGATGAATCCAAACACTTCATCAGGATCTTCTTCATCGCTGTCTTCAGGTACCTCAGCTTGCTACAAAGACATAAAATCAAATCACTCATCCTGACAGCAGCTGCAGCACTCAGCGTTTCTCTCCTGTTAATCTCATCAGGCTGTTTAAAAGTGCGGTGAATGCTGATTAGAGTGTTCACATTTACATTTATCAGCTGCTTGTACCATATTCTGATTACAGGACTTTGCTCAGGGGCTGAAAGCTGGCAGTGCTGAAGGAGCTCAAGCACACAACCTCCTGCCTGGTATCCTGACAAGTATCTAACCCCTAGGCCCACACTTAAGTTCATTATTATTTTTCTCCTTTTGATTTTTTATTGCATTCTGGTATTTAACAGAGGTACAGTCCTAGTGCCACTTGTGGTACCTACATGCTTCTACATGGGGTGGTCACAGGTTCAAATCCTGCTCTACCCAAATGCCAAAACTACCATCACTGTCCCTGGAATTAAGAAAAATGGAAGTCGCTCTGGATAAGATCATCTAATCCTGGATGTTTATTTGTACTTCAAAATTGTGTTAAACCAAGCATGTCATTTGAACATGTTAAGTCACTGCCACGGCAAATGAATAAAATCACAAATAATAAAATAGATAAGACTTAGGCCATGTGCACACGTACACGGGTATTTCTAAAAACAGAGGTTTTTCTATGCGTTTTGGCTTTTCATCCACACGTAAACAGTGTTTTGGGTCAGTGAAAATGAGGTTTTTGAAAACTCCGGCCAAAGTGGCAATTTTTGAAAACTCTTGTTTAGGTGTGGACAAGAAAAACGAAGATTTTGAAAAACGGACCGGTTCGCGTCACACTGTGCGCCGTGTCTACATTAGGTTTTCATCTACAGTGCGAGGCATGCTTTTGACAGCATTTTTTGCGATTGCGTGTGGACAGAGATATTTTTGAAAACTTGCTTGTGTGGACGCGATTTAAAGAAAAAACTAAAACGGAAAAGCTCCGTTTTCAGAACTACTCGTGTACGTGTGGATATGGCCTTAAAGTGAGTAAAGATCTCACGTGTACATTTTAATTTCCCTAATCAACAAAAATCTTACAGTACTGATGTAATATAATCTGTCTATTTAGTAGAGATGGGCCAATACCACTTTTTTATGTCGGACACCGATATTGTAAATTTGGATATCTGCCGATACCGATACAAATCCGACACAGTCACAGTCTTTATTTAAACATAAAATAGTGCTTTAAAATGTCTGAATACATGACTGAGATTATTGTTATGATTAAGTAAAATTCTTGATTTAAATCCTGTTTTCCTACTAAAACAATGTAATAATTACACACACATGTATATGCTAAATTATTTGTTCTCAAAAACTGTTCGTTTAGACATATATTTCTTCTTTCTTATTGATTACACCATAACATTATAAAATTGAAAAAAATCTGATCAACTGAAAGTGAAATACTGAAGTTTGTCATTTTGAACCAATTTCACATAAAATGAGCTGTTCGCAGAGAACTATATTTCCCACGATCCTCTGGGAAATGGTTGTTATGGTTGTTGTGATTATTTATCAGCTAAAATATGGTTTGTGTCTGTAATAAAGGCGACATTTTGACCGAACTGCAGCGTTTTGCGAGTAACGGCGCTCATTAACACAGCACGTGTGTTTACATCACGAAAAATGTCATTCATGCATTTTTATGCATTTACTTCTGTTTTAGTGCACGGAACATCTCACAAATGTTTGCACATACAGAGGGATCAGGTCTCGTCTTGAACGCGCCACTGAAAACGTTGTGTGTCACTATTAAGGGTCCGTGTGAAATACAAGCGGAGCTGCTCTAGTGAGTAAAATGAATTAAACCAAGCTTCTATTTTAGAAAAATTGCCTCGACCATTTTTTGTAATAGAATTATTCAAGTTATTGGATCAATCGTTTCAGCTTTACTTTACTGCAGTGCCACTTCCCATGCATAAGCGTGCACACATTTACAGATCGGCACAATGCCACCGATACCCGATCCAACAGTTTGAGCCGTTATCGGACCGACACCGATCCACGTATTGAATTCATTACATCTCTACTATTTAGTCCAGTCTAATAGAGAACAGTTTTTCCATTATACAAGTTATTTATCTCTAGACTCCCACTGTAGCAAAAGCAGACATGAGGTAAGCGATCTCTCACCCTGATCACGCTACCGATGTGGTTCTGCTGGATGATAACGTCTGCCAGCTCGGAGGTGTTCACATGGGCCTTCAGGAAAAGCTATAAGGGAATAACAACTCATCAGTAAAATAGAGATCGCAATTTTATCCAGAAATTTATTGCCAAGTACGTTGTCACATACGAGGAATTTGCTTTGGTGGTTGGTGCTAAGACATAAAGATCATTAAAAGAGTTTAAAACTGTTTAATGTACAAGACACTTATATAAATCGGCAAAAAGGGAGAAAGTGCAGGATATGCCGTAGTTATTCACAAAGTTTAGCTGTACAGAACACAGAATGAGAATGGACATGACACTAATGAGCCAGAAGTATGGGATGTTTGCAATGGATCGGGATAAATAACCAACTTTACTGTAGAGGTGTGAACAATTCAATTATGATTATCATTTCAACAGTTCAATTTGATGCGATATCTCTATGTGTCACGGTGCATCCCATCAGTTTTTCTAAATTATTTCACATTGCATGCAGATAGGGCATGGATCGCAGATTAGGCAGCCATAGTTACTACCAGGATGTTATTTTTAACTAGAATTTTTCACGATGCAGCCAGAAAATCACCAAGCAATGTCATTATGATATAATCCATTATGGTCCGCAACTGCATCAATGCAAAAGTGTCCATGTCTGCATCGTGACGCATCGATTATGTGATTAATTTCAACACCCCTACAGTCTTAGCTAAGAATGAAAAGCATGATATGACAACATGACAACATTCACTACTAATGAACACTAATAAGGCTAGAAGAAGACGGTGGTGTCTAGTTAATGAAAGGTGTAATAGCACGTCAATGTAATGATCAACATGCCCATAGGATCGCTCCAAAATAAAAATACTGATGAGACATTATACATATTGTAATGTCCCTCACCAAGCAAGTGCAGAGACGTTAGCTGATCTGGTCACAATTAATTAAGTGCCATAACACAGGCTAGTGTGGGCTGTAGCTCAGGAGTATGAACACGCCAAATGATATTTTAACTGCTTAATGTGATTTGATATGAATGGAAGTGATTGTGTTGAACCTGCATATAACACTGTCTCACATCCTCACTGATGAGCTTCTGAATTACATCGAATCGAAATCGTATCGTAGCAGACCTTCTAGTATCGTAGCAGACGTCGAATCATTGTCCATCGGATCGGTATAACCCGGTGTCGTGATGAAACCCGACATGTAAACTCCCGGTGTCTGATCCAGCTGTTTTGCACCACTTTACCTGTTGCAGCAGTTTCTTAATGCCATTGAAATCGTTTTCCGATATTGTGTGCGCCTCAAAATCCACAACAACCTCCTAAAAAGAAATAAGGTAATAATTATTTAATAACTGCTAGCATTGAGGTGAACTGGTGCAGTCTCGTTAACGTTGTGTTAGCAGTAGCTAGTAGACACTGAACACGAGCCACGGCTCGGAAAGCCGACAAACCGCTAACCTCGTTTATTTCTTCTTCTTCTTCTGAGTCTTCCTCCCCGGAATGATCTAATCCCTCATCTGAACTTTCATCGCTGTCCTGCGGGTTTTCTCCCGTTCCGATAGCTCGCCGTTTGGCTGAAGAAGCCATGCTGTACCTCAAACACGCTAGAGGAACGAGAAGTGACGCACACCCGAGTAAACGCTAGATTAACCCGCGGGTAACTGACTGCCACGGAACGCCATTAAGGCTCTGGTCGTACAGACGCGTACGCCGGCGGAGCTACTGAGATTGAGCCAACATGGCTCCTTTTGCTTCGTCTGTAAGTGAGCAAGCCGAAGACGCTTCCCGACAGGATAAAGGAAGCTGATGGAAAAATGGACTAGACAACGGGTTTAAGCAGTACAGGCGTATATAACTAAAGACGAAATAAAAGAAAACACAATAAAAATAAACCTTTCATTTCTCTAAATCACGAAATGCTTAAAACTAGGAATTTTACACAATAAAAGTCAACACGTTTCATTTCCCTCGTTTCCCTCGTTTTTCGTTCAGGGGTGGTATAAACAATTTCGAAGTTGTGTTTGTTCAATAGAGTAGTTTTTAGAATATTTGTATTTTCTCCTTTATATTATGTTGCTGATGATAGTTTTTGCTTCAATAGATTTATTGTACCTTTGGTCTAATAGGTGAAATTCTGTTACAGAAATGATCAGAACTAGATATTTGGAAGAAAAAAAAGGACACTGTTATTCATTCTTGTATTTCAGCATGATATATATATATATATAGAGATATAGATATAGATATAGATATAGATATAGATATAGATAATGTATGTATGTATGTATGTATATATATATATATATATATATATATATATATATATATATATATATATATATATATATATATATATATAATATATAATATTAATGTGTGTGTGTGTGTGTGTGTATGTATGTAAACAAATAAATCAACTCTCCTGGGGTTAAATATGTGTAGAGTGTTTATTTGGGGATAAAGAAATAGCAAAAAAAATATATATTTATAATATAGCAGAATCTTTAAAGATATTAGAGGAGTTAATTAGTTCAGCACCAGATCTGACTGAAATTTGCAAACAAGCATGGACATTTTCCTTTTAATTACCAAAAACACAGGAATAAATTCGTATAATTATGTTAATTCTATAATAATTCTACAGTATGTGGCACAAGCTAATATGTCACCAATGGTGTAGTCTTCATTTGGATGAATACTTTTTTTGAAAAATTAAGAACGTACAATTTCCAGTAAGACGTGTGAAGGTGATGGGTAATATTTGTAATAGTTTTTTTTAAAGGATAAAAACTTGTTAACAAGGCCTGTATATGCACTATATGTTGATGCCTTATTTACCAAATCTGACCTGCAAGCAACACTATTATACTCTTCAATTTGATCAAAAGAGAAATGTAAGATTTTTCTGTGGTGTCATGTCAACAACCATCACTTTCCCTAAATATATTTTAATTTCTTTTATATAAAATTATGAATTCTGTCCAGTTTCAGCTTTTTATTTAAACCCAGAAACAAGCCTGAGTGCTAATTTTTACATTAACACTATTGAGTAAGAGACTAACTTCAGGGCTTCCTTATCATTTATAAGTCTTGATGAGTTAACCAGGAGCTTAAGTTCATTTATTCAATGGTTCAGCATGGTTTACACTTAACATGTCTGCATTTATGTATAAAGAGTTCCCCTAATAATAACAAAGCATTAAGTCCACATCAGTTTTCAAATTTGATAGTTTCCTGTTAAAAGGAGGTGAATCACTGTTGTTGGACTTGCTTCCAGCTCACTCATATCCTCCAAACGGACTGCGTTGACTCACAACTTACTACGGAAGGATTAGGGCCACTAAAAAAAGTCATAACTATTCTGAGAATAAGTCGGACTTCAATCTCACAATTCTGACTTTTAATCTCCAAATTCTGACTTTTTTCTCTAATTCTGACAATCTCACAATTCTGACTTTTTTCCGCAGAATTCTGACTTTAATCTCACAATTCTGACTTTTCTCTCAGAATTCTGACTTTAATCTCACAATTCTGACTTTTTTCTCAAATTCTGACTTTAATCTCATAATTCTGACTTTTTAACTCAGAATTCTGACTTTTTTTCTCACAATTCTGACTTTTTTCTCACAATTCTGACTTTAATCTCACAATTCGGACTTTAATTTCACAATTCTGACTTTTCTCACAATTCAGATTTTAATCTGACAATTCTGACTTTTTTCTCAGAATTCTGACTTTAATCTCACAATTCGGACTTTAATCTCACAATTCTGACTTTTTTTTTTGCAGAATTCTGACTTTTCCTCACAGTTTTTGACTTTAATCTCACAGTCAAATTGTGAGATTAAAATCAGGTAATGAATTAAAATAGAATCGTGACTTATTCTCAGAACTGGCCTATATTACTTTTTAGTGGCCTAATCCTCTTCCATACTACGGACAAACGCGTGTTCCGGGTTTTTAACGTTCTTCTCACTTCGGGGAGATTAGCGGGCGCTTTCGGGAGCTGTCCATCATGCTGCAGCGGCGCTGTGACGTGTGAGGGGGCGGGGCGTGTGGCGGAAGTCACACACACACACACACACACACACACACACACACACACACGCGTTCTCAAGCAGCGTTCAGAATATCGGCGTTGTTGGAGACACAGCAGGACTGTGTATTTAAATCATATCACACGGAGCTGGTGAAGGCGAAGCGGGCTGTTTGGAACAGCATGGCTCTGAACCAGAACCACTCCGAATCGGGAGGAGTTATTATTAACAACAGTGAGAGGTGAGCTTTAACTTGTCGTGCTTTCACAGGATGCGAGTGTCTACAGTTTGATGACCTGTGACGAGGTGAAGGTTTTAATTTAATTTACAGGGTATTTATGTTTTGTAGCGAGTGGTGTTTACTTGGCCCTGTGTGTAGTGCGCAGTAGCAGCGCTAGTTCTGGCCTTAAGCGCCTGTAGTAACGGAGACGCAGGTGAAATACGAGCAGCTCACTTCATGCTGCATCACCAGCCACACTGCTCGAGTGAACAGGCTTGATTCATTTGACATGTTTCACATGTGTGATGTGAATGATGTGGGTGTAGAGGCCGTCTTTGAGAGAATGCTGGTGTTGGAGCAGCAGCGTGTTTGCAGTACGGACGGTGTTGTGGCCGCTCCTGCATCTAAATACTGTAAAGATAAAGCACAAGCTTCATCACGATGCGATATTATATTGATTAAGTGCAAAACGATCCGATGTCTGCTGATATCACAAAGACTGCTGCGATACGATTTCCATTCGATCCAGGAGCCAGCGATCGATATGAAACGGTATCACATGCTGATCCAACACCATAACGCCCATTCACATCAAATCACAAAAAGCAACTCAGATATCAATAAACATTTTTATTCCTGAGCTCACCCAGACATGAAAACCAATCATTTCAATATTGTTAAAATGTAATATTTAATGTAATAAATGTGATATTGAATCATTTGTGCATTATAAAGTAACGTTAATATGAGGAATGGCTGGTTGTGATTGTTTGGTGCATGTTGATCATTTCATCGATGCGTCGTTACTCGTCTACACAGGGTTTCAGTCTTCACTTTCAATAGAAATAGATGTGCTCAGTATAAAATGATGTTACAAAATGTATGTTATCTGATGGATGTTTTGATTTTTGGTCCATGCTTTAGTCTTGTTGATCACTGAATCAGTGTAGATCAATCAATGTATCATTACACCCCTAATATTTACTACCAGTTGGATATATTGATTAATTTACTTTCAATCATAGCAGTCTTGTGATTTAAAAAAAAAAAAGAAAAGGTGGTAATATTGTTTGAGCGTTGTCGTAATGCAGAGTAGCCACCACTAACCTACCAGAGAAGTCTGATGGAAGTCATTCTGATTTAAGAGACATTGGTGTAGTCTTTAGAGTTAAAAAAAACTTTAAAAAAACAAAGTTTTTTTAACAAGTAATTTTATTTTCTATCCAGATGAACCTCTCTACAAAAGCACCCAGTCAGATTAGAATGATTCACTCCTTTTCTTTTGGTTATGGCCATTAATTATTGGGTAAACATAAAACGTATTTTCATGGAAGAATCTGCAAATTTATTGCTACATTGTATGGCCCTGTGTGTGTGTGTATATATATATATATATATATATATATATATATATATATATATATAGTTACTGAATTATTTTGTACATTGGTGGAAAAACATTTTTACCTATGAATGTGCTTTTCAACAAGTATGTTCTTAGTAGTAATGTGTATTGTCTGTTTATCGTTTTTTTCTTGGCCATATACTAATTGCCTAAAGATATGAAGGTAAATTGCTGGCAAGTTCTAATTCTCCACTTTAAGTCTCTCCAGCCCCCCTTTTGACCAGTTTCAAAAGTGCCACATTAACCTGCACGCTTCTGGACACAGCACGTTTTGCTTCAGTACTGAGGATCAGGTTGAAGTAGCTACTATTTTAAAGGCTTGACTCACAAAACATAATATCAGAATCAGAAGTATCAGTGTTTAAGTATTGATCAGCTGATCCCTTACTGATTACAACGTAAGAGGAGTCCCATGTGTCCCACCCCAACCCCGTTCACCCGCTCACAGCTCATAATCCTCTTAACCTTTCTTTAAAAGTACAGAATCTCTTTTAAGCACCAAGAATATTACGCAAGTTTGGTAGTCTTCATTAGCTAACATAAGACACTTCTTGAATGCACTTAAGAATCCATGTAAATATATTAAGTATATTAAGCATATTTTCCTTTATTCTTTATTCTATCAGTCGAATGGTCAAAAATGCAAATTTGTCTTGTGTGTGACTAAATGGTCTTGCGTGATCTTGCCAGTGATCCTGAAAATGTGCTTGTTTTCAGTGTGCTGATGTCGTATGAGAATGTGGAGCTGGCCTTCAGTGATGCAGATCGCTTGCCTGAGATGTTTAAGAAGAGCAAGAAGGGCAGTGTCTATCTCACACCGTACAGGGTGAGTGGGACAGGAGAAGATACAGCTTATGGACAGGGCTGGCTGATATCACCTCAGATCAATATCGTCACAATAGAACATTTTACCTCCTTTACCATTAAGGAACAGTTATTTAGTTTGGGGATTTTTTGTTAGTTTTTTGTCATCATAGTTCACCAACAGGTTTGTACTGCAAATATTAAAGCATACAGATCTTATATTTGTGAGATAATTGTAGGAGACACAGACGTGGTGGCAGACCACAACATACACATGCTAGTACGTTTTTAAGAGGACAGTGCATGAACATACACTAAAATAAACCAGATTACATCAGTTAGAGGTCTGATCTAGTTGCCAAGTCGTACTTATGGAGGCAGGTTTCTGACCACAGCCTAATTATATCTAAATAGACTTGCATCTAAACTTCATAACTACTGGGACTAGATAACTAATAAAGAGGTTTCCAGAATCTAAATGTTGTGTGTCGCTCTTTGTCAGGTGATTTTCGTCACAAAAGGCAAGGATGCGCTCCAGTCGTTCATGATGCCGTTCTACCTGATGAAGGGCTGCGAGGTCAAACAGCCGGTGCTCGGAGCCAACTACATTAAGGGCATAGTGAACGCTGAACCAGGAGGTAATAACCAGAGCTACAACAGGCATTCTGTAACACTTGGGGTGTTGAAATGAATCACATAATCCATGTATCGTGATGCAGACGTGGACGATTCTGCATCAGTGCAGTGACAAAGCATAATCCATTATATCGCGACGACATTGCTCGGTGATTTTCTGGCTGTGGCATAATAATTCTAGTTAAAAAGAACATCACGGTAGTAACTACGGCTGCAAATCTGCGTGCCTTGTGAAATAATGTAAAAGCATTGATGAGGTGCATCATGATGTATGGAGATATCGTTGACATGATCATTGTAATTGAATTGAATCATGAGACCGGTGAAGGTTCACACCTCTGCTGCACACACTGATGTTATATTGTCTTGTTTTTTGATGTTGTAGTGCAGTGCTATAACAGCAGCTCTGCCTGCACGGAGAGCTCTGATTCCTGGCATAACTTATCTGCTGTTTCAAATGATTAACATTCATTAGTTGTTTGGATGCTGTGTGTTAGAAGAATGCAGTGGAGAACCGTGAAAATCCCTCATTTAATGAAGTCGGAGTGCAGGAAGCTGTGTGTTGAGGGCAGGGGAGTGTGATAAGAGAGATGAGTGATGGTCCTGCTGTTCTCTCAACACATTTAGCAGCTACGTAGCGAGTTGACAGCTATTTGTGTTCTTGGTTTTGAGGTAAATTAGTCTCAGGGAATGTCAGTAAACCTGAAAGTACACGTTTTAAACACATCTAAAACGTCTCATGGTTGGTGTGCTGTGTTGTAGGTGGCTGGGAGGGATCTGCAACGTTCAAGCTGCTCTTCATCTCAGGAGGAGCTATTGAGTTTGGCCAGTACATGCTGCAGGTGGCTGCTCAGGGTAAAGTTATTTAAACCTTTGTCCTTACTGGTTCACCTGAGCTGATAGCTGGTAAACCCTAGAACATATGAGTGTCATTTCATGTTAAATGCAGTTTAAGATTAGCACAGCAAACGTGTCTTGTTCCTTCCTCCAGCATCCAGAGGGCAGCCCGTGACCGGTGGTTTTGAGTGTCCGTTCATGGCTCAGGGAGCGTTTGCATATCCTCCTCCTCCTCCTCCTCCAGCTGGCGGCATGTACTGCACTGCTCCTCCTCCTCCTGGATACTCCTACCCAACACCACCAGGTGAGACACGTCTCACACACACACTCACGCATAGGCCTAAAGCTGAAGCTGTTTTCAGTCAGCACCCAAAGTGGCAAATTCAACAGCCCAAAACAAGATGTTAAATGTATTTATACTTTTATAAAACTGTTCTTACATTCAAATTCAGAACATATTTGAAGCAAAGGTCACTGGACATCATTCAACAAATCTTACATTTGTTCCTCAAACTCTACGTCTGATTTATGGTGTGTTTTTAAAGTGCCGACTTGTTCTCATAATGAGAAGTCCTGCGTAGGTGTAGCACTGGTCCATACACACTAGCAGTTAAAATAGATTCTGCTGCAAGAAGTGAGCAGAAGTCAAAGTAAACTGTGTCACGTACATAGAGAGAAAAAAATACAATTAAGTCACATATAATAATCAAAATATATATGCATAGGCTGTATACTAACTTTAATCTACAGGAAGAGAAGGAGGTACATGTGGAATTCAACTCCAGTTTGGTTCTGGGTTTTCTTTTTGCGTCGGCTGTGCATATGATCTGCAGCAGTTAAACATGAGAATTCTAACAGGTGGTGTACAGTTACGTCCAGTAAGACGTGCAGCTATCGTGACAACAGTCGAGTAAATAATGTATTGCAGAATTACAATCACCAGTGCAAATAGTGTTCCAATAATATATGCAAAGAAGATGAGATGTGGTGTGTAGGTTATTAAACTTACATGTTTGGTAAAGTAATTAAGAACAGTGCGTAAATTTCCATAGTATATTATACAGCTGTGGAGTTGAAGAAGCCCAATAAGCTAGTGCCTTGGACAAACAAGCAGCAGTAAAGTGTGCATAAGAGCACGTATGTAGATTATATTCTAACTGAAGAAATAAGAAAACACTAGTGAATGTGAATCATCAGAATCTTTGGGAAAACTCTCTTTTACATTTACACAAAGCTCTGATCCTGACTGACCTCCATCTCCTCACATCAGAGGCAATATCAGGAGCAGTCTCCCTGCAGTAACTTGGGGTTAAGGGTCTTACTCAGGGTCCCAGTGGTGGTCGTGCTGGAGGTAGGTTTTGAACCCATGACCTCTTGGTGCATTGTATCCTGACCACTAGACCACCATCACCCCAGTATCACGTCTCTTCTGAAGGTATTGTTGTGTTCCGTCGTCTCGTCTCTCTGTTTACTTGTACAGTATGTAGCAGAGATGATAAAGTTGATTTGACGTGGACCTTTGTGTAAACAGGTTGCTTATGTGTTTTGCTGATGTTGTGTTGTTACTGCTCCAGGATTTGTTGGCTCTGCTGCCTACATGCCCCCTCCTCCCTACTCCGCCTCAGCTGCCTCAGCTCCTCTGGACCCGGACCTCCCTCGCACCCCTGCAGGTCGGGACCGCACCTAGAGACTCGCATCAGTGTGAGAATGCTGCTGAGGAGTTACACAGCGTGTGTTTTACTGTGACCAAGGTGCCTTGTGTGATCGCTGGGCTCCAGCACTCTCCTCGTTCATTATTCCTTCTTCTTAGTGTGATCACGCTGCCTGTCCTTCTTATACATTTTTGTCTCTTTTTTACTTCTTTACGTTTTTTTTTGTAGAGACACTGTTTTGGCCTAAATTATTCTTTGTAGCTCAACTTCAACCCTCTCTCCCCTCTTTTTAGGTTAAACAGTTGTAATTCCAGTTGTAATATGAGCACACAGTTTAACTGCTAGGTCAAATCTATTCAGCAGAAATAGCCTTTTTCATTTGTTTTCACACTTAAATTCCATTTCTATTTTTACTACACAACATTCTCGTTATTTCTGCAGGTCTGGTTTATAATCTTGTCTCGAACTGTGTGTTTGGCATGTTGTACACATCCTCAATAAAAACTAGTGAACATCAGAGCAACCAAGTCATCAGGTCAAATGCATTTACTCCAGAGAGAGGCAGAATTATGTGAAGGTACAGCTCTGGGGAAAACTACAAGAAGTCCTGCAGAACGTTCTCAAGGTGTGGAACAACAAGCATTCGTCCTAGAACTGTTCAGCTGGACAAACCGAGTAATCAGGGAGAAAGGCCAGGGTAAGGAGTGACCAAGAACACAATGACTGGTCACTCTAGCTGAACTCATCATAATGAAAGGAAAGTTGAACAAAGCATAAATCCATGATGTAAAGCTTCTGATCACAGCACAGGAGCACTGCAGAGGCAAATCTGTGGGACTCGAAGCCTGTCCGCTGACCAATGTCTGAACGCTTGTGCTTGTGAGATGTCAAATTTACTTTGCAAGGCGTTCTATGTAATGGCTCTTCACCTCTCTCTTTCAGCGGAAGCAAAAGCAGCAGAAGCAGCAGCCAGCGCAAACTCCACTTTCCTGCCTCCAGCTCACGTTTACCTGCCTGAGGTGAGTTCACCTTCACAAGCCGCATGTTGCTGCTGTACAGCCTTCCTCATCGTACTGTACTCACATCAGGAGGGGAAACAGATCTCACAAATGACGGATTACCGGGCAAAATGTGCTTCATGCTGTTCTGATTGAGCAGCTGATCACTGTAGTGTGTGTCTTCCTCTCTCAGGACAAGCCCCCTCCTTACTCACCTCCTGAAGACAAAAAGCAGCAGTAAGTTTGTGAGCAGCACTCCTGCAGCAGGCCCTCATCTCTTCTCTCACACGCTCCGATTAACAGCATTTCATGTCAGTAGCTTGACTAAACGCGTCCTCCTGCAAGGCTGCATGCAGTAACGGAGTGGCCACCAGCTGGCGCTACAGCTGATTCTTATCAGAATGTGGAAGGGATAAGTGGCTTTTTCTTTTCATCAGGTGAAGCAAATGGACCTAAACCCCTGAGGACGGTTAGCTTTCTGCAGTCACCAGTCACGATGTGAAGTCATTTAGTTTGAATTCTCTACCTGTAAAGAGTTGATAAAGGTGTACAAGTTGAAGCTGTGGTAGATGACGCCATGAGCCGAGAGCAGGCCTGTTTTCTGAGTGCTCTGCATGTTCCACAGTTGTTCCTCGACCACAGTTTTCTGGATATTATGGGAACGGCGAGTTTGGGACAGATGGTAATATACAGTTAGATTAGAGCAGGGGTGTCCAGTTGTGGGTCAGGAGGGCCGGCTTTTACCTGACCTCAAGTATGATGGAAAACCTCCAGGACCGGAGCTGGACACCCCTGCTGTAGACACTGCGCCCTGTTTTCTGCAGTGTGTGTGTGTAACAGAGCTTTGGCCAGGTGAGTACAGCGTGTACAGCAGCTGTGGATTTGCCGCGTTGGTCACGTTCGGTCATGTTTCGCTTTCTCTTGTTCTCGTCTGAAGCACTTACGACTCTGATGCACTCTGACTAACTCTGCACTTTACCTCTCGTCATGCACCTGTGCGCTCCCACCAAGTACATTCCCGTCTGACAGGCCTATTTATTGTTGAGTCTTTTAGTTTAATCCTTAATTTATTTGAGTGGTTTGATCTGTAACTTGGCATGGTCTCAGATGTAATGTCTAATATGAAATGGATTGTATTTTATTAAAAGATGTACCAGAGTGAAAGGTGTGTTTTGTTAAAGATTTATTTTTGTACAGCAGACGAACATTACAAAATCTGGTTGAGTCGCGGTGGTGCAGTTTCACATGCATCACGGGGGGAGAGGGAGAACCAGGGTCTTTATCCACACCGTTTTAGGTTCTGTGTCGATCCAGAAAGTTTCAGAACGTGGCTCAGCACTTTCTCACAGAGTGATTATCGTTTCCTGTGCTCCAGTCCTTTCCTCTTTGTGCAAATTCATTTGATTCCAGCCATTTCCACATCAGTCCTGTGTAGAGACAGCCTGTTGAACTTCTGAGTGCTGCGTTAACTGCTGAGCGTCGGTAAGTGGGGTCAGGAGGTAAGGCAAAAGGCTTCATGTACAAACACATGGGGCGTTAATCTCATATACACTCATCAGTCTTGTGCTTCACATTGTGACCACTGGCTGACTCTCTGCCTCGCAGAAGAACTCCTGGTCTAAATCAGCGTTTCTCAATCCCAATCCTCACGGACCACCGCTCTGCACAGATTCCACATTCCCGACCCACAGCACAGCTGATGCTACTGATTAGCTAATTAGCAACGTAGGACCAGCGTGCGACAGTGGAGGAAATACCGAATATGTGCAGAGCGGTGGACCGCCGGGACTGGGATTGAGAAACGCTGGTCTAAACAGAATTTGGGATGTGTTTGAACACAAGCTATAAATCTGCACAGCCAACACTGTTGTTAAACATGAACATCAAGCTGGTATCAGTTATTACCATGTGTATGCAGTAATCCAACACGGAGGGCGAGCGGAGCAGTCTTTACTCGTGCTGCTGCAACACAGCGGGAGGCTAAATGCTGATTAACACCACCTCAAGTAGAAACCTTCTGTTCTCAAATGGATCTAAATCAGTGTTCACTACTAAAAAATCAAATCCAGTTCTAAATGACCCTTAAACACGCGTACCGCTCTGGGTCTTGTTTAGTGGAGCAGCTCAAACCTCAGAAGCTGCAGTGTTTTAGGGGTTTAATCACTGGCTCCCATTCACTCTGTGCACACAAATGACAACTAGAGAGAATAACTCATCTAAAATCACTGATGTATTCAACATGCACCAAGTTTCCTTGCTCTCATGTGCACTGA
Organism: Distichodus sexfasciatus; assembly: GCA_032718565.1. Taxonomy (NCBI): domain Eukaryota; kingdom Metazoa; phylum Chordata; class Actinopteri; order Characiformes; family Distichodontidae; genus Distichodus; species Distichodus sexfasciatus. Next base: position 718,321 of record JAVGVS010000177.1, read on the forward strand.
TGAGTTCATATTGAAAATAATAATGGAATTGTTGTGGAATAATTTTTACAAGATTTACCTCATGTGGGGCAGTTGGTAGTGTTGGTAGTTGGTAGTTTGCCCTGCGATCAGAAAGTTGCCAGTTTTAATCCTGCACCAGTAAAGGTACCACTGAGGTATTCACGAGCAAGGTACCGTCCCCAAACACTGCTCCCCAGGTGCTGCCCTAAAGCTGCCCACTGCTCCTTCACGGATGGGTCAAACGCAGAGCTCACATGGGGCTGTGGTGCGTTCACAATCACAAATCACTTATTTCCTTAAATTCTTAATTTGGTAAGCATGGAGCACAGAGCCAGACTGTCCTAAAATATAACATGTCCTTATTACTCAGTGCTTTCAGTACCTTAACACAACCAGTTCTGAACATACACCTATCTAACGCTACACGGCTCCTGGATATTTCTACAAGGTTAGAACCAAGTGAGCACGTACTGCACTGAAGAATCTTAACGTTTGAGGAAAATGTTTTGCACACAATGGAACTCAAACACAAATCTGCATGACGTGAGCACTGGGAGTGAACGAGAGCCACCAACTTAAATCAGCCTTGATTCTAGAGGATAAAACCAGTCTCACTGCTCACTAGTCCAGTCTGTACCGCTTACACAGAATAATCTTCCAAATATCAGTGCAGTTCAGGTCTGCCAAGCTGTTAAAACAGTGCTGTTGTTGATAAGAGCCCAATTTAAACCATCTATTAAAAGACACAACTGTAAACTGCTTTATAAACCCTTCCCAACCACTGCTACTGCATCACAGACGGAGATGTCTCAGATCCTCCAGCTTGTGAAGTTCAGACTTGAAACATCACTAAAAGACAGCAGTGGAGTGTTGTAGAATCTGCATCAGGGACACAAGGTTTTTGATGCTCTTATTACTGTTTGATGCTTTTATATTCGTCCTGTTTTTCAGTGTTGTTCCAGTCTGACTCTCTGTAGTGCAAGTCTGTAGAATTCAGAGGTTTGTGGATTAAAGTGTTTGGATGTTTGTAAGGTAAAGCCGGGATCCATCAGGCCCAGGCCCAGTCCCGTCTCATCGCAGCACTCCACGATGAGCACTCTGCTCCTCAACAGCAGCTCTGGGACTCCATCATCCTGCACACTCCCGGATGCCCGTACACTTCGTATGTTGTAATGTGTTGCCCATGTGAATGGGTTGTTAAAGGTAAAGGTGGCTCTCAAGATGCCGGTTATGTTCTCAGTCTTCCAGGACATGGTTTTGTTGAGAGCTGGACTTCTTTTAGGTTCTTCAACACGTTCACCTCTCATCCTACAGACTTCTTCAGTTCTAAAAATTGGGCTTTGCTTTTTATTCTTGTTTTGCCTGCCTGAGCAAGACATGACCAACAGTGTGCTCCTCAATAATAAACAGCAGAACGTCAGCGGTCACTCAGAGATAACTTGCAAGTCTGATGGTGAGTTCCAGCTCTTTGTTCCGGGGATCTTATCCACTAGTTAATAAATCGAGGTGGTGGTAGTGGTGGTGGTCTAGTGGTTGGATGCTTAGCTCTGGACTAAGAGGCCTTGGGTTTGAATCCTGCACACTACCACCGCTGAGCAAGACCTTTAACCCCAAGTTGCTACATGGAGACTGTCACTGTAATTAGGAAAAATGAAGTCACTCTGGGTTAGAGCGTCTGCTAAAATGCTGTAAATGCAAATCAGTATTTGGAACTAGGGCTGGGCGACGTCACCTCAAATCAGTATTATGAACTCATTTTACCTTCATTATAATTAATCAATGATTACGGACAAAGTTCACGGACAAGGTTTGTACTGTAGGTGGTGGACACTACCTCAACACACACTGGGGAAATTAGGAACAAAATATTTATTTTAAAACAATTTTATAAATAATTAAAAAAATCATGGACAATATCATGTAGATTAGAGGTCTGATTCATTGCCCAGCCCTACCTGGAACTGCTCTCTGATTTGTAGAGCTAAAGAAGCATTTTGAACAAGAGATGAAACGTCTTCAAGAACCTGCAAGATGTCCATCCAGCTGCTGTTGATTTAAGTTCTCAGGACTCGTGCTGCTCTCGTCGAGACTTATGTTTGCAGCTTCACAGTTCGTGGCGCAGCGTGACGCTGACTCCCTCCCCGATCCAGCATGCGGGGAAGAGCTCGTGGGAGAATGCGCAGTGGAAGGCGTGCAGACGCACCTGTCCCTCTCCGAAGTAGGTGAGCGTTCCGGCCTCGTAGTCCAGCAGCATGCCGATGCGCAGCGGCTGGGTGTGGAGCTGCAGCTGGCCGGCCACCGCCTCCCTGCGCCCCGCGTGCCACGCGCTCAGCTGCCGCTCGTCCAGCTGCAGGCTCCACGACACCTCGTTCATTCCCAGCATGCACGTCTTGCCCTTGTCCTTGCGTGGGATCGCCCGGTAGGCCACGCCCACGTACGCCCACGGCTTGGACACCTCCAGCTCCCAGTAGTGGCGTCCGTGCGTGAACTTCTCGAAGCACAGTACCTGCCAAGTGTGGTCGAAGCGCGCCTCGTGGGCGGGGACTGGACGGGGCCCCGAGGTCAGGTGCTCCGCCCGCCGGTTGCTCCGGGACAGCTGCAGGTGAGCGTTGGCGGTGCGAGGGTCGAAGGTCAGGGAACAGCGGTCTGCCACAAGAAAATCATGAGAATTCATACAGTGAGCCTCATTCAGCAAGATGACGTTTCTCTGTGGACATTTCATTTAAACAGCATGTTTTATAACTTCAGAACTGAGGAAAACTCAATAAGCTAATGCTCTGCATGAACAGGGATGCAGTAAAATTAGGGATGCACCGATCGATTGGCCAGTGATCGGAATCGGCTGATTTTTGGCCTGATCGGTGATCGGCCGATCACTCACAAGTATTGCCGATTTCAAACAGATCTTGCGCATGCGCATTACTTGCAGCACAGCCACGCGTGCATTCAGGCAGCGTTCACATGTACTGGACACTACAGACAGTTTTTACAGAAAAACCAAAGATGACGTAGAAAGAGGAACGGCGACAGGTAGATTAAACGCAAGTTACAGTTTATCAACCTTATAATTATAATTGAATAGTTAGGTCTTACACGTTTAAAATAAACACGTAATCAATGGCTCCCCTTGCCCACTCATCTGTCCCCAATTCAACATAAACACAGATGCACAAGTCAATCACAAGAAGATCACAAGATGATCAGCCGTTTTCCATAGTTGAGGATACAGGCTTCAGAAATCTGATAAATCACCTCTGCCCAAAATACACAATGCCAAGTAGGGGTTACTTTTCGGACGTCGAGTTACCAGAGTTGTCACATTTTACGAGTTACATTTTATTTATTTAAATTTGTAAAGAATATTTGTTATGAGAATACAGCATTATATTAAAGAAAATTAGATTTTTGTTTGTATTTGCTGTAGAGCTGCCACTATTATATATCACTATTATAAAACAGGGAAAGTAACTACCGCGTTACATTAAAAAGGTTGAAACCCATTTTTTGTGTCGATGTCGTCGACTACTTGCAGCAGCTCTAATTTTCTGTTATCCGGGAAAAAAATCGGTATTGGAAAAATCGGCCGATCACACTTACAAAAAAATCGGTAATCGGAATCGGCCAAGAAAATTGCAATCGATGCATCCCTAAATAAAATGTGTGCATCTGTAGATTCCTGTCTCAAGTAACAACACCTTGGTGGACGTCTCTTGGTGAAAACTGTGTGGGTTTTAAGAAGTAACTGCTTTGTAAGAACAGTTGGTAAATGGGAATCAATGGATTTTAATGCTCGTACAAAATATAAAAACTACACTGGATTACACACGACATTACTGTGAAGTGACGCTATTGTAGCTCTGCATTTTACTCATCACTGGTTTTGAGATGCACATACTGCTACACGGACAATCTCACACTGAAACGATCTCACTACACTCATGTTTAACTGCTGCTGATCTTGCAACATTTAATACATAGAAATGTGTTTGTGTTGCACAGTTGTGACTGTAGTTCTGTCCACGTGACTGCTGTTATACTTTTAAACCCTCAGATTTTATAAAGATACTGTTATTTTAAATATATTGTCTGTTTAAAATCTCCATATTGAACCAGTGCAGATCATGTGCACACTCAATGCAAAAAGCGTTGCAGAACCATAACTGCACAGTCTCTTTTTCTGCCTCTAGTTGAAAGTTGATATTTTATAGTCTATTTATAAATGCTTACTGTATTAATGCTTACGCCTTATTTGTGCTGCAGAAACTGGAGCCCCAGCGTCTCATCTCTGTATCCTCTGTTTATAGCTGAGATGACAATACAGTTTACTTTGACTTGACTTTGGTCACATTAAAATAGCTTTACTACCCTTTGGACATGTCCAGAGGAGAGACAATGAGTACATAGGTAGAAGGATGCTGAGGTTGGAGCCACCAGGCAAGAGGCTGAGAGGAAGACCAAGAAGGAGAGTTATGGACACAGTGAAAGAGGACATGAAGTTAGTTGGTGTGAGGGTAGAGGATGCAGAAGATAGGACTAAATGGGGACAGATGATTCGCTGTGGCGACCCCTGAAGGGAAAAGCCGAAAGAGAAAGAAGAAGAAGACCCTGTGCATGAGTGTGTGTGTTACGTTAAAGAAGAGGAATCAGATTTACATTCACTGAGGCCTTCTTTTGCAGCGAGGTAAGATGGAGCAGCAGGACTGGGAACTACAGCAAGTACGGGCCGTTTGTCCTGAGGAGAGCCTGAAACATAAGCACAAACGTAGAAAAAGACAGTAAACATCTACATTTTTGTCATTTAGCACACACTCTGAAATAATGTGTTATATGAGTATTAAATCAGACGCTCCGTCATGTGGAACCAGCTGCACCGCTTTCGGACTATATGGACTTGAGCCGAATCCAAATTTAAATCTGAATTGATTTTATCTTAATGTTGCAGAGTGGATCTTAGGGAGCGGGCGTGCATGCTGGGGGTTTGGGCTGGTTATATGTACAGCACAGTGATAATAACGCTTGTTAAGAGCGCTATATTAATAAAACTGAACTGAGGTCTTAACCAGAGCGACTTCCACGCCCCAAGTACAGTTCAATACAAGTACAATCATGCAAAACATTATATCAGCTGTTTGTGATTTCTGCTGCGATGATGTGCCTTGTTCACTTCATTATGTTTTCTTCTTCTAATTTTTCCCTTAAACCCAGTTTTTGTTGTGCATGGTGTTGTTCTAGTGCTTATGATCCTCCCTTCTGGACCAAGAGAGTTTAAACCCTACCTCCAGCTCTACCGCCACTCTGTCCCTGAGATCAGGAAATGGAGGTTGCTCTGAATGACAGCTCTTAGTACCTACTGTTAGCTCTTCCATTGTCTCAAGACTGAATGTTTTCCCAACTGTACATCTCTCTGGAAGTGCTGTGTAATGTAGTGTACTGTAAGAGCGTCTGGTCACTGCTGTAGTAACACTTTCACAGCATCTCACTGAGACATGCATTATTACATTTCTTGTCAGTACACCAACGGCAACCTTCAATCTTCACTTCATTTTCAGGTCAAAACAATCTTATCACTGTATTTTATTAACTTTGAGCTGTTGAGGTTGCGTTTGTGTCGTAGTAGTGTTGCATTAATATTATGGTGCCCTCTTGCGGCCAATATGGGGAATGACGATTGACCACAAGCGGCCGTATTAACATTAACTCATAGTTTAACAGCTGCATCAACTACCATCAGCAGGGACATCTATAAAGAGCCTTTATCATCTCACTGTATCTTCACTTGAGCTCTCCCTGACCTTTTAATGCAGTTTCCTGCACACAGCAGTCATGCAATTTCTTCAGGCAGCGCCAATCTGTCATTATTCTTGTCATTACATGTTGTACTGTTGGCTCTAAAGGTTTAGTAAAAATCCAACAAGGGCAGTGCCCGGGGGCAGTGCTTGGGGACAGTACATTGCTCATGAGTACCTCAGTGGTACCTTTACCGGTCTGGGATTCGAACCTGCCACCTTCTGATCACCTGTGCTGGTGGTGGGATAAAGGTGAATTTCATCCTACACCATCTGGTTGTTCTGCAGCTGTATTTCCTCCACCTGTGTGACTTGTGAGTTGATCTGTGAACCAACCTTCCTTCTCTTGGCCCACAGCGGCGTACACAGCTTTATCCAGATCCTCACACACCAGCTTGGAGATGCGGGACAGCACGTCTGTGACTGGATTCACTTTCTCCTGAACATTCACATTAACGTCTACAGCAACTTCGAGCACCTGAGGCACCTCCAGCAGCCTGGAGTCCTGCTCAAACACACAAACACACACATCTCAATCCAGACCAGCAAAGCTGTGGTGCCGGTTCGGAGCTGATTTGCAGCACCTTATTTTATCGGTGGAAAACAACGGCTATGAACCAGAACCAAAACATTGCTGGTCTGCAGGTGAGACACCTTCTGTGCATCAGTGCTCACCTGTATGAGCTGGTGGTCAGGTAGAGCGCAGACGCAGGTGATCTGCTCCTCCAGCTCCTGCAGCTGCTGAGATTTCTCCTGCAGCTCACTGAGACGAGCCTCAGCGTGGGACAGAGTGCAGGTCTGCTGCTGCTCCAGGAAGCTCAGCATCTGCTCCTGCTTCTCCTCCATTACCTTCAGCAGCTGGCAGAACTTGGTGTTGACCCACTGAGTGGTCTGCTGCAGAGACACCTGGCAGCGGTGAGAACAGCAGGTGAGAACACACACACACGTACACACTGCAGCATGAAAGAGGTTTCTGTAGGTCTGATGAAGCTTCTCAGTCCAGTCCTTGAGCCCACACTGTAGGTCTGGGCAGTGTATCAAGTGCCATGATTTAAACCATATTCTTAATCCAAATAAATTCAATAAAACACCAACACAGTTTGTAGTGGCTGAGTCTTAAATTCACTGTCTTCGCCTCCTGCTCAGCATCATTAAATCCAGAAACAGTTGATAGAGTTGTATTTCCTGCATAAAGTTTGAATACGTTTGAATGCTTTTTGTTGTGATTTACAATCATAGCTTACAAAGAGCATGAGGAAACATTATTGTTACACAATTCTTGTGTTAATGGGATGTTTTATTTATGCATATCATAACCAGTCTGTACATCCAGATCATTTAATAAAAGACTAAAATAAATGCATCCACTTCCTGAATGTGAGGAAAATATAAACACACATCATATATTAATATTTGGTCCAAATCTTTTGAATGTTTACAGTCAGGCTCATCTCACAGCCACACTGAATTTTTACATTCATTTATTAACACAATTAATTCAGTAAGTAATAACCCAGAGAAGACCTGAGAAAAGTGAAAGTGTGGATATTTTGAGGAGAGAAATATAATAGTTGAATAATTTATTGAGGGCTCAGTTTAAGTGGATTGATTTTAAGTGATTTTTTACGATGCTGTGTAACATGTTCTTGTTTAAAATAACAAGTTAGGACAGTTTTACACAACTCTAACCTTAGCTTCAGAGATGTTCTCTGAGAGCACCAGAATGTTCCGCTCTGTCGACTCCTTGCATTTCACAATCTCCACCTGCTTCTTTCTCAGTCCTGCCTGTCAATCAGCAAGACCACAAACATTATGGTACAATGCATCCAGGAATTACAGCATCACTAATAACATTCTGACAGCTCATATAGACGCATGACTTCTACTGCACTACATCAACACACACTGGCAGAGCAGAATTCAGCACTTAAACTACAGGGACAGTTATTCTCAAAATGCACAAGGCCATTTCATCTGTTCAGATTTCTAAACTGAATGCAGCTCCTACACGTGCTGAAATCCAAAACCAAAACACCCGGTTCAGCTTAATGAGGAGCTGATGATCTGGACCAAATCTCATCACATTCGGGAGCCATTGCTGTGGCACGAGACATGCTGCTGTAACATTATAAAACATGATGAACATCGTACAAATATTCCCAATACATTTCAAATAACTGTAATCAAGGTGCATTATGCAGTTTAATATAACATTACATTTTTCCAGGCGTAACAACCTTGTATTTTTTGTTACTCTGATCATTTACCACTAACTGTTCTGAATAACAATATTTTTGTTTGGAATTAAAATGTGATCAATAGTATGCTAAAGAATATCAAAATGTAGACTTTACATGACCACATAGTGATAAACTGAATAATCTAGGGATGCTGAAAGATTTGATGTGGTCACTCTTCATTTTTGCCAGAACTGTGTGATGATGATCACATAGTAAAGGTTTGAGGATGAGAGTCGCAGGAGGAGGTGCAGGTGACGGTGTTGTTACCTCTCTGCTGCTCCTCTCCGCTTCCACCAGCACTATATCATGGGTCTTGCACTCGTTCACAGCGCACGCACAGCACACGCACACGCCGTCCGTCCTGCAGTACATGCTGAGCTGTTTGTGGTGTCGTCCACACAGCTGCTCGAGTCCGGCTCGCCCGGCGTCCGCTCTGCACGCGTCTCTCAGCGCAGCGCCGTCAGCCACGGCGTCGGTCAGCACGGACAGTGAGACGTTGCGCTTGAGCGCGGGCCTGCTGCCGAACGTCTCGTTACACACCGGGCAGTTAAAGTGGCTGTGCTGTGCGTCCTTCTCACGCTGGTCCCAGTGCCTGGAGATGCAGTCCTTACAGAAGGTGTGACCGCAGGGGATGGTCACTGGGCACCTGAAGCGCTCCAAGCAGATGTAACAGCTCAGGTTGCTCACCTCCATCACCACAACCGTCTCCCTGACAACCACACAAAAAAACGGAGAAAAGAGCAACAGTGCAGGTGACAAAACTGTTTTACTGAACTGATCAATACTGTACACGGCTCTCAGTACGGGAGATCACCAACACATCCAAAACACAGGTCATCAATGATTATAGGGGGATGGATGGATGGGTGAATAGGTTGTGATCATAGATGGAAGGATTGGTGGGTGAGTGGATGGATGAACAGAAGTAAGAAGGGTGGATGAGTGAAGAGGTGGATGGATAAATGGGTGAATGTATAGATGGATGAATAGATGATGTGGAGTGGATGGATGGGTGGACTGACAGAAGGATAAATCGGCGAATAAAAGGATAGATGAATGATCGGGGGATGGATGCAGGAAGAACGGAATGGATGAGTGGAAGAACACATGGATGCATGATGGGAAGAATGGATGGAGGAATGTAAGGTGGAGATATATAAATGGTGGAGTGTAAGGATGAATAAACAAATGGACAAATGAGTAAATGAAAAGACTGATCTATGAATAAATAGATGGATGTACAGATGGATGGATGGATGAATGGATAAATGGGTGAATGTACAGATGGTCAGATAGGTGGGTTGGTAAATATAGAACTGGATGGATGGATAGAGGGAAGAATGAAGAGTAGGAAGGTGAATGAATGGACAGATGGATAAATAGGTTATTGTGCAGCTGGATGGATGATGTGGATGGATGAACATAAGGGGAAATGTTGGAGTGTAAGGATGAATAAACAGAAGGACAAATGAATGAATGAAAAGACTGATCTAAATAGACGAATGTACAGATGGATGGATGGATGGATAAATGGGTAACTGTGCAGCTGGATGGCTAGATGGGTGGATGATGTGGATGGACCGATGGATAAATGGGTGAATGAATGAATGGATGGATGGATGAATGAATGAATGAATGAATGAATGGATGGATGGATGGATGGATGGATGGATGGGTGGCTGGGTGGACGGACAGTTAGTGTGACAGTCAGATAAGAGCTAGAGAACGGAGTCTAAATTAAATGTGTCAGTGAGTGTTTAAAAGACTGGCTTTATCACTTGTTTTTGGCTTTAGTTACATCTCCACCAGAGAGAACAATGCGCTTCATCACCCCTCACTAACTGATGACCACAGCAACATTAATGGACCCAGCAGAGCCGCTAACAAACACGTACCATGAGATAACAGTGAACACTAAGCTGACGAAGGCGTTTATTCACATCTTAATGTGCGACTGAAATGAAGATCTACTCAACAGCAGCGCCTCACACACCGGGCTAACAGCGGGCTGGAGATGAAGGCGAGCACAACAGCAGCTGATCCGTCCTGCTCCTGCAGCGTCACCTCACCTCCACCTCACCTCCACCACACACAGCCTTTTATTAGCCATTAATAAGGAATAATCTGCTTACTTTACCCAAATATGATGCGCCACAACCTGCTCGACTTATTTCCTCCGCACAACGTCACGACGCGGAGCAGCACAAAGCGATGACGTTCCACACACAAACATCACGCAGTGCGCTAACCCCCGAGAGGCTCCACTTCGCTGCTGCTGCTGCTGCTGCTGCGTCTTCTTCTGTTGTTGTTTAGGGAGGTTGACGAACAACTTTTTAGGTGCCGTCCGCCAGCTTCTGGACTGCAGTGTGGCTCATAAAGGTCACCTGCTTATATTTATGTGCCCTAAATTCTTTTAAGTATGTAGTTATTTGCAGAATTGGAAGAGTAGTGAAAATGTGTACTCAAAGTACAAATACTGTTACATTGGTTAAAATGTACTCAATTACAAAAAAAAAAGTACTGGCGTTAAATAAGTACTTAAGTAAAAGTACTCTTCTTAAAAACTACTCAGTATTAATTACTTTTAACGATGGATGTTTTGTGCGTTGTATGCTTGAACGTCGATTCGATTCACCAGTATATAAAATATCTCACGTTCAAAGCACATTTCTCCAGATGAGCGGTATAGAAAAGACAATTGTTTTGTAAATAAATGTAGACATAAGCAAAAGTGTTTTGAACACGCATAGAACAGTTTAAACTTTTTTCCCCAATACACTGCGAACAACAGGCAGGAGTAAGTGTCTTAAACTCTTAGACATAATAAGCGTTTCTGTCACACTTCCTTTCCTGAACCTTTTTGTTCAGTTTCAGTAAGAGCTGGTTTTCTAAATGAACAGAGTCTATCCGGCTTTGTTTGGCTCCATTTTGGCTTCTTTGTCTCCAAATCTTCAGTGTATAAATGAGTTTGGCCTCACTGTAGTTCCTCCAGACACACCTGTACCTGCTGCTGCAGCGGAGTTTATTCTTTGCTTCGTCATAGATTCATTGGTAGCGGTCATGATTACTGTATATTGACTGCAAAGATGCAGATGAAAGATTTAAATATTAATTCAAATTGTGGGCGTACTCGGTAGCAACTTTTGATTTTATAAATGTGATAGATTACATGAATTGTAAATTGTACTCAAGTACAAATGGAAATTACACACTTGAAAAACTACTAGTACAAGTACCCAAAAAATCTACTTAACTACAGTAACGTGAGTATTTGTAATTCGTTACTTCCACCCCTGATTATTTGACATTATGAACACACCACATCACAGCATTCGTTACATTGACATCTACAGCATTTAGCAGACTCTCTGATCCGGAGCAGCTTCCAGTTCCCAATTACAGGGACAGGGATCTAGTGGTGGTAGTGCTGCAGGTAGGAATTGAACCCACAACCTCTTGGTCCAGAAGTGAGGACCCGAACCAGTAGACCGCCGCCGCCCAGCACACAGTGCACCACAACCAAATCTGCCGTCTCACTCATTTGTCCAGTCACTCACTCGCCACTGCATTTGACCCATCCATAAAGTGGGCAGCTCTTTGGCAGCATCCAGTGAGCCGTGCTTGGGGACACAACCTTGCTCACGAGTACATCAGTGGTACCATTAGCGGTCCAGAAATTGAACGGGCGACGTTTCGATCACAGTGCGAATTCTCTAATCATTACGCTACCAACTGCCCCAATTTCTCTTCACTACTCATCTAGCCAACGACAATCTGAATATATCCCTAAATCCCTTGTCCTTTGAGTTTCCTTGTAAGAGTTCTCTAATGAGAGCCCTTCTTGTTTTTATGAGACACTAGTCCTTAAAAAACGCTGGGCGACTGGCAAAAAGTTGCCGTTAACCTTTGGCAAAGTTGCCACAAATTTGCAGCAAGCTCATATTTTCACATGCAAATTAGGTTTATGACAAACTTGTGGAGGACTTCTAGCAAACTTTTTGGAAAACTTATGCACATGGCAAAATTGTCGCCAAAAGTTTACCATGACTGGCTAATAGTTTTGGCAGGTCACTAGTAAATGGGTTTGTCACTAGGGGCGATTTATCTGCTGAACGCTCTCTCTCTCTCTCGCCAGCTAGTGGCCGCCGTGTGCGCTGCAGCGCGTTATGCCCGCTCGGTGTGGAGTGGAGAGTCTCGCCGTGACGCGGCTCTCTGTCTTCACCTCGGACTCCAACATGGCGCTGCAGCGGGCGCTGGGGCAGATGCTGAGACTCGGGGCAGAAACCAGGAGCAGAAACCCCTCCAGACTCTTCAACACGGCCGGTCAGCTCTCTCTCTCTCTCTCACCTCATCACACCATCACACCATCGCGCCTCCTGTAACCCCGAATCAGCTCCGGTCAGCGTGGTGGTCATCTCGCCGCGTGTTCGTCACGGTGTGGTCACACATCGATCCAGACATCACGATAAGTGGAAGACGGTGGAGAAAACCCACTGCTTTAATAGATAAAGAAGCCAAAACTACGAGCTCAGGATTCAGGGCAGGGGCTCCGGTGTCGCAAGTGCTGCGAGAGCTTATGTTCAGTTAAAAATAAATGAATAACAGCAGTTTTGAGTCTGTTTTCCTGCTTTAAACAGAGGAATGGCAGTGGGAAGCTGCTGTAAATGTCCCGTGTTTTGGGTCGGGATCTTGGGAAAAATCCCTTATTTTCCATGTTGAAAATTTGCTTCATGGCCGAGGTTGTATGGGCCCGCGACACGGAGCATTTGGTTAAAAATAAATAAATAAATCAGTCAGATGATTTGCTTTTGCTTTAATCCATGTACTTCACACAGAACTGGAGTAGGGTTGTAGCAAAGAACTGATTTACTCTTTATTCTTTATTGTCACCGAGCTTGCAGTTTGTGGTGCAGCAGCCAGCAAAACACGACAAATATACAACACACATGATGACAACACACCCATGATTATTTGTTTAAAAGGCCAACAGTAACAAATGAATTGATGAATGTTTGTCCAACATGCAGGAAATCTATATAAGCGACCCTACAGAAGCAGCTTAAACTCGATTATAATCGATTATGAGCATAGCTGACAACTACCTTACTGATCTATTCATTGTTTACGTCTTTATGCAGATAAGCACGATTTAAAGAGCAGTGTTAAACAGGAGTGATGTGATCCTGACATGATTCCATTAGTGCATGACACAAAAGAAAAGTAGGGCTAAAGCTGAAATATACTTGCTGTTAACCACGTACGTACATACAGCCATGATCCATATCCTGCGTTCTTTGTGTCGTTTTTTGTGCACGTACTCAAAAATTAATGGAACGTATACAGAGATGCAATACCTGCGTAATTTACAGGGGCAGTGCTGCGAGATCTGCACTCAAGTCAAGAAAAGAATTCCTCATTTTGCTGACCAGATCTATTAAGTGGTCGAACGTACCATCTCCACGATTTTCGTTTTCCTCTCTGGTGCCGTCTCAGTATGATGAAGATTAAAGACACGATTGTTTGGAATAACAGATGACGATTTTAAGATACAGGTATTCATTCATTCATTCATTTATTAGGTTTGCGGCCTCAACATTCACCCCTGGTGGTACACTACAGATTACGACGCAAGTACATCAGCACAAACGTTAACAATGCAACTGTGTACGGATAGGCACACGTAGATCACAGCAAGTATATTTCAGCCTTAAGTAGGCATTGTATCATTTGGGAAGTTGGCTCCGTGATAAGAGAGTTGCTGGTTCAAGTTCCGGACCCGTAAAGGTACTACTGAGGTACTGTCCACAAGCCCCGCTTCCCTCGCGCTGCCAAAAAAAGTAGCCCACTGCTCCTTCATGCATGGGTCAAATACAGAGTTCGTTCACTTGGTGCACTTTGTGCTGTGTTCACTATGACAAATAATCACTCAAAAGTAAATACCAGGTATCTTGCAGTGGCTTTTCTAAACTATGGCTGTACCAATAAATCTACACTGATACATAAAGTAAATGATGGACGCATCGATCAGACATCATACATATTGTAATGTTACTTTATATTGAATAGGAGGTGAGAGATCTGGATCAAAGATGTCAAATGATATTTTGGTGCTTTTTTGGGAGTTTATATTGACAGACATGATGGTGTTAACTCTCATATTAGTCACTGGCTCCTGAACTGAACTTGAATCGTATCATAGCAGACTTTGTGATTTCAGTAGACGTTGAGTCATTGTCCATTAAATCGATATATCATATTGTGATAAAACATGATTTACAACCCGTGTATGAATGCTTCTAACTTGGGCGCTTGTCAAATGTGCTGTACATTTCCAGCTGCTTTATGTCGCCGGTCCGCTCCTCTCGGCCCGATGCCGAATGAGCAGATAGACACCAGTAATCTGGAATCCCTGGAGAAATATGGCAGCTACAGATGCTACCTGCAGGCAGGAGAGGAGGCCAGTAAGGAGGAGACGTGGTGGAAAACCTACAGAAAATATGTAGAGGAGAAACGTGACCCAGGTACACACTCCACCTGACAACACCTGGAAACTCCAAAAGTGCCAGCTTCAGGGAGACTTCTGTGTTTGTTCCTCCTGTGACTATGTATGACAAGATGACCGTTAAGTCCTTCAGCTGCTGATTGTTGTCTCGTAGTATTTCGTGTTGCCTCCGTCTGAATTGACTGTGTCTGTGGTTAGACTTCACACCGGTGAACATCGGGCTTCCACACCGTCGACCCTGCAGAAAGACGGAAGCGAGAGAGAGGAAGAAGGTGATGAAGGAGAACAAGAAGAATCCCGAGCTGGAGAGAGCCGCTCGCCTCCGCACCTGTACGTCATTCTGCAGCATCACAACACCTCCACCTGCAGCACCTCACCTGATCCAGTGTATAGTCATTTATTAGGAATGGTCTCCACAGATCAGGAGTAAAAAGTGTAGATGTGAATGCTCCACCCGGATGACAGGGTCGGGTGATATCACCTCAAATCAATAATCACGATTAGCTGAAAACTTTTGCCTCAATTACAATGAATGTACAGTTATATTGTGTTTTTCTGTTGGTTATTTGCCTTCGTAGTTTACTGATGAGGTTTGTACTGTAAATGTGCTCAACTCTGGACGGGGCGGAGTCACATGACAACACACACACTAGTACCATTTTAAGGGGACGCTACATCAACACACACACTGGGGAAAGTAGGAACAGAATTCTTTTTAAAAATCAACTCATCATGGACTAGTTTATTTCATCTGGAGGTTCTGAATTTCAGTTTTGATTAAATACCCAGCACTACCAGACGATGCTCTTTTGCTTATTCTACTCATTTCATCTTTCCTTGTGTTCCAGTCCGTATTAATCTGGACGAGGTGAATGCCGAGTGGGAGAAAACCAACGGGCCGTACCACATCCGGAGGCTGGCGGAGCACTACGGAGTGTACCGGGACCTCTTCCCCATGGCCTACTTTGTGCCCAGAGTGATGCTGAGAGTGGCGTACGGGGAGGACGACAGCGCCACCGTGCATTATGGGAACCATCTCACTCCCAGCCAGGTGAGGCTGCATCTACACCTGCTCCGTTGGAACATCTCACTGTAATTCCCACACTGCGTGGTGCTGTTTAAAACGAGAGAGATGCTGTTCTTCATCACTGTTGAATGACTTGGTGTTTCAGGCTTCAGCAGCTCCTCGAGTCAGCTTTGAGGCTGAGGAGGATTCTCTCTGGACGCTGCTGCTGACCAGCCCAGGTACAAAAACCACATGCATGAGAGTTGAAGACTTTTAAAAGAGAAGCCAGCATGTTGAGGTCCAGTTTGAGTAGAGGTTACTTAGTAAAGCTACACAGTGTGCTGCTGAAAGAAGTAGAACAAGGTAAAGAGGTGAAAAATGTCAAAAGGATAAATGGAAGTGTATGTGATGGAAAAAGATGATCAGATGAAATGAAGTTTTCAGCTTGGAGGATTTCCCAGACATGACAGCATGGGAAAGAGAAACGTTCCTCCAGTTGAGGAAACAGGTGTAAAGAGGAAAAAAATAAATTGAAAGCAGTAAAGATGGTAAGGAAAGATAAAGTGGTTGAGTGTGCTGAGACATTGTGTGGGGACGTTCCCCTTTATGGTCCACCTAGCACACTGGTGACTTCATCTGAGGGGAAGGGGATAAAAATAAGAATGTGTATTGACGTGTTGCGGATGCTGTTCATTTAAAGCCATGAACACTGTCTCTATCACAGAACCGTTAAAGTAGCCCAAACGTGGCACAAAGAAGAAATAATAATGAGGAGAAGAAGGTGACTGTTACACAGCAGCTCCCTCCTGGTTTTTCTGGAATAGAAACATTAAAATCATACCTTTTGTTGCTTCACCTGCTGTTTATGAGCTGTATACCTACCTGTTCATTCTGTAACAAAAGGCACATTGCACTTTACACACAGTTTGTACCATAATATGCACATGTACACTTACTATTTTACCTTTATCAGTGAACCTTCTCATCGCGGCTCAGTTGGTCAAACGATTTCAATGACATTTTGTTCCTGAATCCTCTCTATGGCTGGGATCAGAATAATCCTGATTTATTGCTTCAGTTATTCCGGTCCTACCAAAAAGTTTTGAACAATTCAAAGTGAGGATTTGATCCACATTATAACCAAGATTTCTGTGATCAAATCCAACTTCGGAATCAGTTTGATCCAAAATCCGATCGGATTACTTTTGAACAACTGAGCAGTCATCTTTATACAAGTACACAGAGACGTGACGACGCGGCTCCAGTTTCTACACTGCGAAGAAGCCGCATGGAATAAATAAACTATAAATATAAACTCTAAACTAGAAGAAGAACATGAAAATGTGCAGTTTTAGTTATGTGCAGCATTGAATGATATGCGCAAATATCGTAGCAGCAGTGGAGACAACTACAGTCACAGTCCTGGAGTCTACGTGCATTAAATGTGCATTAGATCAGCAGCAGGACAGTGCAGTGCAGCGTGGATGAGTTTGTCAGTTGACAGGGTAGGGGTGTGTGTGTGTTGGGGGAGTGGGAGGACAGGTCAGTGTGTGTGTGTTGTGGGAGGACAGGTCAGTGTGTGTGTGTTGTGGGAGGGCAGGTCAGTGTGTGTTTTATTGCTGTTGTAATGCAGTTCTACAGAGTGACCACCAGGCGGCGGTGTAACTGCTTGGTGGTGATGTTGTGTGTGTTTTCTCGTAGATGAGCATTTGCAGGACGAGCAGCAGGAGTATCTCCACTGGCTTGTGTGAGTTTTCATAGTGAGTTCTCTTTTGTTTCTTGTTGACAGGGTGTGTGTTGAACTGACCTGTGTTGTAATGACCTTTGTTACAGTGGGAATATCCCGGCAGGTGGTGTGGAGGATGGCGAGGAACTCTGTCACTACCTTCCCCCGTTTCCTCCCCGGGGAACTGGATTTCACAGATTCGTTTTTGTTCTGTTTAAGCAGGAATGCAGAGTGGACTTCAGCCGTGATCTCGCCCAGTCTCCGTGGTGAGCTCATTTGAATCTCACAGAAATCTCCAGCATAGTTGTGGAGTGACATGAACATTACTCCACACTACTCATGGACATGACATGCTCATCTGGGTAGTAGGTCATGTGAGGGTTTGGAGTAAATGGAGGAGCAGTTCCTGGTGTGATTTGCTGGAAAGGGATTAAAGGGCTCTTCAAGTGAAGAAGGAGAAACGATAACAGCTGTTCCTAGATGTTTCTGCTGATTATTGCTGTTAAACTACAAGCTGCTGAAATCATGTTCAAAGTCAAAGTAAACTTTGTCATCTCTTCTATATATTGTACAGATATACAGAGAGACGAGAAGACGTTAAACTCACATCAATAATGAGCTAAACACAGGACTAGTAAAAACACACTTCTCGCTGATGATGCCACATTGAGGCTGAAGGTGCCACTGTCAATACTGTTGACGTGAAAAACAAGGAGAGGACAGAGTTACTACTCATATACAGCACAATAGCCACAGTGTCGTGACCTGAACATTTTGGGCCAGTTTCCAGGACAGTGGTTACGCCTAGACTGTCTTTGAATTTCAGTGGTGAATCTCCATTGTGTCTGCAGTTTAGTCCAAGACTAGGGTTAATCCATGTCCAGGAAACAGCCCTTTAAGTCAAGAACAATGTTTGTGTGACAGTGAGACAGTGCTGGTGTGGAGGTTTAGTGGAGGGACACACGGGAAGAAGAAGAACACACAGTAGAAGAAAAGAGAGCACTCGTTTACTTGATCAGGCTTCATACATCCTGTAATGTCTCAGGAGTAAACAGGAAGTCTGTTTATATTGGAGATTTTAATACCTGGAGGATAAGTGAGTTGTTTTTGTGATGTGATGTGAATGGAAGTGGTGGTGTTAAATCATATGATGATGACTCATATCAAGGTATGGGTTGGTAAATCAGGTACTAAAGGAGCCCTAAATATTTAAAGAGTGGGGTGTGGATAAGCTCTGATGTTAATGGTACTGCTTTCGGTACTGGTTAGGGTTAGGGTTAATCTGATTAACCGTTTCTACATTAAAGGTTGATCTGAGCAGCCGCGTTACTGATTAAGATGTTAATCTAGAGCGTTCTCTCACCATGCACGAGGAAACACTCACACACAGATGCTGGTGTCGCTGCCCGATCTGCGTGTGTATGTGGAAAGTTGTGTTCAGCTTACGGCTGCGCGTGGTTTGTATACTGACATCCAGTGGAGCCGGCCCGATCAGAGAGCGTATGCACTCAAATGTACACTTTAAATGAGATTTTAATAGATTATAAGACGTATAAAAGCACAATAAAATTAATTTGTTAAATAAAGCAGTGTTAATTATGTTGTTCATTAGATTTTTATTTTAAAAAGTACAGATATGAATACCATTAAAGTACCGGACCGAAAAGCAGTACCAGTAAGAGTAGTAGTACCGTTGTAATCTGCGTTTATCCAGCACTGGCTCCTGAACTGGAAATGGAAACTGCATCGTAGCAGACTGTGTGAATATAATACTCATATTGAGAAGCTTGTGGTTTACACTCATAACATCTCTGTGTACTCACTGCTCACACTGTATATGTGTGTGTGTGTGTGTGTGTGTGTGTGCAGTTACAGTCTAAAGCAGCGCAGCTTCAAGACGGTGGAGTTCTACAGGAGGCATGAGGAGCTGATCACTCCAGCTGGACTGTCTTTCTTTCAGAGCCAGTGGGACGAGTCGGTCAGCAGCACCTTCCACACGCTGCTCCGTAAGATGATCTCTAGTAGAGAAATCAAACTTATGTAACGCTGCATTATCAGCTTCCTTCTTCCTTCTGTCTGTGTGTGTTCTCAGTCGTCCAGCATGCGGTAATGTTGAGAGCTTCAATTGGATGCCACTGTGTTTACACAAGTCTTGTGGATGTTTCAGCTCATATTCCTCAGTTCACAACTTGAAACAGGTCCTGCTGCCT
This sequence comes from Distichodus sexfasciatus, assembly GCA_032718565.1. Lineage (NCBI taxonomy): Eukaryota > Metazoa > Chordata > Actinopteri > Characiformes > Distichodontidae > Distichodus > Distichodus sexfasciatus. Next base: position 737,791 of record JAVGVS010000177.1, read on the forward strand.
TCCGTTCAAGCTCTCAGGATTCCTCCTCGCTCTGACAGCCGCTTCTCAATTCAGTCTCAGTTTCTTAAAGGATTTCGTTTAGGGATGATAAAGGCTTTTATTAAGTCATCGTCATCAGATCTATGCCCGATATTTGATGCTGCATTTATTGTACGTGTGAAAGGTAGCGCTTGTGTCAGGCGTGTCCAGAGTCCGAGGTGGGATTTTATACGGACAGCGCCTCCTGTCTTAAAAAATGATGGTGTTATTTTGTGGTAGAATTCTGATCACGCAGTGGAGCGTTCACCAGCAACATCTCTCGTCTTTACGCTCAACTCTGCTGCACACGTGAAATGTTTAACTAGTAAACTGTGTGTTTGCTTCACTTGGTGAATGTGAGCTCACACATGTACTACTGCACTTAATAGTATGGTAGGTCATTGGATGATCATTGGAGGACGTTGGCGCTGTCTGTTTGCCGCTTCTCCAGTCGAGCCAAAACAACATCAAGTTTTTTAATAAACAGCATTAATTAACGTCAAGTTTGTTAATTAACCTTTTACTATCCGTGTATCGGACCAGTGGATTCTTGGATAGTTAGGTTATGCTGTCGAGTCTCGGTTGCCGATCTGTTGCTGCCAGCACAACACCGCTCAGAGACTCCCTGGATCTACATCATCGCTGCTGTTACCGTGGCTGGAAAATCTCCTTTTGAGTCCTGACCTGGACAGCTTGGACTCTGCTCGTCCCTGCCATTGAGAAGTGCACCTGGAAAAGCTTGATGCCACTCATCGCCATCGCCACTGCATAGCTGAAAGTCTGTGTAGCTTTCTGGCTAGCAGCCACGCGGCTAAAAACAGCCTGCAGTGCTTTCCACGCCGCTGCCGTTACACCACTACGCTGAGTTACTCTGCCGACCAGCTGATGAATCTCAACAGTTTCTTCATTCCACCGTGCATAAGAGTGATCAAACAACTTGGACTTCTCCGCCGCCCGCGATACATCCACAGAAGTTCCTGAAGAAAGCTCCTCTACTCATGGACAAATTCCACCATCCTGGCTCTCTGGTCAGCCAAGCGAGCTGTCGCTCCTCACACACGTCATCAGAGCAATGTCTCCTACTGGATAAGTAGTTCGGGTGTCTCTATGGCAACACCTCTCCGGGAGCCAGATGGAAAACGTGGAGTGGAGGCCAGTGCAGTCTTTTCATGGATTTTTTCACTTCCAAGATTACACACATTCGCTCTGCCCTTTCCGGTCCCCCCACACAATCTGTTCCCCCAACATGTGCCATCTCTCAACCCCTAAACTGCTTTCCTCTGGTTTCATCAGAAGAGGTGCAGAACATCATCAGGAAGATGAAACCCTCCACCTGTGCCATAGACCCTCTCCCAACCTCCCTGGTACAAACCCATATCACTATCTTAAGTCCCCTGATCACCTCTGTTATAATTCAGTCTCTTCAAACCGGTCACGTCCCTCCCGTCTTAAAGAAAGCCATTATAAGACCACTTCTCAAAAAACACAACCTTCACCCAGAAGTCCTTTCCAATTATAGGCCCATCTCCAATCTCCCCTTCATATCCAAAGTGCTTGAGAAAGCAGTTGTCATCCACCTTCAGAACCACCTAAAACTAAAACAGCACAGAAACTGCACTCGTAAGAGTCACAAACGACCTCCTGATGTCATCCGATGCTGGCTCTCCCTCCCTGCTCATCCTCCTGGACCTGCTGCATTTGACACAATTGACCACGATATCATATTAAACCGGCTCCACTTCACCAGTGGACTCACTGACACTGCCCTCAGTTGGTTCCAGTCATACCTCACAAACCGGACAGAATACATTTCCATGGGTCACTCCGCCTCAAACCCACACACAGTCCAGGGGTCGGTCTTTGGCCCCATCCTCTTCATCCTTTACCTTGCTCCCCTCGGTCAGGTCATCTGCCACCATGGATCTTCATTCCAGTGCTACGCTGATGACACACAGCTCTATGTTAAAGCCACAGCTGCAACCCCATCCTCATCATCACCGTCATCCCCGTCACAACTCACCATCTGTCTGGATGAGATACAGCAATGGATGGAGCACAATTTTCTCCAACTCCAAAACCAAAGCCATCCTGGTCGGCCCATCCTCCTCACCAGACCAAATCATCACCCATAACCAGCATCACCTTTTCTGGTTCCAATATCTCTCTCATCAGCAGTCACAAATCTTGGTGTAAAAATGGACCCCCAGCTCACATTTGAATCCCATATCAACCACCTCTTCAAGACCTCCTTCTACCACCTCTGGAACATCTCCCCCCACCCCCCACCCCCCAACCCCGCTCCTCAAAGAACTTCT
>JAVGVS010000177.1:745123-890375 GCA_032718565.1 Distichodus sexfasciatus
CTTAACATGAAAAGTTATAAACAGTTACTATCTGCTCAGCTCATGTTTACATATCGTACCTATTCTACACTGAACTTTACACTGAGGAAGTAAAGCAGCCTCTTGAAACAAGCACAAGGACACGCCGGTCCTTCCCAACCTCCGGCTGTGTGATCTAATCCACGGAGATCTGATCTCTGGCTGGAGGATTTGAGGATTTGGGGGGATTTTGATGTGCCTAGGAAACTTATCTGACCTCGTTGTTTGGTGATAATTTCAGCTGATTTACTCTGGCTGTTTTATTTGATGTTATGGCAAACTGCGAGTGAAAGATGTTTGTAACGTTGTTAGGACACGTGCAGTCAGTTCATAAACGCTGGAGCATGAGGCTGTGTTCAGATAACAGATCAGAAACTGGCAGATAAGCAGATAGATTAGTGCATGAATGTACACTGAAGGCACCTGTAAAAATGTAAAAACATATCAGACTGAATTACAGTGTCTCCTAAAAGGAAAGCAAAGATAAACAAACACTCAAAATTTGCCTGAAAACTGCTGTTCAGTGGAGCAGGAGGGAGTGAGATGAATCTGCTGTCCACCGTGGTCTCCTGCAGACACAGCGTTGCTACTCTCAACTACACGTCTTAGCCCAGATTTGAGTTTTGTTTGTTTCTATGCTCACTTGCTCTCCTTTAGGACATGGAATTTACCTTTGATTAGGTTTTTGTTCTGACTACAAGACAAGCATCAACATTCCAAAAGCAGAAAGTGAAAGGAGATGTGAGATCATGTAGAACATCTAACTCTAACCTGCCTTCTGCTGAACCACCACATCATCAGGGCCTGAGCTCATTACTGAGAGACAATGGTAAATATTCTAGATTAACACACAGTTGTTCATATTTAGGATGATTACATGTCATTATGATGTTCAGTTACACCATAAACCATTAGAAATGTTCAAGTTCTTTCACCATCACGCACATTCTAAACTGCACTTTAAACTCACTAGACCCTCCTTCCCGGTCTTGTCCATTATTGTCCAATTATTTGTCCATTGTGCTTTATGTTTGAGCTTTGTCTATTGTGTTATTGTTCATGCACTTTACATTAAGTTTTAGTCTTGCGTAAGCTGAGATTCCCCTGTGTTTGTTGTTTATCACCATGGCCCCGCAGCATGTGCTGCTGTTTGTCAGGTTATCATGACAATAAAAACCAGCAGAACTCGAGCCTGGACACATCCACACCATCAACACTGACCTCGAGCTGCTCTCCTCTGCTCACGTTTGCTGCACAGTTCTCAAGCCATAAACCCTGTGTTGTGCTACTTTTAAGATTAACACCGGGTTTGTCCGCCGCTGTTATGCAGCTCATCGAACAGGAGATAGAAACACAGGAGGGAAAACCGTCCTGCTGTGCTCATTCACGTTCTTCTGCTCCCACGTGTTACTGTTAAGCCCCCAGTAAATCTCAAGACCGGCACCAAGCCTGACAGAGTTCAGACTGAGCAGCTGCAGGACATTTAATATCGTACAGACATTGTTCTGAGCAGCAGGACTGAGTACACACACATCACAACTGTGCTTCTCCAAAAGCATCACGACCAGCATTTATTTGGTGCTAGTGCTGGAGGTACCACTGAGGTACTCATGAGCAAGGTACTGTACCCATGCAGTGCTCCCCAGATGCTGCCCATACCAGCTGCCCACTGCTCCTTCACGGATGGGTCAAATGGTTGTGGTGTTTGTGTGCTGTGCTGTGTTCACAATCACAATCACAATCACTCACAAGGTAAGACTTGAACACTCAATATTGTGGTGCAGGTGTGAGACCACTAGACCACCCAAAACTAAAGCAGAGCGTAAACATGTTGGTGACTTCAACATCCAGCACTAACCCTAAACCCCAAGTTGCTGCAGTGACACTGTCCATTAATTAGAGAATGAAAGTCACTCTGGATAAGAGCATCTGCCAAGTGATGTAAATGTTCCTCAAACGTTAATCACAAAATACTTCCATATTTGTATCTTCTCTGCACTTTTACTGCCCAAAATGCAGAAGGTGCTGATCACAGTTCACACACACCTTAAGAAAGCTAAACTTCAACCTGCTCTCAGTCCAAATCAGTAGAAAAATAACCTCCCATCATCACAAGCAGGGCTCCAGTGCAGCCTAGAAACACAGACGCCAGATCTGTTAAAAGCACCTCATGAAATGACCAATTGTACAATCTCGTTTTTGGAACTTGGTGACCGTGGCTACCGTGAGCTTTAGGAAATAAAAGATCTTTATTGGTTTTCCACTTCTTCTAAATCACTTTCCAATTCCCCATTAGAAAAGTGCTGCTTCCTCTCATGACTCTCCACCTTTATTCCTGCCTTTCTCCAGAGCAGACTCCGCACACTGAGCTCATTCATTACCTGGGAAAAACTAAACGACTGAATTATTAACACATTCTTAGTCACACTTTTTTTAATCATCTGTATTATTTTTAAATGTAAATTTCCTTTACTGACCCCACGGTGGGGATGACCACCAACACGTGCTAAATAAAGACATGACAAACATATGTGGTTTAATTGGACATTATAACCTTTAACACACTAAGGCTTCAGTTTTTAACTGGTAGTACTGTACAGTACAGTACTGTCACTGCTGTGCTAATGGAAGTGAAAGTGAAATGTAAATTAAAAACCAAAATCCCCAATTCATGTCTTTTCCAATATTCATTTCCAAAACCAAAATGAAAAACGGTCGTGTTGGAGGATGGGATACAAATCAACAGGAATGTACAAATCAACATTTAGTGCTCAAATGAAAAGCTGAAAAACTAAAAAGGTGCGCTCACACTTCGCTCGTTGTGCTGTTGACTGCTGCACGTTGTGTTCCTTGGCGGTGAGAAGATCATGTTCTTGGAACATGGAACTATGAATGTGACTATGAATGTGTTTTACATTTTTTCATCTTCATTTGAGCTCAAAATGTTTCAGTTAAAATCAAAGCCCTGCTTCACTGATCAACTCGTTTCATTATTCATTTTGGTGTGCAGTTCAGGTTGATTGGTGACTCTTAACTGGCTCCATATGAGTGTGTCTGTGTATGAAGGGGCGTTAGGGACTTTATTCAGAATTACCATGCATACACGTATGAAACCAACTCACATACTACACTGAAAACTGCACACACAAGTGAAAACAATGAAACGAAAACGATTTGACAATCGTGTTTTGGTTTTAATTTGAAAAACTAATGATTTTACTGAGCGTTTCCTGTGATAAAAGAGACAGATGTGAGTCATGTTTAAAAAACAAACACCTGGAATAAAACTCTGCTTTGGGACATTATAAAGAGCTGCAGCAAAATGTAATACAATATTCTTAAGAATCTCATTTTTTTAAATACTGACGCTGCAGCAGTTTGACAAAGAAAGACTGCGTTGTTCCCGTTGCAGTGCAGTCGTGTGAATTCAGGATGATACACATTTTTAAAAGCATGACAGAGTTTGGTATTAAAGAATGTCATGGCATCGCTCTGCAGCACGTTCACCATCTCCCTCACAGCAGCGAGGTCACTCACATCTGCAAATCAACTGCCAACATTCCCGACATCATTTACAGCTGGAGTCTCGTGAGATTTGGAATTTTCTGTGTGTTTCTGGAACATCTGGCTCTAAACGTCGCTCTTCTCCCTCAAGTGTTGTTTATGGCTCCTCTTGAGAGTGGCTAATGGAGGTGCTTTAGTTGTAGTAAAAGTGGTTTTGGTCTGTCTGATTGTCTAAGCACTTTGGTAAATGTTCTGTATAAATAGCTTTGATGTTGCAGCTGTTAATAATAATAACAGCTGCAATCAAGTGTTTTCTTCTGACTCTGGTGCAAGAGGCTTTATGTCTGCAGAGTAGGAACTGGAGTCGTTCCTTTCAGTTCCCAGAGACACCACAGTGCTGTGCAGTCTGTAGCGTAATGGTTAGGAAGTTAGTGTTGTGATCGGATGATCGCTGGGCAGTAAAGGTACCACTGAGGTACTCATGAGCAAGGTACCGTCCCCAAGCACTGCTCCCCAGACACTCCCAAAAAAGCTGTCCACTGCTCCTTCACGGGAGGGTGAACTGCAGAGTTCATATTTGGTCGTGTTTGCTGTGTTGTGTTCACAATGACAATCACTCACTTTAATCCACATGGTCTTTGGTGCTGCTGTAGAGGCACGAGTCTCACTTACAGACCAAGAAGTTGTCCAGCTCCCGCCCTCCTCCAGCACGACCACCGCCCGGCCCTGAGCACTGACGGAGACGGACGTGAAATGTTGTGCCTGATGTGACCATGATGTGACCATGTGGTCTGTGCATCGGGTCCATGAACACCGTCAGCTGTAGGAAGGTTGTGGTGTTATCTCTTCAGGGTCTGGTGAAGACAAACTGCTGCTGTTCAACATTTCATCTTTGTCAGCATCTGCTCTGGAACTGATATGATCTGTAACCGTGAGCAGTGTGACCTGTATTTCTTGTTTGCATTTAGATTGTTTAGATGAGGGTTAAAACACACACACTGCAATGCAAATAACACATCTTATTTTCATGTTCGGTGGAAATCATCATCATGTTTGCTGGTTTGTGGCCAACAGTCTGATCACGTCATTTCCATTGTCCATTTGGGAAACACAAGGTGGGAGTCTGTACAAGGTGATGTTTGTTCATCTTCACTGTTCCACAGATGGAAAAAATCATGGTTTACTCAAAGTTGCAAATGAGGCTGATGATGCAGCTGCTCACAGACACGTGGAAACTATTACGATGTTTCATTTAAAATGAAAATGGTTTTAAAGAAAAAAATCGTATGATTTCAAGGTTTTCAAGTTAACAGCCATTTGTTGTTCAGATGTCGGTATATTTGTGTGTGTGTGTGTGTGTGTGTGTGTGCTGTCATTACATGTCCTGTTGGCTCACTGACAATATCCAAATGAAGATACTAAAAGCATCCAGAGTTTACTGTAATCTGCTGGAGCTAATTTCCCATTCAAGGATTAGGCCTAGTTCTAGACTAGCTTGGAGTTTAAATGGTAAAGCTCCGTTGGTACTACAACTTAGTCCAAGGCTAGACTTAATACATGAGCAAGAAACCAGTCTGTGGTGTTTATCAGATGCTTATTAAAGACTCTCTCTGCTCTCATCAGGGGTCAGACCAACTGCTACACGGTCAATATTTCAAAACATGATCCTTAAGAGTCATTTCATCACCTTCTTAAAGTAATAAAATAAAATCATATTTTCAAGTTATTCTAAATCAAATAATTCACACTCCTGACATGAGCCATTATACCTCAGGGGTACGATCACATGATCTGTTCAACTCAGGATGCAGGTGATTTCAGTAGATGTGGTCAGCATCATGAAGAGCTGATTAATGATGGACATTATTTTAACCAGGTGATGATTTACTGCTTCCTCCTCCACCTCATCGCCATGATTGTCCTCTAAAATCTAACACTACAAACAGTGTTTATTCATCTCAACTAGAGCACACGGAGAGAACGATCACAATCCTCACCGCAGCAGCGGCCAACACCTCTCTCATTCTTATGACTTCATTAAGACAGCAACACGTACACATTTTTAACTGAGTCCGTTTATTATAAACATGGATTTTCCTGATCCTGTAAACAGCTGTCATCTGGAGAGGAGCAAGCGGAACGTTCTGAATCCTCACTCTGTAGGGAATAGGTTTCTTGCTGTGACCTGCAGTGCTCACGTATCTCTCATCACTCCTCCTCCATCACACGAGTACCCAAAACTACTGTACTTTACAACAGCAGCAGCAACTCAGCTGCATCACTGATCCCACACGACCTCCTGCATCAGCACCATCAGCAGCACGTCTGCCTCGTCACAGTAAATATCATTAGAAAAATATTAAAACCCATGATTACTCTTATCAAACAAAGCTCATACCAAATAGAACATCATAAAGAAAGCTGATTACATTAAGGCAGTCAATCAAGACATTGAGCAATATATTATATAAAGATTCATCAGAAGTAGACATTAAATTATAATACATTAAATACACATTATTTTGCTGCTCTTCAGTTCAATTAGAAATCAAGCACATGTAAGCAGATTGAGATTCATCACATCAAAGACACTTCTGAAGAACTTCTGCATTATTGTGTTGGCAACTGAGGGAATGATTTCACAAACCGACATGACTGTGACATGAAAACTGAAAATCTGTCTGAAATATAATCAATCAAGGCGTCATGAGACTGAGGGATGTCTCCGCCTGCACAGCCGCCGAGGTGAAGCTGATGTAGTAGCAGTTACATATACAACACCGAGGTAAAAATACTGATAAAAGTTGGGAATAAAAAATCAATTATGACGTGAAATCACAATAAACTACAGAATATCAGAGATTCAGCAGCGTACGGTAGTGCAGTCTGCTGCTCTTCATGTGTGTAATCATAGAGAAATGCTGTCACTAGAGCTCTGCTGCAGGTGATGTAGAAACATGCTGTCACGTGAGAGCTGAACCTGGATACGAGTGGCAACTCAAGATTTTGGGGTAAAATGTTGCCCGTGTTCCTCATGTAGGGTGTAAACCTGTAAATCGTCCACAGTGCTGTGCAGCTTGTGTTGGAGAGTCCAGTCAACGTGTTGGTGGTCAGCTCATGTCCAGGCCACGTCCAGCATCTCAGCAACGTCCAGTAGCTTCTCGCGAGGTTTTCCCGCTGCAGTGCCCCTGCGGACCTCCTCACCGTCAATCTTCTCCCACTCAGAGAACGACACGCTCCTCACTCCTGACACATACACACACGGAGACTTCTAAATATGACCAGGTCACTCACAGCACAATAACACACTGATTTATTTCAACCTCGTTAACGGAAATTGAAATTATAATGCTCTTAAAGAATCCAAAAATAATGTTATGATTTAAACATTTTCACATAAACGGATGTTTCTTTGTGTTTGTTCAGCTGTTGGTGAGTGCTGGTGACTCTTCACCTCAATGACAATTTACAGAATAAGATACTAAACACACACACACACACACACACACATCACCCTCATTTCCTTTTAATAAAGAAAGTGAAAGGAAGTGAGTGATTATTTTTCACTGAGATCACCTCAGTGGTACCTGTACTGGTCCAGGACTTGAACCAACAAGCTCCAGATCACAAGGACACCTCCCTCACCGTTGACTCTACCTACTGTCCTAATAAGCTCAAACGGCAGGACTCCTACTCAGTATGTAAAAGTATGGAGTTAAACTGCAGTATTTTCCAGGTGTGGATAAGTGTGGAGAAAGGAAAATAGGGTTTGGAGAAATATTAGTGTTTTCTACGTTGTTGTAGCAGTAATCGTGGGCTAGATGTTGTCTAAAACATGTGCGTGGAGAGTGTGTGATGTGGTTGTGTTGGATCAGTGTGTACTGCCTCCTCAATACGCCACCAAGTAGACGCTGTAGAGTTCACACATGTAGAACACGTCATACACCTGCGTACTGGAACACAACACCAGGGTTAAGTGAGATGTGATGGAGAAGCCTCCCAGCAGTAACTATTTGACGTTAGCTCACTAAGGTTACGCAGATCAGCATGGCGTCGGCTCGTGCCGGAACGCGGAACATGATTTGTGATGCTGAATGGGCTGGACGCCGCACGGTGACGGACTAACGCTGCAGTGCAGTGTTGCTGAATAACATGCTGTGTGTTGAACTGGTCTGGGGTTGGTTTGTACTGATGTGTAAGTGGTAGAGGAGCTGCTTACTCAGCGCTGCTGCTGCTGCTGCTGCTGATACACATTTAGAACTTAACAGGAAGTGAGTGATTATTTGTCATTGTGAACACTCAGCTCAGCTCCACTACAATGAAATGTGAGCTCTGCATTTGACCCATCCGTGAAGGAGGAGCAGTGGGCAGCTGATATGGACAGCACTCGGGCAGCACTGTTTGGGGACGGCACCTTTCTTACCGCAGTGGTACCTTTACGAGTCCTGGGATTCGAACCTGCCTCTCTGACCAGATTACGTCTTGTCAATTCTAGAGGGACGTCCAGTTCTCGGCATCATCACTGTCCCATATTTTTTCCACTTTTTGAAGAGTCTTCACTGTGTTCTATGATATAGCCAATGCTGTGGAAACGCCTCTTCTCATAACTGACACCTTTCAACAATGAGGTCCTTTTGATGCTCTGTAAGCTGTTTGTGAAACATGGCGTGTGCTGTGGCTGGAAAATCCTACTAGAACAGCTGCTATTTGGGGTCAGGCAGGTGTGTACCCAAGGAGCCTGAATGTGCTTCCACCAAGTATCAGTGTTAGGGTGTGCACAACTAATGTTTATTATTTCTTGTATTTTTCCACTAACACCAGAGGGAATAAAGATTATCAGTGTGTGTTGTGACTTGTTCCTGTTGTAGGTCTGGTTCATGGATTGTAATATGGGTATGAATGTACTATGTGTGGGCGGCACAGTGGCGTAGTGGTTAGTGCTGCCGCCTCACAGCGAGAAGGTCCTGGGTTCGAACCTCGGGGACGGCCGTAAGGTCCTTCTGTGTGGGGTTTGCATGCTCTCCGCGTGTTCGCATGGGTTTCCTCCGGGTGCTCCAGTTTCCGTCCAAAAGCAGTTCATTAGCGACTCTAAATTGGCCCCGTAAGGTGTGATTGTGTGCCCTGTGGTGTGTTGGCACCTGCTCAGGGTTGCTCCCCGCCTTGCGCCCGTAAGTTCCCAGGATAGACTCCGCCCCCCCCCAGGTGGGATTAAGCAGTTCAGATAATGTGTGAGAGTGTGTGTGTGTGTGTGTAATACCTCGTGTCTCCAGGAGTTTTGTAATCTCATGAGCTCCTGGCTTGACGACAGACACATGTAATTCCCCCGACTCCACATCATTGAGTAAAATTCGAGCCGTTTCAAAACTGTCATTCATGGTGGTAGCGATGACACCTGTTGGCCCACGCTTTACCCAGCCGCTGCAGTACAGTCCTGCAAACACACACACAAGCCACGCAACCGCCTCAGGAAAACCTGCCGTCACATACTCTTTTCATCACTTTGACTGCTCATTTTTATGGTTGTGTCTCAGCACCTCGACACTGATAGATCTGCTCTGGGAGACGAGTCTGAACTTGCATCACTCTGGCAGTTGGGTGATGACGAAATGGAAATGTTCAAGGGAAAATAAAATTCCATCTGTAACCTGATATGTCCATTAGGCAACTTTCCAATCCGCCTCGGGCTCACCTGGCGCGTCCTGCACTCTGCCCGCGAGGTTGGGCACCACGGAGTGGCGGGGGTCAAAGGGCACGGCGGGGTCGATGGGTAGACTCTTGTAGCCAATGCTGCTGATCACCAGACCGCACTCCACGTCCTCCGTCTGCCCCGTGGTCAGCGCTCGAGCCTTTTCACCAGAACCCTGCACACAGACACGGGGGCAAAAGCGTTTAACCCTAGAAGATGCACCCAGGGCTGGACGATAAGGGCCTGTGTCCACCAGACATGCCTTTTACACCGGCTGCGGCTATTTTTAATACAAACCCTGTAAGCTTCAGGGTTCAGAGCGCTAAGTGCCTTCAGCGGGAAAAGACAGTTTTTTACCTTCAAGTGGAAATCTGTTCGACTATTAGAACAGTGCTGCGCTCGTCAATGTCACTTCTCTCTTGCTAGCCAATCAAAATGGAGGAAGGGGCGGGACATGTAAATCAGTTCCACTCTCCCAGCTGTTTACTTGCACGATTTATCTCATGCACCCAATCTCATCTCAAAGACGTGTGAGAATCTATTACAAACGCTGCTGCTAATGCTAAGATGTGATCTCTCTCCATCCTGTCGGCTACACTAGTGATCTCAAAGAAACATGTCGAAATAGGAATGAACGCGGAAGTGAACTTGAAAGTGAGTGATTGTTTGTTATTGTGAACACACCACACCACAGCACACAGCACTCTACAACCACGTGACCTCTGCATTTGACCCGTCTGCGAAGGAGCAGTGGGCAGCTACCAAGCGCCCGCGAGCAGTGCTTGGGTACGGTACCTCGGTGGTAACTTTGGATTCGAACCTGCGACCTTCTGATCACGGGGCGAACACCCTACCGTTAAACCACCAACTGCCCCCGCAACAACAAGCGCTCTTCTCGCTGCATGTAGCTCAGATGACACTTTAAATGATGAGTTTATCTTCCTGCTGTTTTTAAAGTGTCTTTTCCTATGAATGACTTCACAGAGCAGAGGGTGAAGCAGGAACGAGTTAGAAAGCAGAACTAAAATGTGTGTTGGTGTGGAGCCAAATCCCCCTGACTGCGAGCGGGACGTGTCAAGAGCTGCTTGGCTTCCTCCACTAGCCGGAGGTCAGAGAGACATGGAGAGGAAGCTACACGGGAAGTCATACAGAGGAAGCAGATGATGTAACACAGCCACATCCATCAGCCAGAACGTTATGAACACTGACAGGTGAGGTGAGCAACATGGATTCCCTGGTTACCATGGCACCTGGCAGTGAGTGGCAACATTTTGCTGTGCTGTAAGGATCTGAGTGACTCTGCCTTTGGGCCAAATGGTGATTGTGATTTGATGACTGGGTGAGAGCATGTCAAACGTGCAGCAGCAGCTGGTGTGTGATGCTCCACTCTGCAGGGGTCAGCAGCTACCAAGCGTTACAGTGGTGACAGGGTGGTGCTCAGTGTGGAGGATGTCTGTTGCAGGTGAAGGATGAACTGTGTTCTGAACCTGTAGAAATGCTGCTGGAGCTCATACTGCTGAAGGCCTTCCGACAGAAAGCTGTTACAACACAGTGCAGCACAGTTTGGTGTGCATGGAGCTGCGCACCCGGAGAGATACTCCATTTTAGGCCACATTTGGTCATAGTGTTATGGCTGATTCATGGAGGAAGGTCAGCAGGTTCTGTTTTCCAGGTGGAACTTTAAAAAGTCATGTGATTGGCTGTTGTGTCCTCACCTGCTCCTTCATTATTTCTTTGTGATGGGTGTAAGTGTCGGTGATCATAAGATTTGGGGTTTGAAGGTTTGGGGAAGTTGGGTAGGGAGTGGTAGACTGGTAAATGAGCAAGGTACTGCGCCCAAGCACTGCTCCCTGTGTGCTGCCCATGTCAGCTGCCCACTGCTCCTTCACAGATGGGTCAAATGCAGAGCTCACATTTCGTTGTGTTGCACTGTGTGCTGTGCTGTGGTGTGTTCACAATGACAAATAATCGCTCACTTAATAAACACACTTAACTCCAAGTTGCTGCAGGGAGACTGTCTCTGTAATTAGGGAAGTGCCACGCTGCATGGCGGCATCTGCTAAACGCCGTAAATTAGATTTGATCTCATCTGCTGTCAGCCAGCCCTAGCCCATACTATTCTACCAGCCCTACACTATTATTTAGAACACCACTTACACGTGGCAGAAGAATGACCCTCTCATCTCTGATTGGTCACCAACAGGCTGGAGCCTCAAGGCTGGACATCCTGATTAAAATGCTTCTTCATTTGTATGGTGTCGATCATAATCGTGTTTAATCACTTTTACGTATCGCACTTTGGAACGATGTTGTTTTTAAATTTGCGTTATGAATAAAGTGGACTCAGCTACTTAACTCAGGGTGATGGTGGTCTAGTGGTCAGGACACTCGCCTCTGGACCAAGAGGTCATGGGATAGAACCCTACCTCCAGCACTACCACCTGCTGAGTCCCTGAGCAAGCCCCTTAACACCAAGCTGCCCCTTCTTCAGGCATCGCCGATTTGTCCAACCATCAACCTACTCTCAACACTCCGTCTTGTAGGTATGCATCTAACTTAAAGATTGAACTGTTCTGTTTCACACGAGTGTTTCCTTGCTGCAGTGTCTTTATTTCTTCAGTGTATGTTTGCTTCTGACTGTACATTTACAGCATTTAGTAGACGCTCTTATCCAGAGCGACGTACATTTCCTAATTTCAGTGACAGTTCCCCTGAGAGCAACTTAGGGTTAAGGGTCTTGCTCAAGGACCCAATGTAGGATTCGAACCCACAACCTCTTGGTCCCAAGGCAAGTGTCCCACCACTAGGCCACCAACACCCATACTGTACTTAATCAGCTCCGTTTCGGCCTTGGACAAATCTTCGATGGTAAGATCTTTCTTTTCCATATACTTCTTACTGATGAACATTTGTTGTTTGAGTATGGCTTCCTGGCTCTCTGTGATGATTTTAAACTGTCGTACGGTCTCTCCTAACACTCTTCTTGATTCACCTAGATACCACAGCACCTCTCTCACACGCAGAATCCAGGCGGTTGCTTTCCTTAGTTTGTGCCAACTGGAGTAATACGCCACAAGTGGATCTATTGGATCTACGTTGTCTGTCGCTGAACTTGTGTGCAGCATAGCAGCTGATATTTTCACTTCTTCATCGTGTTCTGTCAGGTCGTTTAACTGTTCAGGCTGTTCTGGCCATTCACACTCATTCCTTATGAAACTAGGCCCTTGAAACCAGCTCGTACTTGTCATGAAGCTATCTACATTCGAGCCTCGTGACGCCTGATCAGCCGGGTTCTGAGAGGTGTTCACGTACCACCATCTTTGGAGTTCGAGGCTAGTGAGACAGCACGAGCTGCACTCACGTCAAGTCAAGGGAGGCAGTCCCTAAAACTGGAATAAAAGTCTGAATAAAAGTCTTCCGGCATCTGCTAAATGCCGGAAATGTAAATGTAAGTTAGACTGAACTGAAATCAGTCTCTAAAGTACTGGTACAGTGTGCTTCATCTACATTCATAAGAAAAGTGAAAAGTGTGAGTTTCATCCCAATCGTAGCTGTATTTAATATGTTCCTGTAGTCCTGTCTACACCACATCTACATTTCACCAAACTCTTGTCTTTGAGTTTTGACTGAACTGGTGAGGTTGTCTTGACCTCTACTGCAGTAGGTTCACGTGGGGAGGCACATCTGCCTGCTTAGTGTTGGACGGTCGAGTGCTCGGACACACTACACTATGTTGGTAAAACAGCGCAGCAATGTTAATCTCCCCAGTGTTAATCTCTTATCGTGTGCCCCATCGTGAAACTCAGTGCCACTGTATTCATTTACAATGAGAATCTCAACTTGGATGAAGGAAAATAATATCCAGAAGAACAATGTTTAGTGTTGGTCAGTTTGTAATTTAAAAGGGACAACAGGAAGCAGAGGCAGATCTGAAGCGTGACAGCGGAGAGACTGGACGTCTTCACAGCTACACCTCTTCATATAAGGGTGCTGTGAATAAGCAATTGCCCCATCCCTGAGTTCTTATTTTTTTGCATGTTTGTCACACTTCAATATTTCAGATTATCAAACAAATGTAAATATTAGACAAAGATAACCCAAATAAACACAAAATGCAGTTTTTAAGTGATGATTTTATTTATTAAGGAAAAAAAACTATCCAAACCTACATGGCCCTGTGTGAAAAAGTAATTACCCCCGTGCAAAATAATAAAGTAACGGTGGTTAATCACATTTTTGGAAAGCTGAGTGCAATTTCACCAGCCACACTCAGGCCTGATTACTGCCAGACCTGTTCAATCAAGAGATCACTTAAAAAGGAGCCCAAAAGATCCCAAAAAAGGAAGACATCACGCTGCGATCTAAAGAAATTCAGGAACAGATGAGAAACAAAGTAATTGACATCAATCGTTCTGGAAAAGGTTACAAAGCCATTTCTAAAGCTTTGGGACTCCAGCGAACCACGGTGAGGGCCATTATTCACAAACAGAGAAAACCTGGAACAGTGGTGAATCTTCCTAGGAGTGACTGGCCTATAAAAATGACCCCAAGAGCGCAGCGACGACTCATCCAAGAGGTCACAAAAGAACCCAGAACAACATCTAAAAACTGCAGACCTCACCTGCCTCAGTTAAGGTCAGTGTTCATGACTCCACCATAAGAAAGAGACTGGGCAAAAATGGCCTGCATGGCAGAGTTCCAAGGCCAAAACCACTGCTGACCAAAAAGAACATAAAGGCTGGTCTCACTTTTACCAAAAAAACACCTTGATGATCCCCAAGTCCTTTGGGACAATATTCCGTGGACTGACAAAAGAAAAGTTGAACTTTTTGGATGGTGTGGGTCCCGTTACATCTGGTGTAAAAGTAACACAGCATTTCAGAAAAAGAACATTTACTAAGCCACCTCTGAATGGCTTAATAAAACTAGATGATGGCTGTGGAGTGGCCTAGTCAGAGTCTGGACCTGAGTCCAACTGAGATGCTGTGGCATGACCATAAAAAGGCGGTTCATGTTTGGAAACCCTCCAATATGGCTGAATTAAAACACTTCTGTAAAGAAGAGTGGGCCAAAATCCCTCCACAAAGACTCATTGCCAGTTATCGCAAACGCTTAACTGCAGTTGTTGCTGCTAAAGGTGGCACAACCAGTTATTAGGTTTAGGGGGCAATCACTTTTTCACACAGGGCCATGTAGGTTTGGATAGTTTTTTTTCCTTAATAAATAAAATTATCATTTAAAAACTGCATTTTGTGTTTATTTGGGTTATCTTTGTCTAATATTTACATTTGTTTGATAATCTGAAATATTGAAGTGTGACAAACATGCAAAAAAATAAGAACTCAGGGAAGGGGGCAAATACTTATTCACAGCACTGTATTACACAATGTTAGATGAAATGTGGATTTGTGTTTTGTTCCAACACGTCACTGCTCACCTCTAGCTTGTTGAGCGCCAGACGTATTCCTGCAGCTCGTTTCCCATCGGCAGACGCCAGAACCTGGACCGGACTGCGCAGGAAGCGGAATCCCCAGTGTTTAGTTGCATCTGCAGCAGCACTGCTCTCCAGAGTCTTCATCAGCAGCTCAGTCAGCCTCTTCCTTGGCCTCGGAAGATCTACACACAGACAAACACACACACACCCACCCACCCACACACACACACACACACAGTTAGGTCTTGTTGTCTTTATAGGGTTCACAAAATCTTTTTTTTTGCAGAAGCTGCAAACATTCTGTAAAAGCAAGTTAGTGTTAAATACTTTTATAAAGCAGCTAAACCCTAAAAACAAAGCTCAGGATGTCCATCATTTAGGGGCCAATTAGGTGAGGTCATGATGATAAATCAGACTTTTAGAGTTTCCCCACTGTCTCTTGGGTATACAGTCATCTCACATCAGTGCTCCAGCTACAAGTGTTTATGTGAAAAAAGCTGGAAAGCGTTGATAATGAGCCGGGACTTTCTGAATGAAGATCTCATGCCGATTATGTTTGTATCTGGAAACACTTTCACATTCCCACAGCGCTGAGCGACATTTCACAATACAAACACAAGAGAGAACGGAATTCACCGCAAAAACTGGCTCTGCAGCCCTGTCCACCACATTTAATAAAGTTCACTCCTACACACATTCCATCCGCTAATCAACATGAACCACACCGTAATTAAGTCTCATCTCTAGAGCAGAGGTTAGAACAACAAGGACCGGCAGACAGCTGGAGACAAGCACATCCAAGTAAAACAAAACCTACATCTCGGACCACACACGTACTATACTGACTTTACTACTAGAGATGGGCCGATACCACTTCTTTATGTCCGATACCGATATTGTAAATTTGGATATCTGCCGATACCGATACTAATCCGATACAGCCACAGTCTTTTTTTGAACATAAAATAATGCTTTAAAATGTCTGAATACATGACAGAGATTATTGTTATGATTAAGGAAATGCTTGATTTAAATCCTGTTTTCCTACTAAAACAATGTAATAATTACACACACACATGTATATGCTAAATGATTTGTTCTCAAAAATTGTTCGTTTAGACATATAAATATTTCTTCTTTCTTGTTGATTACACTATAACATTATAAAATTGAAAAAAAATGATCAACTGAAAATGAAATACTGAAGTTTGTCATTTTGAACCAATTTGGCCTATAAAATGAGCTGCTTTTGCAGAGAACTACATTTCCCACGATCCTCTGGGCGCGCCCCGGAGCCGCATCACAATGAAGCACTGAGCACTGGGCGACATTTTGACCGAACTGGAGCGCTTTGCGAGTAACGGCGCCCATGCGCACGCTCATTAATACAGCACGTGTGTTTACATCGTGAAAAATGTCAAAATATGTTTTTATGCATTTACTTCTGTTTTAGTGCACGGAACATCTCACAAATACTTTCACATGCAGAGGGATCAGGTCTCGTCTTGATCGCGCCACTGAAAACGCTGTGTGTCACTATTAAGCCTCCGTGTGAAATACAAGCTGCTCTAGTGAGTAAAATGATTCTAGAAAACAGATCGGCTCCATAGAATGGCCCAATGCCGCCGATACCCGAGCCACCTGTTTGAGCTGGTTATCGGACCGATACCGATCCACATATCGGATCGGCTACATCTCTGTTTACTACACAGTATGCTGCATCTGGTTTTCGTTTCATAAGTATTTACTGATCATGTGTAATTACATATATATGAAGTGGTTAGTAGAACACAGCACACAGTGCACCACAACCAAATGTGAGCTCTGCACTTGACCCATCCGTGAAGGAGCAGTGGGCAGCTAACAAGCGCCCGGGGAGCAGTGCTTGGGGACGGTACCTTGCCCATGAGTACCTTAGTGGTAACTTTACCTGCCCTGGATTCGGACCTGTGACCTGTGACCTTCTGATCACGGGGCGAACACCCTACCGTTATGCCACCAACTGCCCCCAAATAATCAGTAATCTCCTTGTATAACTTCAGCATTATTACACTGTGGTTTAGTAACGTATAAAATCTGATGGTTGCAGGGACTTCCCATTTGAGGAGTAACACGGTGGAACATCCAGAAACGGCCACATTTGCTCATCTCCTAAAGACTATTTGAATAAAACCTCTATAAATACTGTAGTATGCTAACATGTGACCTGCTGAACTGGAATTTCCCACAACAAGCAGGTACTTCACACATCACACCTTGATCTGAGACGTGTCTGGTAATTAAAGCTGACTGAGAAACATACAGATGAAATCATTTTCAATTCAACGTGAACAAGAACAAGAAATAAGAGACATTTGATTTGTTTCTGTAGGCTTTTCCTTAAGACTCTGCTTACACTGGTGATGGAAAATGTCCAGCAGTGTCCACTTTACGGTCAGTCTAATTGTAATTATAATGTTCTAACACACAACTCCGCATCAGCATCAACATGTCATAGTGCAACTAAAAGCTGTTGAATTATTAAAAGCACATCAGGAAGCCTTCTAGTGACAGTGCTCTTACAGGGAAACATCAAATTAGCTTTTACTGGAGCAGGAACAGCACAGTTCTGCTTTCACACTGACACTAACGTAAATCATGCCACAGTTTATATGTGTGTGTGTGTGTGTGTGTGTGGGAAAGTGTTATGTGTTACACATGGGGGATTGTGCAGGACCAACACACACTGCACTTCTCTCTTCATGTGTCCTTGTTTAATCTCACATTTCCTGCCCAGGGACGGATGCTGGTGGTGGTCAAGGGGTTTGGACGCTTGTGTCTGGATCAAGACATTAGAGTTCAAATCTTACCTCCAGCACTACCACCACTTGCCCCTGAGCAAGACCCTTAACCTCAGCAGGGAGACTGTTACTGAAATCAGTAAAAAATGAAATCCCAATTGTGAATGTAATTAAAATGCCCTGAAACGTTCTGTATCTGACTGTGAGAATCAGGATGTGCTGGATGGTGACAACAGCAACATGAACCTGAAAGCAATAAATGTCGCCTCAGGCTTGCTTGTTGGGCGGTTTAGGCCGGTTATATGTAAAGTGCTTTGTGACAATGACTGTTGTTAAGAGCGCTATATAAATAAATTTGAATTGAATTGAATAAATCCGTAAAGCGGTCAGATGGTCAGAGAAGTGAATCAGACCCCTTTTAGTGTTGTTCTTTATAAGAAATGATGCAAGTTGTCAGTTATTAACGTCTTCATCAAGAGCATCATATCACTCATAACGCTCTGCAGCGGCTGCAGTTCCAACATTTCTGCATGGACTGTGTTTCTACTTGTTGCTTGCTCAACATCGTCTGTTCACACTGACAAATAATCACTCACTAAAGAATCTTAACAAGGGTTTATGATGAGTTTCTTTACTTATTATTAGGAGTGATCATGTGTTATTATGTAACGTGGCGTTATCAATTCCCCCAGTTTAACCAACACCATCCAGTACCTGCATGTGATGGTGCTTGTGATTACTCAGCTCTGACCCACACCTGCCCTTTCACGCTGCTTACCTTTCAGTGCCTCGGCAACCCCGGTGAAGTCAGCAGGAAGCATGTCCGCCGCAACGCCGGGCAGGTTCATCATCTCCCTCACCTCCTGAAGGTAAAACCAGGCCACATAGTCTGCATTTCCAAGAAGGTGCTGGTGACACTGTGACACAAACCTGAAGCAACATCTAAATGAAATGAGTAAAAAATACCTCAGATGCTTTAGAGATTACTCAAGAGACTACACCGACAACCAAATCTCCCTACGGTAATACCGAACACAAGCACCTACAATAACGTCACGCACACGCCGTCAAGCAGCTGCAGTTAATAAGAGGCTGCCGTGTGGAGGACAGCATGAGTGATGTGTCTCATGTTCCCATAAACATGCAGCTTTCAGAGATCACACAGATCAGAGCGTTCCGACTGGGGCTGGTCAATATGAGCTCAGATCACTATCATGGTTCATTTTACCGTGACTGTGATGAATGATTTTGTTTTCCCTCATAGTTCACTTACTGTAAATCTGTTCAACTATTAAAGTGTATATATTTATCATGTAAACACACACACACAGGCGATCTGTTTTTAAGGGTTCAGTATCTAAACACACACTAGGGAAAGTCTTAACAGATTTTTGCTCAAAATAAAAATGTATATAAAATGTGTATATCTCAGCAACCACAGCAATGTCTATTTTTATGCTTTTGGCATCATTATAAAGGTAACACTTGTGAGATTACTGTGGAATCAGCATACACGTTACTGGGTCAGAACAAAGGAAGACGCAACACAGCAGAACATGGAAAAAAAAAATCACGTTCACCAAAACCCCCCACATATTATCTGTGTAATCTGCAGAGTCTGGGCTTTCACATCATATACAGTATACGTTTGTTTATGTGGGTGTTTGCTGTTGGAACTGTGTTGTTTAGGTGGAATTTGTTTGAGATTTTTAGATGAGATTCTATCGGAGATGTTGATGCGCCGCACGCATGTGTTTGTTTACGTTTACCGACTATTTACAGCCTTCCTGTTCTACACCCGGTACCGGGGGCGATGGGGCTCAAGACGTTAACCAAATCCTATCTATTAACAAGCATGGACAGAATTTAAAATATAATCTGCAATAATTCAGCACGTTGAGCTTCAGAACGTCAGTTTCAACTGATTTTCAATAACATGTTTATTCAATAACATCTGCTGCAACAGGGGAGACTAAAATGACCTGCTCTGTGATGTGGTGGTAGCTACAACACCTGCTGTGGTACGAGATAATGGCCCTGCACCGACACCAAAACATGTGTAGTGTAAATGTCTGTGCTGATCTGCTTACTTTAGTGTATGTGGTTTATCGTGATCGTGACTTTAAACATGAAACCAGCAGGAAGAACCGCTAAAGTAATGAGTATGTGTTCATGAGGTGGTGTGTTGTGTAAACTCTTCTGACACACACACACCTCAGATACTTTATCTTACTAAAGCCAGTGATAAGTGAGTGCTATGAGCTCGGCCCTGTTTACTGGAGACCGCAGCATTATTGCTCATGTCAGACATCACGTAGCGGTGTTCTGCTATTACATTCTCTATCGTTATCAGTGTGTAGTTGTTATTACACACTGCAGTACAGCAATAACACTGGGCCTCGTTCACCCAGCCTTCTTACAAACAAACTGGCTCTTAAACCCCTCTTACACACTTTTCACCAAGATTCTGGAATTCACCAACGTGTTCTTATCTGGAATCTGCTCTTAGCTAAGGATCTACACACACTCCAGAGCAGTCGTAGACGCTTGAGTGATGACAGTGTGTTCAGAATAATCGCTTGTGGCAGTTTTATGAATTGTGCAGTTGATACAATGATAGTATTTTACTGTAATGTGTTGGTGGCCTTTTAAAAACAACCTTGAAATTAATACATTATTAGTTAATTAAGTACTGTTAAACAGTTAAGTACTGTTTAATTTACCTATAAATATTAATGTAAAGTTATTTACAAATATTTACAATGACTATTATCTATTATCATTTAAAACACTCATTTTTATTGCACATAATAATTAATTAATAAATATATATTAATAAGTAAAAAACGCTTTTCATGCAGCCATGTGGATTAAATCCTGCCTTGTTGGGTGATTGATTATGACGGAGGATTCAGTTCAGTTCACTTCTGCATTAAGTAAACGAAAAAGACACAGGAGCAGAAGAGGTAAAATAATGCAGTGTGAAGGGGCTGCTGTTCTCGGCAGCTGTGATGATTCCACCACGGCAACTTTCTGCGCGTCTCTTTGACCTTCTTCTCGGCCCGACGTTTTGCTCGCGGTGCCAGTCTCATGACGTTTATAGGACATTGCGGGGCGTTAATTTAGAAAAAACTGACAAATTACGTAGACGTGGGATTCATCATTCTTATGAACACAGCCGTGAACAATTGTGCTGCTTAAGAACACGTCAGGAGTCAAATATGTAGATTATTATCAGCAAATCTCTTAAGAACAAATTTAGGAAAATTCTTAAGAAATGTTGGTGAATGAGGTGTGGGGTGTAAACATGCAGTTAAACTATATCCATAACATGGCGTATTGATGTAATTGCTACTGCAGGAAGACAGTTACTTCCAGTTGAATAAAAGCCTAATCCCCTTTCAGCAGCATGAATATTACACAACACGCCAAGCAACAATAACAGTTTTAATATTAAAAATGTAATGGTGAAGGTGATGAGCTTCTGTATGAAACAGAGAAAGAAACGCAAGAGAAATACAACAGTAAGAAAGTGATGTCCAAAGTGCATGGGCTGAAGGAATATGGTCAGGGAGAAGGTGAGAGGAGCCTGGTGATGATGATTTTGATTTTAGAACTTCATATTCAACTACTGCAAATCATAAGCACATGAAATGCAAAAAGATAACTCCAGGACAAACTGTAGTTTTTAAATTCTGCATGTATCTATATTGTATGTTTTATATTTTTATAGTCCATCAGTATACGGTATCTTTGGCTTACTGTATGTGCCTAACTTTGTCTTTTTGTACTGTGGACTCACGTGGTCTCGTCTCTCTGTACGCGTGTATACAGTAGAGATAACGTTTACTCTCACTCGACTTTGAAGTAAATATTTACATGAGCCACATGAAGAGACAGTGCAGACAGGGTTTTACCTTAATAGTGCAGGCGATCTGCAGAGGCCCCCTGCGGCCCACCATCACAACCCGCTGCACTCGACTACCAGACAGGGCCTGCAGTGCATGCCGGGTAATGTCTGTCTGCTGTGGGGAAGAAAGACGTGCTTCATTCAACATCGTCAAGGACAGATATCAGTTTAAACGACTCAGGAACCAACTGCAGTGATTAACTGCAGAAAAATGTACTGAAGCAGACGAACCCTGATCCTGTAAAGAGCAGTGAGACCGAAGCAAATCCCGCAGCAACTTTTCCGTCAGAAAGTCAAACTGCAGCCACAAAACACACACTTACAGCCAACAGTGTCACAGTGAGAACAAAAATACACGGAAGCAGGGAGGTGTTTCAGCCAGAACAAATATTACAGTTTAGTTTGAACAGTGTCAACATCTCCACCACTGCACCTATAGACTGGATCTCAAACATATCATCATCTTCACTCCCGTCTGATCTGATTAAAGTCTGAAACACTCTTAATATTTACTTAATATTTGCTTGTTTGTTTAGTTTTAAAGCTTTATTGTTTTAATGCAACTATGGCTACTTTATGGCCAAGGCAGGTATGTTAAAACTGAATTATAAATAGGAATGATACAAATCAATTTAAACAACCACAAGATCTAAACAAACTTTTCAACATCAATACAAGCTACAATTCAGGAAGGTTTAAAGGCGGGACCTTAATAAAAACATCACCTGCAGGACTCTTGGTTCTAGAGCAGAGCAAGAGCTGCTTGTTGTCTGATCTCTGCTTCTCCTCCAGGTTTGCTGGAGTGGTGTGAACGCTTTATCAGGATTAACGAATTAAAATATCCTTGTTCTGTTCCACATGTAGTCAAGTCTATACACCACACAGTCGCTAAAATAAAAATAATGAAGTGAATTTTAACGAGTGATTGTGTGTCATTGTGAACACGGCGCAGCACACCGCAATGACGTGAGCTCTGTATCTGACCCATCCGTGCAGGAGCAGTGGGCAGCTTTTTTGGCAGAACCCGGAGAGCAGTGCTTGGGGACGGTACCTTGCTCATGAATACCTCAGTGGTACCAATCTTCTGATCACGTGGCACACGTCCTACTGCCCCATCCAAATAGAAGGGTTTGTGTGAATGTAATTTTAGCCGTGCTCATGGATTTATATTAAGCCCAAAATATCTCAATGAAAATGTAAAAATATTTAAATAACTGTAATCATGTAAAATTGCCTTTAGATTAGGGCTGGGTTCAAAAAAATCGATTCACCAATCAATATCGATACTCGTTCGAAAAATACGATATCGATTCAAAAATTGGTGGACCGATCTTTTCCTGCGGCTATGCACTACTTCTCGCGACCGCGCAAGGAGAGCTATAAAAACGTGAGACCGGCGAAACCCAAACCAAATAGAGCCATGGCTGAAGCGGCTCCGCTCAGATCACCGTCTGGCCTAAAGGCCGATGTTTGGCAACACTTCGGTTTTAAAACTAGTTATTTTATAACCAAGCAAAACTAGTATTGACGCAAAGAAATCTCTAAATAAATCGATATTGAATCGAACCTAATATTG
Source organism: Distichodus sexfasciatus (assembly GCA_032718565.1). Classification (NCBI taxonomy): domain Eukaryota; kingdom Metazoa; phylum Chordata; class Actinopteri; order Characiformes; family Distichodontidae; genus Distichodus; species Distichodus sexfasciatus. Next base: position 768,032 of record JAVGVS010000177.1, read on the forward strand.
AATCGGATCATGACCTTGTGAATCGAATCAATTCAGGAAATCAGCAACGATACCCAGCCCTACTTTAGATTTAAGCAGTAAACACGAGCAGAAAGAGCTCTCCCATGTCCCTGCGGCCAGCTGTATGCACTGTTGGTGATTTAATGTAAATTGTTGTAGAATCACTACACAAATATAACTGAACTGAAGTGAGAATGATACCTTCAGCAGGTGGAGTGGAGACAGCAGGATCCGGGCCACGTCCAGCGCCACGTTGCCCTGCCCCAAAATCACCACCGACTGACAGCTCAGATCCGGACTCAGCTACGAGGGAAGGCAGGGAGGGTGGGATTATTAGGGAAGGTGAACTTGGTGCTAAAATAACTCCAGCAGAGTGCAGCGCTTTCTGATGGACAGAGCGGAGAGATGAAAGCCATAAGGGCAGGCGAGGGAGGATGAGGTGCACCAAGAGATCTCCAACTCAAGGATGGCAAAAAGCAAAAACTCTCCTTGAGTCGTCCCTTCAGTTGTGTGTGTTCATCATGTGCTTCAGCAGCAGGAGCTTCTACCCTCCACACATAACACTCCAACACATTACACCACAGCTTTGACCTGTTCATTATAACACACCCAGATCTCTTGATGCACCTCATCCTCCCTCACCTGCCCTTATGGCTTTCATCTCTCCGCTCTTTGTGAAGAGAGCAGCGTTACCTCTTTGTTGCTGGGAAGCCCGTTGTACCATCCAACAAAGTCTCTGGCAGAGAAAACGCCGGCCAAGTTCTCCCCCGAGACCCCCAGCGAGCGATTCCCTTCAGCACCGTAGCTCTGCTCCAACACAGAGGACAAAACAGATTCCCCTTTAAAACAGTTAAACAATTCAACACAACAACATGAATCACTGCACAAACGACCAGCTCTTCATAACCAACTGACTTTCTACACATTCTACACATCCTCGATTCTGACTGGCTGGCGCAGCACTGTTCTAAACAGATTTCAACTTAAAGCGCTCTGGGCACTGCCACAAAAACATCTTCACTCATGTCCTTTTTCAGCTGAAGGTGCTTAGCGTTCTGAACACTAAGCTGATATGTATTAAAATAGGCGCTGCCGGTGCGGAAAGCATGTTTAGTGGACACAGGCCCTAACTGTGGACTTTTTGCTGAGAGAACTGGAATCAAATGCACTCTGTCATCAAGTGAAAGTAAAAGTGCTTGTGTTCTACTAAGAAGAGGAATTTCTAAAGTCCATCACATTCTGGTGAACTGAAAGAGAAACTAAAGATGACTCTTTGTAGGAAGGGAATTCCTAAAAACATTAATTTTACTGCCTTAAATTTAATCAGGCAAAAGGACAGAACTTATGACTGGATGTTCTTACATACGGTCACTTCATAAAAACGACATCCAACAGCAGTGGAAGTGAAAGCAGGCCGCGGAGCCGCTACTCACGAGCACCACGGCATGGTAGCACGTCCTGAGCTCCTCAACGCTCACATCTACCCCAACGTTCACATTGCCATGGAAACTGCAGCGCTGGTGTTGGGCCGTCTGGGTGAACGTGTTAATGACATTCTAGGAAAGTAAAAAGACAGAAACGTTACACGCGTGTGCTCATTAATCTGGAGCCGGTGCTGAAGGTCAGGGTGAGAGTCGGCGTGATGAATGTCCAGGTTCAGAGGTCAGCTCTCAGCTCTGAACCCCTGCCAAAAAGCCTGCAGCAGGAGCCTTGTGGAGATATTCAGAAGATAAATTCAAGGTCAGCAACAGTGTGTGGCGTAACAGTGCTGGTGTAAAGGTTAGGGAGTTGACCCTGTGATCAGATGGTCGCGGTTCACATCCCAGACCAGTAAAGCGCTACTCGTCTGGAAGCTCCAGTACGTTAAAGAAGAGGAGGACATGCAGCAGACTCTCTTCCGTGTTGGTTCCGCAGAGTTGGAGCAAACTCCCTCCTGCTGTCACAACTGAGTCCCTGACCAAACTCCAACATCTGAACAGTCACCTCTTCACGGAGTATCCGGGGGGGGGCTAACTGACCCTCATACTTCCTGTTATTATTGTTATTATTATTAGTGGTGCTTGCGAAGCGAAGCACTACTATTGTTATCTCTCAGGCTTATTTTTTTTTTTTTCTTATTCTTCTTCCGTATAAAAGTTCGGCGTGTAACTAGTCCCGCATCGTTTGTCGTAGACCCATGAATGAGGTATCGAATCGTGCGCCTTATTCGGGAATGGGGTGCTATGACTTTTCTAAGGGGTGGGCGGTTAATTGCCCCGCCCCAAAAAGTCCCATAGACTTAACATTGAGACCAACTTTGACGGACTGTAGCGCAGAGAGGGAATTTTGTAGAAAGGTCAAATTTACCACATTTGAAGAAGTTTGCAACCTGTGTCAGAACATACCCCGCAAGAGGGTATAGGTTTTACCCCCGGGGCACAAGAGGCCCCCAAATTTGCCCCATTGACATAGAATGGGGGAAAAATCCCATAGACTTAATATTGAGAGCAAATTTGACGGATTGAAACGCAGAGTGAGAATTTCGTAGAAAGATCAAATTCACCACATTTGAAGCGGCTTGCAAGCTGTGTCAGAACATACCCCGCACAAGGGTATTAGTTTTAACCCCGGGGCACAACAGGTGCCCAAATTTGCCCCATTGATTTATAATGGGGAATTTGGTGCATGACCAGTCCCGTTCCGTTTGTCGTCGACCCATGAAAGAGGTGTCATATCGTTGGGCTTGTTCCGGCATGGGGGGCTTGACATGACATTTCTAGAGGGCGAGTGGTAAACGGCCCCATTAAGAGGCAATTAACATGCAGTGGAAACTTCCACAGGAACTTTGGAACTGAATTTAACTGTGTATCCCACTGTGGTGTAGACACAGGGCGAGGGCTCATTTAACTCAGGAAACCAATCAGTCTTTCACATATCATGATGCTCATAAGCCACGCCCCCTAGCAACCTCATCATCATGCTGTTAGCATCATGCTAACATGATTAGCGTGTTGCTAGCATTAGGCTAATAATATTAGCATATTGCTAGCGTTATGCTAATTATATTAGCACGTGGCTAGCATGATGATTAGCTGATTAGCATGTTGCTAGCATTATGCTAACTATATTAGCATGTTGCTAGCAACTTCATTAGAATGTCTCCAACATGATGCTAGAGTGCTTAGCATGTTGCTAGCATGACGTTTAGCTGATTAGCATGTTGCTAGCATTATGCTAACTATATTAGCATGTTGCTAGCAACTTCATTAGAATGTCTCTAACATGATGCTAGAGTGCTTAGCATGTTGCTAGCATGACGTTTAGCTGATTAGCATGTTGCTAGCATTATGCTAACTATATTAGCATGTTGTTAGCAACTTCATTAGAATGTCTCTAACATGATGCTAGAGTGCTTAGCATGTTGCTAGCATGACGTTTAGCTGATAAGCATATTGCTAGCATTATGCTAACTATATTAGCATGTTATTAGCAGCATCATTGGAATGTCGCTATCATGATGCTAGAGTGCTTAGCATGTTGCTAGCATTATGCTAACAATATTAGCATGTTGCTAGCATTATGCTGACTATATTAGCATTTTGCTCTTAACATGATTACCAATATGAATAGAAGCAATACTGTCTTATTGTCATATCACTGCTATACCAGCAGTTTAAATGTTGTTTTTCACAGAGAACTGAAGGAAACATTGTAATATTGAGGCCCAAGTTTTGCCACAGCAAGCACCACTCACATTTTCTTCAGAAAATGTACCTCTCTAGTTCAGACTTTTTATATTTTACGTCCATGTGTATATTTTTGCTTACTCTTTGGGCCTTATTTGTGTTTATATATTTGGGGCAGTTGGTCGTGTAACAGCTGGAGCGTTCGCCCCGTGATCGTAGGTTACCTGTTTGACTCCTGAACCAGTAAAGGTACCATTGGTACCAATGAGCATGGTACCGTCCCCAGGGACTGCTCGTGTCAGCTGCCCACTGCTACTTTCACTTTCTCTTACTCTGTGTGCTTTGTGTGTTATTTAATCTCTGTAGAAACTGGAGCCACGTTGTCTCGTCTCTGTGTATACATATACTGTATATGGTAGAAATGACTAACCTTGACTTTGACAGTTCCCTTTGTTTTTATATAAACTAATCCACTAGCTTTGCTGCATGTACTCTTGTTGTGCACTAACTTCTCCTTCTCTGACAGGACTAGTAACGGAGCTGGCAGTGTCTTATTCCAGCAGTAGGTGTTGATTTAAGTTGAGCGTTAGATGTTGTAGAACAGGACTGCTGTACATCATTTTGGATGAGAGCATCTGCTAAATGTTACCATCTAAATTTGAACATGTACAGCATTTAGCAGACGATCTTATCCAGAGCGACTTACATTTCCTAATTTCAGGGACAGTTCCCCTGAGAGCAACTTAGGGCTAAGGGTCTCACTCAAGGACCTAATGTTGGCAATGCCAGAGGTCAGACTGGAACCCACAACCTCTTGGTCCAAAGGTGAGCGTCCTACTACTAGGGCACAGGGCTTTATTCACTTAAACCACTGCACTGTTACCACTGATTTTAAAATTTACTTTAAATATGAAGAAAATAGGAAAAATAGTTCTGAATTTGTCTAAATCACCAACAAAATACTCAGCTTGCTCCAGGGACATGGGCAGTGGAAATGCTTCTTCCTGTTTTGTAAAATTAGAACAATTAGTAAAATCTTTTTATACTGGAAGGCCATGAGTCAAGGATTTCCACAGATCCTTTTATTGAATCTTCTTCTTTAGCAGTGTGTAGGGTTAAAGGCTTGTCTTTATGCAGAATGAAATGAACATTATTTTATGAATTGCACAAACAGAAGAAAAGAGATCAGACAAACAGTAGAGGATTTTCTGAAGTTGAGCAAGTCTAATGAGAATGTTGAAATAGAGTCTGAGACTTAGTCTGAAGTCATGGAAATGTCTCCAACACAAACCAGTCTACACAGTGAGCTTTCAGGACCCAGTGAAAACACATTTCCCCAAATTATTTATTTAGCTTGTTTTCAAAGTCTTTTAACAATAATTAACCCACAGCAAACAGAAACTATTTAATTTCATGTTGGCAGATGGAGATGGGCGGGGAAGATGCTTCCATTTTCCCACAGTGAAATCAGAGACCATGCATTCTACTGTGTTTTTGGGTTTGGTTTTAGAACTGTTATGCTCTCAGACAAAAACGAATAAAAACCAGTGTGGACACGTGAATAAAGGCTCACGGTTCTTCATCAGGTGACAGTAAAGCGTTAACAGCGGTGCTGGAATGTACTGGATTAATGCGCTTTCTTTCTTCTACAATAATCTGTTTTTAAATAGGATTAAATGCTGCCTGGAAAACCTGTAGAGCTGCACACCAGACCTCACCTACTGACATCGAATTCAGTTACCCATTCATCTTTACATACCAAAGACTGGAAGATTACGCCGAGATCACGTGGAGCTGTGGAGATGTTGTGCAAAATTAAATTTGCAATGAAGTGATTGTTATATTGATCACCACACCTGCACGGTACACCTCATCAACAATGACAGACTAACGCCCTGGTGTAAACGTCAAGCCATTACTTTACACAATTGTGGCGTAATGGTGAGTGTGCTCGCCCCGTGATCGGAAGGCCATCTGTTCAAGGCATGAGCAAGGTACCATCCTAAAGCACTGCTCCCAGGGTGCTGCCCACTGCTGCTTCACGGACGGGGTTGTGGTCGTGGTCCGCTGTGTTATGACACTCATAAACCACAAACCACACAGCTCACTCTGGACACACCATGTGCTTACTCTTGTGATTTTCACACTCTGACTCTAGTGTCAACTAAGGTTGCTGCAGTCAGAACTGGATTAAGATTTACAACGCAAACGTTTCCCATCATGGTTTTGGACAGATGCAGCATGACTCCACAGTGAGGGGGAATTCTGCTCACCGTGTACACAGCGTTTCATTGCCTTGCGTTTTCCTTAATTTTGTAAATCTTTCAGATTTTACTTCTAGTTTAGACTTTATAGTAGATTTATATACGTATATTCTACGTGCCTTCTTTGTACTCTGTAGAGTCATGTCATCTCTGTACACTTGTATATTACTGAGATGACAATAACGTTCCCTTTGACTTCTTAGCCCGTCCCCGAAAAACTAATGAAAACTAACCTTGACTTCAGGATGGTCTGGAGCGACTCCAAATCGAACCAGGCCAAAAGGGACGGGCAAACGCTCGTAGATGTCCACAACCACGTCGTCTCGAGCCTGACAGACACAACACACACGTCATATGCATCTCATATACATGCATTTCATTTATAAACTCCCCAAAATATGCAGGCGTGTGGGAAATTAAAACACCCTCCAAAAGAGACTGGGCTGCATATGACCAATCTACTACAAATCAAAATACCATAAAGACATCATGTAAAAATGATAAAGCAAGAGTAAAAGAAATCAATACATCATGTTATTTTGAAACAGGTAAGAGAAACAGCATGATGAGGTCAAAGGAGAAATACATGAGCATCACTTCATCCCAGGATTTACTTCCATGTAAATGTCTGATAAACACAGTTCAAATCACACAGTTCCACTCTACTAAACGCACTAAAAGCTGGTTTATCACAGCAGTCTAAGATGACCAGGAGAATGGGGTTCTACTCCCAGTAGAGGTTAGAATTTGGCTCTTAGTCCAGAGGTGCTAAAGGAAGACTGTCCCTTTAAGTAGGAGATTTAATCAGAAGTCTGGGTGCTGGGGGTCTAGTGGTTATGATTCCCATCTCTTAACCCAGAGCTTGTGTGTTCAATTCCTACCTCCAGCACTAGCACCACTGGCCACTGAGCAAGACCCCTGACCCCAAGCTGTCTGCAGGAAGTGGGAGTGACTCTGGATAAGAGTGTCTGCTAAACGGTGTAAGCATAAAGGGAAGTCACTGAAGGCGGAAGTATCATAAAAGTTAATGTTTACTCATGTCCTGGACTTTCTTTATGGATTCTGAAAAGTTTAAACTTTAACAGGTTAAAGAGCGTTTAGAACACACAAACACACTTTTATGTCTTTCGCCTGAGGAGTTGCTAGCGTGTGTACGTACAGTATCTTGAACGTATGTGGATTTTGGCTCAGGCTCAATCAAGATTACGGGAGCACAGAGCTGGCCGCTCAAGACTGAAAACAGAAAGCTCAATTCTACAGACAAACACGTCTACGTTTACTCCACTTAGCAGACACACTGCTCTTAATTACACGGACAGTCTTCCTGCTTACGGGTCTCACTCTGGCGTCCTGTGGCGGGAGTGCTGGAGGCAGGACAGAGCCGGGCTTGAATCCACAACCTCCTGGATCATACACCAGTCCCGCAGTGGGCAAACTGATTTATAAAAACACTCGTTTACCCAGTGCTGTACAACAAACAATGCATCAGGAAAACAGAACTGAAAAGAGTAGCGCTACAGGAGGATAACACTAGAATTAAAATTAGTTTAAGACTAGATTTGGCAGAAAATATAATAATAAAATATATTAAGAGAGGCCCAACCTCAGGTGTTAAAGCATTACAAAGTCCATTGTGGACCATAAACAGTGACTACAAAAGCACACACTCCTGACCTCACACGCAGAAAGAGCCTGTTAACTTTTACAGTGCAACATAAAGCTGAAGGAGGCTGGCTTGTAGAACATGAAACCAACCTTCAGCAGGTGCTGCGCCGTGTAGAAGCCCGCAGGTCCTCCTCCCACCACACACACCTTCAGCCCAGTTCCACTGGTCGAGGTCAGTCTGCGCACTGAAGCGGACACAAAGTTCAACCTCAACAAGTAAAGCTCACAGTTATTTCCTCCTGACCAAAGCAGCTAAAGTTGTCGTGTAGTTGCCCAGAAGCCCACGCTATGTTAATCTGGCTCTGAGGGGAGTCCAACATTCAGTTAAATCTTCCCATTTATTACAGACAAAAGTTATATTATAGCTGAGAAATAACAACAACAACCAGCGTTCTACTCACAGCACAGACATTACTTGATATATATTTACTCCCAACGCGTGTCCACAGAATCATTTCAGGAAAAATAAAATGGTTGCTTTTGGTGCGTGAGGCTGAGTAGAACTATTCACACTCACCAAACTACACAGGAATCGATAAGAGAATTGACAGAACAGGCAGAATCCACAATGGTATCATATTAATTCCAACCCTTATCTTGCATGCTGAAATAAGCTAGTTAACGCTCGACAGGGGTTTAATCACAACGGTAATACAATATTGACAATGTTTTGATGTCAGCTGATATCACAAAGTCTGCTACGACATCATTTTGATTCAGGAGCCAGGACTAACGTGACAATATCATATGCTGATTTAACACCATCACTTCCATTCACATCAAATCACAAAAAAGCAACTAAACTCATGACATGTTTACTCCTGAGCTACAGCCCACAGCAGTTATCATGTTTAATAAAACCACCACACGACAGCTAACACGGTGCCAACAAAGTTTCTAACAAGTTACTGACCACATGTTCACAAACGTTGATAGACTTTAATTCTAATAAAAAATAAACCACTAGATGTGGCTGTTTCAAGTTAATGTTCAATCTCATTTTTCAAATTTGAAGCCACTGCAACCATCAGATTTTAAACTTCACTACACAGCAGTGTAGGTGGCAGTTGGTAGTGTAATGGTTAGGCTGCGATCGGAGGGTCGCCAGTTCATGTCCCGGACTGGTAAAGGTACCACTGAGGTACTCATGAGCAAGGTACGGTCCCAAAGCACTGCTCCCTGGGTGCTGCCAAAAAGTGGGTCAGATACAGAGTTCACATGTGGCTGTGGTGCACAGTGCTGTGTTCACAATTATTATTTATTATAAATTCTCACTTACTCACTTGAGCCTGCTCTTTAAAAATAAATAAGTAGTGTGCACAAGAAAAACAACTTGCTCTCACAGGATAAAATAATCATCTCATGTGACTTTAGGGGCTTCGCACTGGTCAACACAACACACACACACAAACACACACAGAGAACAATGGGTCTCATTCACCAGAATTTTTATGAGTGCAACTGTGAAACTGCTCCCTACTGCAGGATTAAAGAAAATCCAATAGGTAATATACTGCAAACAACATGCACACAATAAAATTTGCGTAAGAGCACCTGTATATTCCGCTCTTACTCAAGAACAAATCTCAAATAAGAAAACACTTATGAATTACAAAACCTTTGTGAAAACTGAGTAAGAACATTTACAGCATTTAGCACACATGCTTCTCCAGACTGACCTTCACTAATTACAGGAGTCGTCTCCCAACTTGGGGTTAAGGATCTTACTCAGGGGCCCAACGCTGCTTCATGGAATTTAAACCCTTAATCTCATCACACAGGGTTTCATTCACTTACAACACTGCACCACCACACACCACAAAAAAGAGCATATTCTGTCTTAAAGACACTTGGTGAATTAGGCTCAAAAACAACTTTCAACACCTGCAACCTACGTACCTGTAAAACCAACACAGTCGTCATAAAAATCTAAGTGTTTCCATAAACTACACAGTGACCATATGAGCAAACAGGACTTCTCCACAACCATCTCAAGCATAGTTTAATGTTTCACATTTTGAGGGCGGTGGAAGAGCAGTGGTGTAAGTGACTACATCTGTGTGTTGATGATCATAAAATTTGGGGTTTGGATCCCAGGAGAGCCTAAAAAGCCACAGCTGAAACCCTTACTTCAAGTTGAAGGGAGAGTTGTTGTAATTATGAAAATGGAAGTAGCTCTGGAAAAGAGTGTTTACTAAATGACTCAAATGAGAATGTACAGTACTGTGCAAAAGTTTTAGGCAGGTGTGAAAAAATGCTGTAAACAAAGAATGCTTTCAAAAATGGAAGTGTTAATCATTTATTTTCATCAATCAACAAAATGCAGTGAATGATAACTATAAGAATTGATGCTGGTTTGAAGGCAAAAGGTAGTAACACCAAATATTGATTTGATTTAGATTTCTCTTTTGTTCGCTCTCTTTGCATTTTGTAAATTGATAAAAATAAACAATCATTATTTATATTTCTGAAAGCATTCTTTGTTTACAGCATTTTTTCCACACCTGTCTAAAACATTTGCACAGTGCTGTATATATGAGTTAAAGACGGACAAAAGTGCATTCTAGTATTGTAACTGTAGTTTTCTCCACTTGACTGCTGTTGCAATATCAGCACATATTATTGAACTCCTCAGATAACTAAACTGCACATCATTTTCTACTTCTAGTGATACTGTTTATTATTTAATAGACTGTCTGTTTACAATATTCATAATAAACTGCTGCTGCTGCTGCACATTTAATGCAAAAGTGCATTCCAGTATTGTAATTGTAGTTCTTCCTCCACGTCATGTAACTAAAATTGCATTTTCATTTTCTACTTCTAGTTTAGAATTTATATTTTATACTTCGTGCTCTGTAGAAACTGGACCACGTCGTCCCTCTGTGTACTATATAAAGTTGAGATGATGATGATGGTGATGATGATGATGATGATAAAGCTGACTGTCATAAAGTGCAGACTCTCACCTGTGCAGGAGCAGGAGAGTTTAGCTCGGGTTCGACACACCTGCAGCAGCTGCAGTACTGACACCCCGCGGCTCGCTGCTCTCATCATCATCCTCCTCCTCCTCTTCCTCTCAGACTGGCAGCAGACAGCAGGAGACAGCTGGAGTTCCACTCCTCAGTTAGAAGTGCTGGAGTCGGGGACGAAGCGGGTTTACAGCGCGGTGACTAACCCTAACCCTGGTCTCCTAACCTCATCCACACACATCACAACACCATCACAACGTGGGGGCTGCACATCAGTCACACCTCACATCACAGCTGGACTCAGGGTTCACTCCTTCCCCTTCATCAGCCCCGAAATCCCAGCACTAAATCTACGTGTTGCGAGTTCAGCACAGCGCTTTCATTCATCTGTAAGCTTCAACAATCACTTCAGTCGTGCTGCTGCTGCTTCCTCCGTGAACAAGACACTGCGAACTCCGACGTAATAAATATGTGAACTTCGCCTGCAGTTCGTCAGTGAAAGGTGAGAGAATAAACAGAAATAAATCGATTTAGCAGCAGTGCAGAGTCCGCCCCTGAAAGCCCTCCGTGTTGAAGCGCAGCGCCGCTCCAAGGTTCCGCCTTTTAGGGTTCCGCCGCAGCCTCGGGTGAAGGTCTCGGCGCATGCGCAGTGCGGGCAGCACGTTATCCAGGTCACAGCCTTCACGCAGCTACAAGGACATCACGGCACTGGTCATCTGATGAGATAAAACAGCCGTGCAAAAATACTCGAATCTCTTTCTTGCCCTGCACGGTAACATTAAATAAACACAGTACAAAACAAGAGACAAAGAAGCCACATCACAATTATACATATATTGTACCTACATATCTTCTACTGTAATGTGCACATGTACAGTCTCTGTCTAAAGTATATGTAACCTTTAACAAACATTTTTTCTATATCCAAAATATGTACTATATATACTGTACCCTATAGTAGATGTTTTATCTTTACTCTTTAGTTTTTTGTTCATCGTAAGATTCCTAACCTTCTAAAATTCAGTTTTTGATTTGCAGAGTCTTAAGATGGTTCGAGCAACAAGCTGATTCACTACATGTTGCACTTGTATAAATATGTATGTGACAAATAAAGAATCTTGAATATATATATATATCCTCTCTCTCTCTCTCTCTCTCTCTATATATATATCCTCTCTCTTCATGTCGGGAAGACTACACAGGAACAGACTCCCTCTCCCTGGAACAGACTAAAGGCTTTACACACTTTCATATGATTGCATGACCAAAATAACAATATGGTATCTTTAATACACTACTCAAATTGTAACTTATCATTATATTTGAGTACAAGCGGGTATCTTTAGAACATGTTTATGTAAACTTTAAAGTTACAGTAGCTTTAGTGTGATACACAGACAGGGCAAATTAAGAAATCTAGTCCACATACCACAAAACAGCAGAGCAGTAAATATTGATAAAGTTAAACAGGTAAATTACAGTTTAACTGGTGAAATTACTGCTAATTATCTCTATGCATCAGATATCTCCAGACTGCATAACTCTGTTAATGAATGTTGTAGATTTATTTATAATAAATTCAAGTCAGGTTAAATTGTACAAAGTTATGACTGCAGACCTTTGACCATCAGAGAATTCCTACAACAGCAAAATAAAATCCTATCAGTCAATAAGCACACTTAATCACTCAAATGCATGGTAATGAATGATTAATGACTCACCAGGTTCACAGAATAGCATGGCTACATGTTAGTAATGAATGATAACCAGACTAAAAACAGTAAAAGTATATATTTAAGGTGGTCCTGTGAATGACGGCTTACGTAAGCTCAGTACGATAAACAGAATGTGAATTTGTGTACTTCCATTTCAAATGTTTAACAGTAAATACATGTAAAAGACAGAAAACTTAAAAGAGAGAAACACAAGACTGAAACCAAGATTATAGGAACAGAAAAAGGCATCAGTAGCAGAGTAACAGGAAGTTCAGTGTCACGCAAGCTTTCAGTAGAAGCTTTTCAGAAACTGTAACAGTGTATATACACAGTATATTAAAAAAGACACACTGAAGAATAAAAACACGTGCCGCACATTAAAGCACGTGTTAAACTCATTGGTAAGAGAGAATATGGTGATTATCACTGATGGTGTGGACAGCGGCGACGTCTGTAGTGAACCACTGAGGGCGAGTAGTGCCGAGTCTGTTAAACATCAGAGCAAAAATACATCAAAATACAATAGAAAGATTTTTTATTATCTATTAATAATTCATTATTAATAAATATATAATGGCCTTGTTAACTTATATATCGGGGTGTCAGACAATCCTACAGAAATGAGTGCTTTCCCTCTTGTAACACAGCTATCTCACACGTGTACAGATCAGCTGAACCAGGTGTGTTAATGTAGTCAGAAATCTCATCTTGGTACAGCTATGGTAGAGCTTTGACATCTACACTGTGAGTAAATGACTCTATGTAGCGTTAATCACAACTCTGGAAAATGTCCAAAATTGCAGAACCCAAAAAATGTTGAAAACTGTCTGGATTAAAGTGTATAGCAGAGGGGTGCTGCTGGTTGTGGTGTTATGCTCATCTACGGACCAAGAGGTTCAAATCCTGCTCTTTCTTCTGCTGAAACTGCCACTACTGGGCCCTGGTCCCCTCAGCAAGACCCCATTTGGCCCTTAAACAAGACCCTCAATGCCCAATTGCTCAGACGTTCCTGTAATTACAATATGGATCCTACCTCCAGCACTACCACCACTGGGTCCCTGAGCAAGACTCTAAACCCCAAGTTTCTGCAGGGAGACTGTCCATGAAATTAGGAAATGAAAGTCACTCTGGAGAAGAGCATGTGTTGTAATTTTGAATGTTGATATGTTTCAGTCATGAAAATGTGCCGATGGAAGTTGCTCTGGAGAAGAATGTCTGATAAATGCTGCAAAATGTAGATGTAAATGATTGCACTGTTACAGTGGCACCTGGCAGTGTGGTGGGATATGTTAGTGAAAGTGAAAGAGACGTTGTAAACAAAGCACAGCACTCAGTTCACCACACCCACACGTGACTCTGCATGTGAATCATCTGTGTAGGAACAGTGGGCATCTGATGTGGACAGCGTCCAGGGAGCAGTGCTTAGGTACAAAACCTCGCTCACAGAACATATGCCATGGTGGTGACCTTCCAAAAGTAGTTCAAGGAGGGACAAGCTGTTTCCAAGTCATGTGTCTGCAAAACTCCCGGGAAGCACCTGGGAACTGAAGGACAGCATGTATGCCCTGTATGCTCCAGAGCTTTGGATACTGGAACAAGTTAGTTAGTTAGTAATTATTTGTCATTGTGAACACACGACACAAGACCCAACTCCAAGTTTCTCTCACTGTATTTAAGAAAATGGCATTCAAGTAGGGCGGCGCGGTGGTGCAGTGGTTAGCGCTGCTGCCTCACAGCGAGAAGGTCCTGGGTTTGTGTTGGCGTCTGCTCAGGGTTGTTCCCCTCCTTGCACCAGTAGTTCCCAGGATGGGCTCTGGCCGACTTGCTACCTCAGTTGGGATTATGCGGTTCAGATAAGCATTCAGTAAAAGTAAAAGTGAAGGACAAATGGCAACAGGATGCACTGTGGAAAGAGGGCAATCTTTTGTTAGGAAGTCCACACAGAACACATGCATCACTCCACCGCTAATTCCTGATTGCAATGGCATTCCACACTGCAAGAAATGTTCAGTGTGAGGAACAGGAGGGTTAAGGGTTAACTTTGCTTTAGGGTTGCCACCTGTGCCTGTTTTACCGTGATTGTCCTTCTTTTAAATTGTCTGTCCCGGGGGAAAAATCACTCTTCTGGGACACTGAATGTCATGGGTCAGATGTGTTTCCGCTCGCTTATAGGCAAAGCGGTTGGTCAGGTTGGTGAAATGTCCAGTTTTTTTGTCAGACATGGGGGCAACCCCTACTCCAGATTTCCAGTTCTCAATTCCAATGGAGCAAGTAAAACAATTCCGCTGTGTGGAAGCAGCACCTTACAACAGGACTTACAGCATCTTCTCAGTGGCATATACCACGTGGCATCTTGTACCTCTCTTGGCACGTATTGTTTTATTGTTGCGTCTGAGGCGTGCAGTAGTAGAAGTTGCAAGAAAGGCAATGCTCTGTTCAGTTATGATGATGTCTGATGTCTACATCAAACTACTCAAACAAGATTAAAGCATTCCTGAATATCAGACCTACTTCGAAAGAATCAACATCCTCTGCATTTATCTACAAGTTCATCATGACCACACAAACTGGCTGGTATGTGTTTTGATGTGTGTTTTGCAGCAAGGTTGTGCTGTTGCAGGTGTCGTCTTGCCTAAACACATCTCTGATGTAGCTCCTGGATCTCTGGTGTATGGAATATTTGATCATTATAAACTTGTCCTACACATCTGTGTTCGTCTCCTGTCTGCTGTGTTCAGTGCTGATCTTGTGTGTCTATACACTGAGACTTAACCCCAAGCAGACCCTTATCTTTCTAAAAAAACCATTAGTGTAGAGCAGAGTGGCTTATGCACTATATGATGCCTGCAATACTCTATTCTCACTGTGGACCTTATGCTTAAAAATGAACAAACATTTTACCAAAGATGAAAGGCTCGCTGCCCCTATTTGCTGATACAATCAGATCTGCAGGTAGCAGCACATTTCAAAGCACCTGCACTCACCTGTTACCACAATATCCTGCTTTATTTATTGTTCTGACGCATGTTCATAAGTGTTGTTGAGGGTTTTTATTGTTGTTGTGAACAGAGGAAGTTCGTCTCCACGTGACCTTACCTGTTGAAGTTTCCTTATAAGTGCACCAGTGCAAATAAGTGCGGTTGTAACAGCTAAAGCAATGCTGATCTTCAGCAACAAGTTTTCAGCCGAACGCCACTGATTGCAGCCCTTGTCTGGACCTCCATCTAATTCACAAAACAATCACATTAATGTCGCACACGCAGCAGCAGATGAGATGATGCTGAATATTCACACTCAGTTTCACCTGCACGGTTCCTTAATTTTTAACCAACAGTGCAAAGTCAAATGATCCACTTCCTGTCACAGAGACATTTTCTTGCTGATGCTACACACAAAACAAATCAGAAGACAAATCAGACGTGCTGACAGTTTTCTCGGAAGTCTCTCATTTTCTTGTACGTTTCTCAGAGACGTCTGTTTGAATGCAGATATAACCTCCTGCGTTCTGTAATGTTGTGAGGTCTCATTTTCACTGTGAGATGTGACAGTGGTATGATTCATATGAAATCAAGGCGTTCACTGCCCTGTAAAGATGTTATCATAATGGGCATCAAACTTCAACACTGGCAAATTCCATTACAAGAGCTGTTATATTTCTAGTTGACTCAAGTGATGAGACTAATCATTTATGATCCAACTACAGTGTAACTGCAGGTTAATCCTGACTCGCATCCCGCTGCACAGTTACTCACTGGACATGTTTATGTAGAACAGGAAAATGTAGACGACCGAGTCTTCATTCCTCTTTCGCTTGTAAACGTAAAAGGTAATAATACTGCGGCATTTACAAATGGCCCTAATTGATGTTATTTGACACTCAGATAAACTGTGATTTAGAAGAACTTGACACTGCAGCAGGAATTCTGAACTCAAGCCTTGTACACCTGGTACCTGTTCTACATTCTAAAACTGCTTATTTATATCCAACAGTTCAAAATTATTTTTAGGTTTCTGAGTTAAATTAGAGATGATAAAGGATTTGCAAAATTGAAGTCCAAGATGTGAATAATAAAGTAGAATGACATTAAAAAATAACAAAGCACCAAAGAAAAGAAAGGCAAGAGAGCAGCTGAAATTCAACTGAAGTAGTTAGAAATACATACTGTATATATAGTATTTATTATTATTATTATTATTATTATTATTATTATTATTATTATACCTCTCACTATGATGATGGTCTCGTCGGCGTGTCTGTAGATGGGCTGTAACTTGTCCTGTTTGAACAGCCATTGGCAGTGGTAACCCCCGGTGTCGCTCCTCTGCAGCTGGGCCAGGCGCAGGGTGAAGGTGCAGCAGCTGCCCAGCAGGGACAGGCGATGCTTGAGCTCGGGGTGGACGGTCACGGTGTTGCTGGTGATGGACAGGTGGAGCAGCTGGCGGTTGTTGGAGTAGCGCTGCTTCAAGTAGAGGACGTGTGGATTCGGGAACGTGCTGGAGCAGTGGATCTCGGCCGTGGAGTTGAGGCGCTGCTGCTGGATGACCGCTGGGCTCTGGTGGACCGCTGGAGGCCCTGCTCAACAAGAGGATACTTACTCTAGTGTTTTTGCTGTAATTCTACAACTAATGACTGTAACTAAGGGTTAAAATGACAGGTTTCAACACAATACAATATTATAGCAATTAAATGTGCAGCTATTCAACATCAGGTAATATCACAAAATGACCCTGTAATTGGAAGGTGGGTGTTGCTCCGTGATGATGTAAATATTTTAAGGTGACATTAAAGGGAACCCGAGGTATTGCAACATGGTCTGGTCAAAATCAGAACTTTTGCCACACAATAATTTGAGGTGAATTGTTACCACAGAGAACATTTGTGGGACCAAAACCCTTGCTAGACGAGCTGCAGACGGCTCTCTGTTAAACAGTATAGAACACACAACAATGAATATGGCAGAGTTTCCCTGCAAATCCTGTCACACTGAGACTTGAACACCAAAAACATTTTCTGTTTCTGTTCATTTGCAGGTAAAGTGTCAAATAAAAAGTGGAAAAAACAAGTCAACTCACAGTCACCATCAACCAACCACACTGGTTTCATTCCACATGCTCATATGACTGCTACAGTTTACATCAACACTGACGCTGAAATGTCATTAAATTTCACTTAAATAATCCAGTACAAGGTGAGAATTTGTCTCCTCTGCCTAATCACTACTCAGTCCCCACAAATGAAACTGCTGATAATAATCTCAATAAGATGCTGCAGGATTAAATTAACTACACCAGTAGTTCTCAGTTTTCCACAATAGCTATCTACAGTACACGCTCTCCTGCAGTATTTGAGGTTTTGAATAAAGTTTACTATGAACAGACTATAATGTCCATGTAAAGTACGAGTCATGATAACTATCAGAGTAACTGGATTTACGTGGTGCTCACCTGCTTTAGTTTGAAATGATGGAGAGCTGAATAAACTCACAGTGATGAAGAGAAGACAGAGAAACATCCTGCTACAAAACTATTGTCAAAAACACCCGTCAGCTGTCACCGCTGATTAAGTGAAAAATGAAAACCCCAGCAAGCACAAAACCTCGTCTGATCTCTTAAATGGGCAGGAAATGTGGTTTATTCTTCTGGCTTTCTGCTGCTCATCACAAGAACATACATCCAGACACTTTCAAGACTTTTTCAAATCTGTAACATGAGTGTTAAATAATACTCAAGAGCAGGTCTTCACTTCATTTGTGTTTATTTCTCCAATACATATTCATAAATATATGTCATTATCTCATTTAGAAAGTTAATGACGAAAACATCTACAAAATCAGCTTAACAAAAATATGATTCAGTGTCACAGTCAGGAGCTTAGTATAAAAGACAAGGCTGAGTTAGTGTAAAATCAAACAGTTTCATTATATTAAATGACAGAACATGGAAGAGAGAAATATATTTGTCATAAGTGCAGTTCCCAGCACCACCTTATACTTTTATATTTACACACAAGTAAGAACTATTAGTCAAACCAGTTGACCACCACAACACCACTTGTAAAAGGTCTTAACATCAGTATTCTGGAGTTAGTTTTCAGAAGTTTTATATCAAATGAACAAGGCTTCAATAAAAGCCTGTAAGATGCTTATCTGTTTCACGACCACAATGATCAGTAACAATGACATTTCACAGAAATCAGAAGTAAAAACAATAAAGAAGATAAAACAGTTGGTGTGGATATATGACATACAAAGCAGTGGACAAGCTCAGTTACATCTCAGCACAGCTTCTGTATTATTTTACTGATAGAGTTATTTCTGCAGCTCACTGGCCCGAGAGAAACCACTGATATCAGTTCATTTCACAGGTATTTACAGTATTCACCATGTTTTACACATCAAGGGGCAAGCGTTCAGGTCGGTCTTGTAGGTCTTGTCGGATCGGTCTGAGTCTTTGTTGAAGTTTCGTCCTATTTTTGATGAGAAGCACCACAGCGAGGCCCACCATCAGCAGGAGAATCACGACTGTAGCCACAACCGGAGTCTTTGCATCATGTTTATTGCCTGTCCTCTCCTCTCGGTGGGCATTATTAGTGGTACTCGGGACATATTCTGTAAAAAGGCAAAACCATCTACAGTAAGTACTGCTGTACATTCTCATGAGACAATTCTGTATCTGAAGATGATGTGCAGTTTTTCTTTATCAGTATACATGTCCATAATTACTTTTATATATTATTTATACTGTATAAAATAATAATATTAAGTGTGGAAGGTGTGTGTAAACCTGATGCTAGTGAGTCATTTGTACTAACTGGATTAAATGTTAGTGAGTATTTGATTGATATATGGGTATTTTTATTACATTTTATAAAAGTACTTATTTCAATATTTTTATTTGGTATAAAATGCATTATTATTATTATTACTGTCTCTTATACACATCTTAGGAAGAATTATTATTATTATTATATAACAATAACAAGTAGAGCCGGAGGTTGAGGGAATACACTACCTGGTGGGTCAGTTACAGCACGGGCAGGTTCTGTAAAAGTCAAAAGAAGATATATTTCAGGAAGTGAAGCAGACATTAAAATACACTTAAAATACACTAAAATACTTGGACAAGATAAAATGACAAAATACCTGATAAATGCACGGTGAAAGATTTGGTGCAAGACCCTGTGCTCAGTTGCAACCAAAAGTTCTGTGTTCCATTGAGATCCAGTGTTGCAACACCATCATGAAGCTGAAACAGCCTTATATCGTCTGAGATCTGTTTCCACGGTGAACTTGTATTGCCATTCCATTTATAGTTTGAAATATGGCAATTTCTACATTGGAGGATGCATTTCAGTGTCACTGGCTCTCCAACATTCCCAGTCACATCACGACATGTTAAATTGTCTGAAAAACATAACCATCAGTAAATAACGTGATGATTTGCACATATGCACAGTGTCTGGTTGTATTTTACTGGATACATACAATACTGTGTAATGCTTTAACCAGCCTTTGCCTCAGATTTAGCTTCAAAGAGTCAGATATTTTAAATGTTGTTTTAATGAACTGTATTTATGTGAATGGTGCAACATATATTTATTAGCAATACATAAGAAAACTGAGTGTGGCTCAAGAATAATGCACAGTGCTGTACATATAAATATATTCACACATTTTCTTATTAGACTTGTATATATAGTTGATCATACTTACTGCAATCATCTGAAGCTGAAACGAGCAGGGCTGGAATCAGCAGCCAGGAGAGAAATCGCAGCATGAGGTCGGTGGAGAAATCTCACAATGCAGCAGGACAACACTCCAGATTACTGAGCTGCAACCAAGACAACAACATCAACATGAGTTCTGTAAAACACTACTGACACATCACCTGATTTGAGCTTGTGAAATGAGGAGACATGGCAACAGGGCAGTGGTGGGGTTCATGTGGCCCCATGGTCATGTTACTTCACCCCCCACCTGCTCACTTCCACTCGAGTCAGACAGTAAGGCCACATGAACAGCTAGTGGAAGTGAGTAGGGGCAGGGTGAAGTTACTAGTGTGGGAAAACCCCACGGAGACGCAACTCAAATCAAAACCAATGTAAGAATGTTTGAGGCTGAATGAAATCATGGACGATTTTAGAATCCTGACCAGATGCTTCCTTTAACGTCTTAAAAAGAGGACGTGTCTGAGGAAAAGTGGACGTTTGGTCATCCTAAATAATCTTAATATCAAAAACCTCATGAAGGAATACGTGCAGTAAGTGAATCAGTAAAGATGTCAATGCCTCTAGAGTGTGTTTTGCACATAAAGAGCAGTGCGTATCTCAACTCCTTCTCACTCTCTTTTATGATCATAGATATAAAGCTGATTTTACATTGACGTTATAATTATGACCGATAGCTAGACTTTAACCTCCAGATAAGCAATGCAAAGTCTGACGTCCAGCAAGACTCCTTAATAAATCACGAATCGTACACAGACATGGAGCTCCATGAACACACAGTCAACCCATTACACACCATTACAAAAGTGAAAATGATCAAGACACTGCACTGCAATAAAGCCAAGCTCTCAGCACACTCTTGCTGTTCTTCTGGAGCTCTGAGATGAATGTTCTACACAAACTTTAACGGCCAAACTCTTCAAAATAACTCTTCAAAATTACCTGACACAGCAGAACCAGTACACTAGTGCACCTAAAAACTGTAGAATATAACGGATCATTTGTTATTCTAAAAGGGAAAGCTTCATATATGACACATTCATTAAATATTTCAAGCCTGTTATGTTGTCATGTTGCTGGTCAAGACCGACAGCAGTAAGAAAAAGTTTTTCTAATAGTCTGATTTCGCAACTTCAAGTCAAACAAAAAATGCTTAAATTATTTTACTCTATGTGTAGTGAGTGTAACACATTTGAAGATTTAGCTTTCTGAATTAAATAATGAAAATGAAGGAGCTTTTTACGATATTTCTAGTTTTTTGAGAATCACTAGTATAAATAAAGCACCCTATTGTGTGTGTGTGTGTGTGTGAAGTGCAGTGGTAAAGCTCACTCACGTCTCCAGCAGTGCTCCACTCCGCAGCAGCTCGACATGGGACTGATTCCACACTAAGATCCAGCTCTAACTTTCACTGCTGAATCTCAAACTTTCACTTTCAGTATAAGTCAACAGCCTCGTCCCGCCCTGACCAGGCACACGGCCAAACCCCTGCTGCAGGCCATCAAGCAGGAATGACAGTCACAAGTTGTTGCTCCAGACCAGTGTGCAGACTATTCAATATCTACTGATTTCACCAAGTCTACCACACGATATGATTCAGATTCAGACAATATCATATGCTGATTTAACACCATCACTGCCATTCAAATCAAATCACAAAAACAACTACAATATCATCTGACATTTTTATAATTATATTTTTATTGATTTTCTTTATTACTATTTCTTTTTTACATCAGAGACACAGTGGAGAACCATTAGGCTGTATTTCATGTAGCTGAACTGGGGTTAGGTAGATTCACTGAATAAATGTATAATTCTGCTCCATAGTTTTCTTACAGGAAAATGATGAAAATGCAGCATTATAGATACGGCCCCACTGAGTGTCTTCTAGGACTTGGTCAATGTCCCGTCGCCAGACTGCTTTGAGTGAAGTTAAAGAAGAGCCAACATGATGCAGTAAAGCTTAGTAAATTTCAGACATTATGTATTTGAACCTAGTGGAGTCATCTATCATTATTTCTAGATGTGGAATTAGTGCTGACAATCGAGTCCTCTTCAATACATCATTCATTACGTGTCAAAGCTGTAAGTATTTATAAAAACTCTTATTCTGTCAGCTGAACTCAGTTCACATTCCTGCACTTTTGGATCAATGCTGTGGGCTCACTGGTGGTGGTGTAGTCGTCAGGACACTCGGCTCTACAGTAAGAGGTTGTGGGTTTGAATCCTACTTCCATCACTACCACCACCGTGTCACTGAGCAAGACCCTCAAGCCCAAGTTGCTGCAGGGAGACTGTCTCTGTAATCAGGAACATGGAAGTGGCTCTGGATAAGAGCGTCAGCTAAATGCTGTCAATGAGCACAAATGTAAATGTACATGTATTAAATCAGTAGATTAATGTAGACCGATGTATCATCACAACCCTAAAGACTAAGGTGTTAATCACATTTCATCAAAATACACCATCATATCAACTCAGTGGACTCAACTCAATATCTGCCAATTTGATCTAGTCAATGTAATTGAAGAGCCAGTGATCGATGTGAGACAATATCATTTAACAAAATCACTTCCATTCATATCAAATTACAAAATCATATCATGATATGTTTATTCCTGACATTTAAATGAAAATCTTACCCTGGTGATAAAATGAGACCTGTCGATATGAAGTGATGTTATAATATGTATGATGCCTGATCAGAGTTTCCAGTTTGGATTGATATTACGGACTCGCTGATCCTTGAATTAATGTAGACACATAGTTACATCCCTAATACAAAGCCCATGATGCTGTCACACTGAAAACACCAATCATTAAACTAAACCCTCTCACAGCTCGGTCCTGGTTCATTATCACACATCTCTCAAGTGTGCAAAAGTCACGCCATTATTTTTACTAATACAGACATTACATGTAATCCATAAAGGAAGAGTTTCTTGTTTCTTCATCCTAAATGCTGTGCTTCCAGGAGGTGGAACAAGTACCAACACTGATTATAGAAGTGTTCACGTACAAACCTGCTTCTCTTACATAAAGATTATTCTTATTCCTCCAGGTTCAGTTGCATAATGCCATTGTGATAAAAGGGTGAATCTGAACAGCAGAGTGAAAAGAGGAAGGGAAGAGGTCAGGTTACACTCGCAGGTCACAAGTTTGGACCAAAGACAAAAACTAAACTGCTGAGTGAAGAGCAGCGATAGAAGGAAGTCTTCTCAAATATCTCCCCTGTTCCAAGAACTGAAAACAGATCAAATTAAAACTAAACAGCACATTAATGCTACATTACTGATGAATAAATAAATAAATCCTCATTTTGCTGGTGACATGCTGCTCCCTCCACTGCACTGGTCTTCATTTAGATGAAATCTGATAACACACTGAAAATCCTCCAATGCTCATTTCAGTTTGATGCTTTATTTCCCTACAGGCTGTAAAGAGAGAGACTATGCAGACAACATTTCCTTACAGAACTCTTACAAT
The DNA here is from genome assembly GCA_032718565.1 of Distichodus sexfasciatus. NCBI lineage: Eukaryota > Metazoa > Chordata > Actinopteri > Characiformes > Distichodontidae > Distichodus > Distichodus sexfasciatus. The sequence goes on from JAVGVS010000177.1 coordinate 791,528, forward strand.
CAAAGATGAAACATCAGAACATAGGAAAAATAAATAAGTAAATAAATCGCGAGCCTCAGGGTGTACATCAGTAGAATACCTTCATCGTCTTGTAAGTGCTTTGTTGGCTTTTCTTTCTTTAATGTTTCACCGCTGGAGGATTCACAATCTTCTTAATGACTATATAAAGATCACCAATACAAAGAGCAAATGCAAATGAAAGCAGGCCACAATATTTCATGCCATATATAAACATTCAGCTGCGGCTCCAGTTCAACAACAAGATCTCAGGAAAGAAAGAAAGCAGATTTGTGCTGCTGCAGAGACGGAGCTGGAGCCGGACCGCTGGACGCCGAGGTCACGTCCAGATCCTGATGCTTCTAAGATTAGAGTTATCTAAAATCTGAGCATTCAGCCACATGTACTATCACACACACACACACACACACACACACACACACTCAACTGTGCACACACTGCACTCTCTGCTGGTTATCTAGTGGTATTGCAACAGCCAACTTGGTGTTAATACTTTCATCAGCCTGAGTTAAATCAAATGGCTTTACTACAATTTTGATCAACATTAATACCAGTTTTTGCACTTTTCCTCAAAAGACAAATATTGCGATTGTAAATCTTAATGTCTCGACTCTGATTATTTACTCAAGCCAAACCACCGGAGGCCCGACTCGGTCGCTCAGCGCTGTGACACACTCGTGAGGCCTGAAAAGTCAGACGGGAAAGGCGTCGGTTGGTCATTTACAGCTCGGACCGTTCCGTTTGGGAGAATTTTTTGCATATTACATTTTTGCTATTTTTCAGTTTCCTGCTCTCAATAAAAATGTCAGGAAAAGATGTGGAAAACCAGCCTGAAGTGTTTGTCACATTTCCTTTTTAACCTGCTTAACCAAACAGATAAATAACACTGGGATGAGATCCCACCCACTTCAACACAATTCCAGAATTCCAGCGTTTTTTGCAGAGTCAATAATATTCTTACAAACTAAAGTACATAGATAACATGATGCTTCACCTGTCGTCTTACTACACTTCATAGAGCATTAATCGTGCTGGATATTAACATGGAGGTGTTCTGAACATATAAATCTAGACTTGTGTTGGACAGAGCAGAGACGGCGTAATGACAAATCAACAACATTCCTTAAACACGTAACAGAACAAGCTCGCTCTCCCCCGTCACACAGACACCCACCATAACACCGTCATGAAGGAAGCAGGAGTTTAAACAGTGCTTAAAGCAACACTCTCCACCCGAAAATGGCAAAAGGGTGTCAAGTGGAGGCTAAAGGGACACCAGACCGGGGCGCTTCAGCCTTGTCCCATGAGCCTTCACGTTGTAGCTTCATCTAAAGAGGAGTTGGGTTTGTGGTTTTGAGTATTGACACATTCAGTAAGCTCGGTGGGGAACACGACAGAGGCGGTCTACATACGTACCCTTTATTCCATTTCACCTTCACACTCGCTGCTTTTCTGTAGAAGAGAGCAGGTTACAAGAAGCCGCCACTACTCAGCCATGCCGGACACAGTGGACAGGACACTCAGCCAAGAGAACCCATGAACAGGACAAAGGACAGGAATAATATTCAAACGCTAAAGAAACACACATCCAATGCATCATAGACGGACAGTACTGATACTCAAGGTTGAATGCAGGACACATTTGGGGGCAGAACCAGTGTCATATTCTAAATCAACAGTTTGTAATAATGTGATGTCCACTAGTCGTGGTGTTGTTCCTGCTCAGAGAGCCTCGGGAGTCGTAGTAGTGTTCAGAAGTGGGATAATCATCCTGACTCCTGGTGATGACGGTCCATTACAACTGCACCACTCAGCATCAAGCAGGAAGCCACTCGGGATCCAGGACAGGACTAAACTACAGGGCTCGGAGCTGCTGCTAGTCTCAGGTTTACTAAGAGAGAACACAAAGCAAACCTGCCGTCGCGGTGCAGAGTAAAACCTGTCAACACTTCTCATCAGTGCACTGAGTTTGTGGAATGTGATGACTTCTCTCATTACGCCATTAACAGCTTAAAGAACTGATCTTAATAAATAAATAGAAAACTGCTTTGCAAAAGGACTGATTGCCACGACACTGAATTGTTATTTGACATGCAGGACGGAGGGAAGCGCGCTCCCGCCTCGTAACAGTCACTTTAAAGGTACAGAAGAGCGGGTTTGGTCCCATGATTGTGGCGACGGAGCGCTGCGAGACGGACGGCAGAGCGGAGACGAGACGAGACACGGACGATGAGACGAGTCCTGCTCCCCGTCTCCCATCTCTCCCTCAGTTAGTTCATCTCAGCTTTCTCGGATTATTTCACCCCAGTTCGCTCTCGCCCTGTCGCTGCTCAGTGACCGCCACGTCCGGCAGCCGGCCAATCACGGCCACAAGTCAGATTGAGTGTAAGCCTGGTCACGTCGGGCCGGCGCCCGCTGCAGCACACATGCAGGAAGGAGAACCACCTCACTTCCCTTCTAGAACTTGCTGTGTAAAATGATGTCTGGACGGAGCGCGGGTCACTTCCTGACCGCCTGCCGGTAGCTGTGTCTCTGGCCTTGTCCTCGGGCGGCGCCGGATGCGGCGGCGGTACCGTTGCCCGCGGCGACGCGTTGTCCCCCCGCGTCCCTGCTGCTGCCGGCGTCCTCCAGCGTGGGACTGGAGCGAACCCTCTGCAGTGAGCCCTCGTCCAGCAGCATGGCCTCGAACACCGACAGGTCGTCATCACCGCAGCGCTGCTTCGCCCTCAGCAGCATGCTGTACGTCTCGTAGCGGGTTTTCTGACACGAGGAGAAAACAGAGAAAATCAGCCAAACACTGGTAAACGACGATGAGCCTCATTCAGCAATAAGTTTCTCCAGGAAAGTTAACAAACATTAGGACATTTAAATAGTATAATGGGGCAGCAAATAACAATTATTTTGAAAATCAACTAATCGCATAAAAAGAAAAAAATAATTTCCAGCATTTTTTACTCAAACAAACTGTCTGTTTCTATTCTTCTATATAAATGTTTTATTCTCTAACATTATAAAACAGGGGAAATCTGTAATTGAAAATGAGGAAATATTTTTCTTCAAGTTTTGTCCATTTTTATCCAATTTGGACTCATTTTGGCCTATTTTTTGACTCATTTCTGGGAGATAAGTACATTTTTGTGCAAGACGGCGTTCCACATGAGAGTCGCGTCACAATAACGTGGTGGACGCGCGTCGGAATAATCACTGATAATATCAAGTAAATGTCTGTATTGTGAGTAGAACGCTGGTGGTTGTTAATTATCAGCTATAAATGAGTTTTGTCTGTAATAAATGGGAGATTTGACTGAACTGGACGCTTTGGTGCATGACGTCCCTGAGAGAGTCGTGAGCTAACAATCGGCGTCCAGCTTAATGCTGCTTTACTGCCACTGCGGCGTTGGTTAGCTTACTGCCCCCACATTAGGGAGTAGCTACTGTAAAATGCGAGTAAGAGAGCTCTTCATGGTGTTTGAGCGAACTAGCAGGTGGTAGTGTAGCTGTTAGAGTGGCCCGTGATCGGAGGGTCACTGGTTCGGGTTCCGAATCGTTAAAGGTACCACTGAGGTACTCATGAGCAAGTGACTGTTCCCTATCACTGCTGCCCAGATGTTGTCCTTGTCAGCATCTCACTGCTTCTTCATGAACGGGTCAAATGCAGAACTCACGTGTTTGTGTGGATTATTATCACGTGAGGTAAACTCTCGCCGTCTACACTACACCCAGTTCCAGAGAGAGGGGCGTGGCCAGCAGCGGTTCATTTGCATTTAGGAATACTAATGAGAAACAGCCTGTTCTGAAAGGGACTGAAACAGAGGAGTAAGAAGCAGGTGAAAATGGCTAATCTGAGAGGAGTTTACAGCAGACTACTGCAGAGACATGTTTAGTGGAGCTCATAGACCTACTTTAACTTGGTGAAAACATGAAGAACATGGGAGCTTTAATGCTGATAGTAAGAGTAATGAATAAAGCTCTTCATCCTCCTCACCACCAGGGGTCACTCATCTCAGGACGAGCTAATCACGAGAAAGAACGGCACAGTTCTCCTTACTGGTGTTTAAGAGGGATGCAGTGGACAGTGTGGAAGCAGTTACACCCCAAATAGTAGTAACAGAGAGAGTGATGTTAGAGAGAGTGAACATTTCCTCAAAGTCTGTGGGAAAAATCTCAAGGCACTTTGTGAGCTCCTCTGAAGAGGAAGCAGGGTGAAGATGTGGAGCTGTTCAGCGTGACACCTGCAGTTTAAAATCGGAGCTACAGTGTGTCTATGGAAGGAGTTGTGCAGTAAAAGTGGGAGGAAGATGAAGACGACAGTGGCCATCACCCAGACAGATCAATATGAAGCGTCATCTTATAGAATCTGGATTATTTCCATCAGCTTCTTCCTCTCGTACCTCAAACTCCAGATACTCCTCCCTCAACCTCAACTCCTCCAGCTCACGACCTTTCACCTTCCGCTCAGGTTGATACGAGCGCAGCTCCACTAACTCAGACGAGATGGCATGAAACCTGGCCTCATGAGCCTGTACCTGCTCCTCCTACACACACACACACACACACACACAGAAGTGTTCAACCCCACACATCATGCATTACACACATTCAAAGAATCTCCACCAGCAAGATTATAAAAGATTCTCTTTGTCAGACTTTTCTAGAAGTGTGTTGTTCATGTCCAGCTGAAGTGTGTGTGACCTGTGAGAGTTTGGAGGCGGAGCCTGGCAGCAGCGGGCGGCTGAATTTCTTCTGGGAGCCAATGGCAGCAGGGAGGGGCGGAGCCGAGAACATGGCAGCAACGGTGTTGATACGAGTGATCCAAGACTGCATTTGTTCTGCATTCCTGTACACACACACGCACACACACACACACACACGCACACCACACACACACAAAGACACACACACACACGCCCACACACACGCACGCAGGCACACACACACACACACACACACAAAGAGACACACACACACAAAGAGACACACACACACGCACACACACACACACACACACACGCGCACACACAAAGACACACACACACGCACGCAGGCACACACACACACACAAAGAGACACACACACACACACACACGCACACATGCGCACACACAAAGACACACACACACACGCCCACACACACGCACGCAGGCACACACACACACACACAAAGACACACACACACACACACGCACACACACACACACACACACACACACACGCACACACGCGACACACAAAGACACACACGCCCACACACAGACGCACGCAGCAGTCACACACACACACACACAAAGACACACACACACACACACACACGCACACACACACACGCACACACACACACACACACACACACGCACACGCCAAGCACACACAGCAAGACACACACACACGCCCACACACACGCGCAGTCACACACACACACACACAAAGACACACACACACACACACACACGCACACACACACACGCACACACACACACACACACACACGCACACGCCAAGACACACAAAGACACACACACACACGCCACACACACGATAGAAGCACACACACACACACACACAAAGACACACACACAGGGAAGAAGACATCATTTATGAATCACTGAGTGTGTGCATCTGGTACAGAAGAGCTGTTGATCAAGAATCCAAACTCAAGTTGGTTCACATGTGACATAGCAGCTTAATAACGACCTGCAATTACAGCTTATTAACTCCCAATCATACACACTAAAGATACACGTGAAATGTGCAGTCACACACACACACACACACACACACACGTTCTGGAGGAGCTAGAACTGGGGCAAACTGCAACTGGAGCAGAACAAGCTGCCCTCAGGGACTAGAACATGTGGAGACACACACACATACACACCAACTGGTCAGATGATGTGGCAGCACAGGGACACTTCCAACAGTTCAGAGACATGCAATGATTTGAATTAAAATGTTGTGTGTTAGTGTGTGTGTGTGTGTGTGTGGGGGGGGTTAGTGTGTATGAGTGTGTCTGTTTGTTAGTGTGTGTGTGTATGAGTGTTTTTGTGTGTTTGAGTTTGTTAGTGTGTGTGTTAGTGTATGTGTTAGTGTGTGTTTGTGTGTATGAGTGTGTGTGTGTTGGTGTGTGTCTGACGTATCAGGAGGGGTCTGGTTCTACCTGGAGAAGCTCAAGCCCACGGTGAGGAGTGTTTAACGCTGGTTTGATATGTACACTGCAGTGCTGTAATTCCATAATGCAGCGTGTCACAGCAGCAACATCGGATATTTAACACCGCACTTTTACAGCACCGTGGTTACTGCCTGCTGCAGGTATTTACCACAAGCAGAAGTGATGCTTCAACAGTCTGCGCTCTTCAGAAAGAATATGAGGTTAATACATTGATTTCGGAATCCTGCAGCTACGTCTCGTCTTCTGTGTCTTCTGGGTTACTTTACTGCCACTACATGTATAAAATCATGCTTCAAGAGCCTCACACTGAACACTGCTCGAAGCCAGGGATACGTTTGACTGCTTTAGTGTGTTACTGTAAATGACTCGATAAGTTTAACCCTTCCTGTTAAAACTCTAGATGAAGATACATTAGAATACTGTAGGGAAGAGGGGGAGGAAAGAACCGGAGGAGAGAGACGCAGAGAAAGAATCCGAGAGAGAAAGAGAGAAGCAGTGATGGGTAGAGAGAGAAGGAGAAAGTGGAGAATGAGGAAGAGAGAGACAGCAGAAAAGACAGAGACAGAGAGAGAGGGATGTGAAGAGGAGAGAGCGTGTACTAGAGAATCTCTAACTCATCTCTTCACACGCTTTCATAAGAAAGATGCTCCACGTCAACTTGCGTCTTGATTTTACTGTGAAACTGATGTGGGGTCAGATGATCAGGAGTGTGATTAGATGGAGTGTGTGTGTGTGTGCAGGTGCGTGTGCGTGTGTGTGTGTGTGTGTGTGTGTGCAGGTGTGTGTGTGTGTGTGTGTGTGCGTGTGTGCAGGTGTGTTGTATCTGCTCACGGGGCCTGGAACAGGTAAACCCTCCAGTCAGCGGTGCGCAGGTAGAAGACGTTTGGGCGTTTGTGGTAATCTGTGGCTCTGATGGCCAGCGAGTGATGGATAGACACAGCGTTCTTCAGATCTTCATCAGACAGCGGCTTATCGGGACGATACTCACCCTGGAAACATTACAACATCACAAACATTACTATCATCATCATCATCATCATCATCATCATCATCATCATCGCTACCATCATCACAACAATCATCGCCAGCATCACAACTGCCACCTTCATCACAATCAGCAACACCAATCACCACCGGCTTCACAATCATAACCATCATCATCAACATCACAATCACCGCCACCTTCATCACAATCATGGTAACCAGCAACATCACCATCGTCATCAATAGCACCAAGTAGATGACAAATCCTTCATCAAATTCACTATTTATATCTGCTGTGTCTGTCTTTCTTTGTGAAATAACAAAGTGGTTTAAAGACATTTTCATGTTGATCTAGTTTTTCTAATAAACATTTAGCAGTAACAGTAATGTTACCATCATCATCATCACCACCACCACCATAATCATCACCACCGTCACCATCACCATGCGCGCGGCCATGTATCAGGTGTTTACTACACCCACATTATTAAGTAATTAATTTGACTAATTCATTGATAATGAAGGACGAACGTGGGTAAAACATCAGGAAATCACTGTGTTGCACTTAAACAAGAGGCAAATGTGTTTCTTAAACGTTCTGTTATTTTAATGTCTTTGATGATTCACTTCATAATCAACATGACATTTACTGTCGGCTCCAGAGTGAGACTATAAATCTACACAGTAAAATGTCATCTGCAGCTCTTTTAAACATTAACATGACCACTTGACCTCGGGACGTTGCTCAGCGGCTGCTTTACAAGAAAAAGAAAAGAAACCTTTCAATGTAAAAGTGCAAGAAGTCTCTCCATCACGTCTGCATCCGTTTCCTCGTGCGCATCACAAATCCTTCATCAAAGTCACTACTTTACCTGCAGTTTTTGTGAAGTAATCAAATACAGAAATTTTCACATGAATGTAGTTTTTCTGGTAAACACCATTTTTCTGTTTTCTGCGGTGAAGTCGTCCAGCACATTTGGCCGGCGTTGACCGTCAGCTTAGTGAAGCCAGCCGTGTCGCCATGGGAACCCTGTTGGCCAACGTCCACTTCCTCTTAAAGGAGCAGCGCTAGCGGCAGGCCGAGCGGTGAGCTGGCACGAGCGCCCAGACGCCGGGCTTCAGGCCAGCTGGAACACAACACACACACTAGCTCCAACCCAGCACTCGGGATCAGCCGACCGATTCAGGAACAGAAATAAGAGTTTGCACACGGCCGTGTCGGGACGGGCAGCAGGAGGGACGAGCCGGAACGCTCGCGAGACCTCCAGGTTACGCAGGGTGAGATTCATTCTCACTAAATTGTCTGCACATCCTGCCCAGCTGCACAAGTGGTACGTAGCGGACATTTGGACAGCGGGAACTTCACTGAACGGCGTTGTCGATTTAATTCTAGCTTTACTGTGGTAAGGAACAGACGTGGACCACAGAGCACTGAGCTACCTCTCTCTCTGGATGCTCTGCTAAATGCTGTAACTGCAAATGGATCAGCTGGCATCCAGTAAAGTTCAGCAGGAACAATATCGTGTGGTGAATAATGTAAAACACAGACGGCAGTGCAGAGCCGGCAGCAGGAGGTGCAGTGGAGCAGAACAGCAGCACTGTGTATTCGTTGCAGAGAAAAATCATCAAAGCAGATGAACACTTCAGTCTCTGTGATTTTATAAAACTCTCTCTTTCATTCAGTTGTATTACAAATAGAAACAAATATCAAACACACGTCTGGATCAAGGCTGTTTCCCGCTAACGCATGTGTGATACGTACAGATCACAAGCACTACAGTGGGAGTGAGTGGTGTGTGAGAGACAGAAAGGGAGGGAAGAGAAGAACAACGGAGAACAAGAGAGAGAGAGAGAGAGAGCAAGACGGTAGGAAAAGGGAGAGAGAGGAGAGAGAAAGAGTCAGAGCAAGAAAGAGAAACAGACAGATAGAGAGGTGATGGTGTGATGGTGACGTGAGCAGTTGTGAGTGAGTTGATGTCTCACCTTCTGCAGGTAAAGGATGAGGCCCTTCAGCACGGCGTAAAAGGTTTTCCAGCCTCTCTTCCCTCGAGGAGCTGCAATCACACAACAATCACTTCATTTACTCCTTTATCACCAGCACTGTTCCACTCCACAGATTAGAGCCTGCTGTACATCAGCTACGTGCAGAATAATCTCTTCTTTAACCGTTAGAGCTCCGGGACAGCTTCACACCTGCAGCAGTTGTGTTCCCACAACAGCTCTCGTTCCCCTGGCTGCTCTCATCACCTCATCCACCTTATCACCGTAGACCATCAATAATGCCGTTGCTGACACGCTGATGACGCTGTAGGTGACGACAGACGCCGGAGACTTGGCGGAAAAACTGAATGGACAGCGAGGACAGCGAGGAGAATTTGGAAACTCTCCAGGATTACATTGACTGGTGCTTCGACGTTATAGTTATGAAGAAGAACCAAACTGCATCTTCCCCAGCCAAAATCGAGACGCCGTCTTCCAAAAGAAGTCGTCCGGCAGATTCCCCCGAAACAATGTCACCGGCGGGTAAAAGCTTTACCGACATCTTGGACTCAATTGATAAGCGGTTGTCCGGCTTCGACGCGAGGTTGTCCCTGGTCGAGATCCTGCACCGTGAATTCCAGTCCTTAAGGGAATCGTTGGAATTCAGCCAGCAGCAGGTGGAAACACTCGCTGCTGAAAACGCAGCACTACGGGACTCGGTCAAGTCGCTAATGGAGAATGTAACTCAGCTAAATAAAGAAAATAAAAAAATAAAAGAGACTGTCATCGATCTCCAGGCCCGTAGTATGAGAGATAACCTGGTGTTTTCAGGCATCTCGGAACCCTGACCCTAACCCTAGAACCCTAACCCTAAACTGTAGTGGAAGATAGTCATCACTGCGCTCACTTAGAAAAACGAAATGTTTGCGGCAGGTTTGCAGTTCATTTGTGGTGAACGGTGGAGTTTGCCAGAATATGTTACCACAAGTTTGCCATTGTTAGCCATTAGTGGTAAACTTGCAGCAATGTTCTGGGAACAACGACAAAATGCCCAAGTGACAAATGTATTTACAGTGATTTGCCAAAGCTATTATCCAGTAATGACAAACTTGTAGTGAACTTTTAGTGACAAATTTACCAGGAGCATAAGTTTTCCACAACGTTTTCTAGAAGTCCAGCACGAGCTTGCCACAAACCTAATTTGCATATGATAACATCACCTTGCTGCAAATTTGTGGCAAACATGCCAAAGGTTAACGGGAAGCGTTTGCCAGAAGCCTAACTTTTAGTAAGGGTAGAGCTTGAACTTTAACGCTACGCAACATAACTGCTGCTCTCAATTAAAACAGCAAGAAACTCCACAAATGGACTCTTGATGAGGCTCAGCTGTCGACTGTCGTGGATCTGGTTGAGAGAATGTTGAGAGTGTGTGAAGTTGTCGTTACAGCAGAAGGGGCTACTTTGAGTCATCTATAATATAAAACATATTCTGGTTCCACAATGTTTATTTACTGCATAACTCCATGCGTTCCCTCATAGCCCTGATATCTTCGAAATAATCCACAACGTAAAGTGAAGAACAGCTGCTGAAGGAGGAGGTGTGTCCAAACTGTTGAGCAGTAGTGTATGGTGTGTGTGTGTGTGTGTGTAAAGTGGACTCGGATAAAGACGCACTTCTCTTTCCGTCACAGTCAGCGTGGACTTTCCGCACCAGGAAGCCCATCTTGTAGAGCAGCGCTCCAGACGCCGGCACCACGCCACTCCCAGCATGCTTCACTCCACTGGAGCCGGCGTCCCCGCGATGCTCGCCCAGCTCCGAAAAGGACTTACGCAGCTCCTCTTCATCACTGAACACAGTCAAAATCAAACGTCAAACTCAACTTTATCGTCTCAGCTTTACACATGTACACAAAGACACAAGACGAGCTGACTCCAGCTTCTACAGAGGACAATATGACACAGAACACACACATAAATAAACTATAACATTTCAACTCTAAACTAGACGGAGAAAAGGAAAATCTGCATTTTAGTTACATGAGCTATTCAGTATGTCAAATATTGCGGTCAAGTGGAGAAAAACTAAAATGACACTGCTGGAATGTACTTTTGTGAGTTAAGTGTGTGTAAGATCAGCAGCAGCTTAACGTGAGTGGAGAGGGAGAGGAGGAGATGAAGAGGGAGAGAGAGGAGGAAAATCACTAATATCATTATTAACACACAAAAAGTCACATTAGCACAGACACACAAACCCATTTTCTTTGTAAAATAAGCCTCTGGGACGTGAATTAGGCTGAGGGGAAATAATTACTGCTGATTTTTATAAAAGGTACTGCTCCCTGCCCCGCTTTTTACTGCACGCAGGTCTGAACGTGTGACGCCACCCTGAGCACATCACGGCTGAAACGATACATCAACTCACTTTACTCAATCACCAAATTCTCTGCACCAGCGCTTCATGTTGAGGACGTGGCGTGTGAAATGGGATCATCAGGTTAAAGAAAAACCCAACTCTGTGGCGTGTGTCCAGTGAGGCAGGACGTCAGCACCTCAGCAGCACCGGCATAAGGAAACGTTAGTGATGGTGATTCTGATTAATCCGTGCAGGTTTAGACGAATGCTGTGACTAAATGTAGTGACTAGTTAGACACACGAATCCATACGATGACTAGTCGTGCCTTTAGATCAAGAAGTTGACCACGCTGCAGTGCATGTGTGACGGCTAAGCTTCAGCCATGTGATCATCATGAGAGCTACACACACTCACAAGGACGAGCATCATCATCATGTTGTAAAACAGCAGCATTAAGCTCTGAACAGAGTAGTTATGTTGATGAGCTCAGCTCTCACACTGCAAGACTACATCAATATGACACTATAACTGCAGCAGGAGGTTTACACTGAGCATCAGAAGCAGGATTTAATTTTGCAACACTTTCATATAGTTGTAAGTCATCTAACAGCTCCCGCTTCAGGACTAGTTTCCCATCACGTCACTTCACAAACGTTAAACTTGAGGGATTTTTACAGCAGACTTCACAGAAGCCATGTACACGTGACACACGCTGCCCTCCTGCTGCGTTCTCAGCATCATCCCACACCGGTCACTCACTTCAACATAAATGCTCTTCTTTATTTATTAACTAATAATATATTGTAAAAATTGTCGTGTGTTTACATGTACTCTTTAAAACATCCGAACACACAATTAAAATATGGAATATTGCTCATAATAACTGTTGGAAAAGGCTTGGTGCTGTGGTGTCTCTAGAGTGAACGTTCTCCTCTGTTCTGCCTCCCTCCCTCTCTCTCCTGTCATCTTTTCCTGACTCGTTCCATCCACAGCGGAGGGTTTCTCAACTTCACGCTCTCTGATCAAACCTCCCTCCCTAGTGGGCGAGATGCACTTCAATCGACGGTGTGTGTGACTGCAGAGATGTGTGTGTGTGTGTGAGAGATGGAGTGTGTGTGTAGAGATGACAAACACTCTGCTCTCTGCAGCGCGTCTCTGGCCATGTCTGAAGTTTATTCTGAGGGTTTAAGGCTCTGACCTTCCTCCTATTAAAATGTAAAGTTATATATGTACACAGACACTCCGACACAGCATGCAGTGACAAATAACATCAGCTCTCTAGTCAAAATGCTCCGTAGAGGAGCCACGTCCTGCCGCAGCTGGAGAAACTCAACCTGCCGAAGTCAGTGACGGTGCACTTGTACTGCTCCGTCATTTACAACATTCAGCAGACACTCATCCAGAGCAACGTTCCTTCCCTAATTTCAGGGACAGTCTCCCTGCAGTAACACGGGGTTAAGGGTCTTGCTCAGGGGTCCAGCGGTGGTAGTGCCGGAGGTAGGATTTAAATCCATGTGTCCTAACCACTAGACCACCACCACACAGTCCATCCTCACCCACTCCACCCTGCTGAGGATGAGGCCGGACTGCAGCACACCATCATTGATCTGCTGCAATCTCCTTTCTCTACATCACCTGTACACTTTGAGCATCCTGGAGTGGACGGGACGACCTGCTACTGACCCTGACCCTCAGCTTGGACACAAACGTTTAGAGATGCCTCCCTCTGGAGAAAGACTGTGATCTGTCAGGAAGAAAGCTTCATGCTACAAGAACAGCTTCATTCCATCTGCAGCTGGACGTCCAATTCATTCATTCATTCTCCAAACCACTTAATCCCTGACGGGGTCACAGGGGACTGGAGCCCATCCAGGAACTACGCAAGGCGGTGAACAACCCTGGGCAGGTGCCAACACACCACAGGACACACACACACTCTCACAACCACACATTCATTCTGTGAGGGGGCGGCGCTAACCAACTCACCACTGTGCCGGATGTAAGGACTTGAGTGGCTTTGACTTTGACGACTGGGTGAGAGCTAACCCACCTCTTGTGTGATGTTCCACTCTGCAGCGGTCAGCAGCTACCAAAAAGTGTTGAGAGGATAGAGAAGTGGAGAAGTGGTGACACGATGGTGCTCAGTGTGGAGGATGATGGATGCAGGTGAAGCATGAACTGTGTTGTTTGATCCAATAGAAATGCTGCTGGAGCTCAAACTGCTGAAAATCTTCATGCTACTTCTGACAGAAAAGAGTCAGAACACACACTGCAGCAGTCTGTTGCACTCAGTATCAGGCGGGTGGTCGTAATGTTAAGGCTGACCTGTGTTACTGCAAAAGAGCAGGTGAGACAGGAGAGGCTTCAGGTATCTTTCCACCTTTTATATTCACATCTTAATGCCTTTCTGAGTGTTGACATGACGCCTGGGTGTGAATGACAGCGGGCATCTGGGCTGCTCCCACTCACTTCGGCTGTATTTTTGGGAAGTGAGACAGTAAAGAGCAGCCGTGTTGTGTGGAGGTGGACTTTGAGTGAGGCTGGTGTGCTGGAGTGACCACGCCCGTACCCCAGCCTCGTGATGTCTCCCCGGGGGTCGGCTGCCAGCCTCGTCTCTACACACGCCAGCAGCCTGCAGGACACGCCGCCGCCCAGCCTCACACATTCCAAAACGGGACGCTGTCCTTCACCTCACCTTACCACCTCACTCAGATCCCCCACTCTCTCACGGTGCGCCGTGCAGACGCAATAACGGCACAAGCTGCACTCAAGCAAAACCCCACAATCTCCTCATGAGCATCATGTCAATCTCATTTGATCTGGAAATAAACATCGCATTCACGAGCATGTTGTCCACATCGACTCTAGTGAAGCCTTCTGCCATTTCACGGCTCGGAAAACGAGGGACAGAGAAGCTAAAATGGACCTTAACCACAGACTGACCTCCGAACAGGTCCAGCACAAGTGGGCAGAGAGAATGTGTGGTGGTCACACTCACACACACACACACACACATTCACACACACACTGACAGAGCATGTGCAGAAAACTTAATGCCTGTTGCCTGGTAACTGCCAGCCTTCTCTCACACAAAGGGAAAATAGAGAGATGGGGGGAGGACTGATACGAGAGAGAAAGAAAGACAAAGAGAAGCAAAAATATGAAGGTGCTCTACATACCGACAGCACAAAACAAAAACACACCTCACCTTCCACACACAGCCCGGAAACACGGCAGACTGAGTGAGTGAGTGAGTGAGTGAGCGTGTGTGTGTTCATGTGTCTTCTTATAATCATGTGTGATGCTCTGATCAGTCCTGCACTGAACACAACTGCAGCATCTACACACACACACACACAGACACACACTAATGCACGATGCATGATGCAGTAAAAACTGAAGAAAAGAGAATTCAGTTGATTTTGAGATGCAACATGAGGCCGGCGCTGAGGTGGAGCGTGTAAACAGAGAACAGTGACTGGAGAAATGATGAAGAGGTGAAGATTTTTCAGCTGAACTTTATCACTTGAATAAACACACTTAACAAAAGCACAAACACTGTGGAATCATGTGTCAAATACGCACAATCACACAGAAAAAAAATCTGTTTAAACACACACACAAACAGATGTAGTTTTCTGCTGCTCCACATGAAACATCATCTTGATACGGGCAGGGGAAGTGACTTGTGAATAAAACTCTCTGCTACACATCATATAGAAAAACAGATCAATGAAACTCTGGCACGAGCTCAAGCAGGCGACACAGATCCCCAAAAATGCCAACTCCGCCAACCGTCTCACTGCACCGCCTCATCCAACACAGACTGGCAGCAAATCAAAGAACACCAGCAGCCTGATATCTCACACACACACACACACACACACACACACACGCACAGACACACACACAGACACACAGTCTTGTATTACTACCTTCCATAGACTCCCATAATGACTAGATGTATATAATTTTACACCTACACCTAATCCTAACCCTAACCTTAACCTCAGTAACCAAAAGCACATCTTTTACCTCTTTTAGTTTCTCAAATAAAACAAGCACATTTTAATAAAGTCATGGGGACCTCTCAAATGTCCCCACAAAGCCCCCCAAAAAAAGATAAAAGTGGTTTTAGGGGACAAAAATGTCCCCACAATGCGATAAATACATGAACACACACACACACACAGAGGAAATACTACTATTTAAACACACTGATATTTCCAGTGACATGGTACCAGTTTAAAGCAGTGTGAACATCATCTCCCACTATGAGGAGTGTTGTCATTTTTCAGCTCCTGCTTGGTCTTTGGGTATGAGCTGATCTCTAGAGCCGATCCAGTACCAGTTTCTTCTCTTTCTACTTCTAGTTTAAAGTTTAAAAGTTTATATTTATATTCCATTTCTAGTTTAAAAGTGTATATTTTAAGTGTCTATTTATATATTTTATTCTATGTGGCTTATTTGTTCTTTGTTCTTTGTGGTGTTAAAACTGGAGCCACGTCGTGTCGTCTCTCTGTGTAACTGTACAGCACATAGCAGAGATGACAAAGTTCTTCATACATGCTTTATGCTGCTGTGTTCAGGACGTAAGGACAGTGTGTTTTATTGGACTGCAGGGTTGTTATCATCATGTAGAGATATTCTGTGGTTTAGTTTATGAAGAACAATAAGGTTAGTGCAGGTGGAAACACTTCTTTATCCATTAGGAATCCATCTGGATACAGAATAAAATCATTTGATGATGAATAATGCATTTTTCTATATTATTTTTTACTCAACACTATAAAATGTAAAATGTTTTCAGATTAGTGGCTCATTTGGCCTACACCTCATATTAGAGCTCATCTTTGACATGATGGCGTTCCACACACAATAACCCTGCAGAACTCCGTCCTACGGGAATAAACACGAAAACATGGAATGCTTGGCTGTATGTGAGTAGAGCAGCTGGTTGCTGTTGTTATCAGCTAAATTATATGTGCAACAACTACACTGTTCACTGCTGTGCAACTGCACTTTCTCCAGTACTCCGTTATCTGTCTTTAGAATAATTTTGTAAACTCAGGTAAAACTTCCTTACATATTTTTATTCATACATACATATGAATACACCTGTACCCGGCACTTGGGTCTTAAATTAAATTATACTCCATGCACATATGTAGCTTGTAATATAAGAAATAGTTTATTTATTTTTATCTTCATTTCCTTTATCTCCTTATTTTAAGTTTGTATTTGTATCTCTATTTTTATTTTTTAGAATTTTTGCCTAAATTGCACTCACTAACGAGCACAGTGAGGAACGCAGATTGTGAGTGAGAGCTGGTGTTGTTAAGGAAGTTTAACAGTATAATGGTGTGATGTGCTTTGGGCTTGTAGTGTGTTGTGTTGCTTATTTCTGCTCATTGTCATATCTATATGTAGGGGTATGCGCATATGGAAAGCGTGAAAAAACCTGCAGTTACAGATCAGCCACGTCACCCCTGATCCAGCTAATATCACGCGTCACTATCACCCATATCCCAGCCAGGTATCGGATCAGTGCATCCCTGATCTTACAGACAGAGCTGTGGGAAAGCTGGACTCTGATAAAAGGGTGAGGTGAGAAACATCTGAAAATCCTCCAAACACTGGAAAAAACATTGATAAAGTTCAAGAAGGTGTAAAGAAAAGGGCGGATCTGATCGTTGTGTTTATCACGGTGCCTGGAAGTCATCTCTCAAAATGTGTCACTGGTAAATGTAGATGAACAAGGCGGTGAAATGCAGCACTGCAGATGTCACACTGAAATACAGGTGATACGTCCAGCACTACGCAGGAGTCAGGGCCATGTGGTGCTGTAATTACACACAGTGTGAGACAGGAGTGTACAGCTGCTACTGGGACATGAAGGTGTGGGAACAAACATCAAGCCCAACACGTCTCTCCTGTCCTTCACACACACACACACACACACACACTCACACACACACTCACACACACTCACACACACACTCCACACACACACACACTCACACACACACACACACACACACACACTCACACACACTCACACACTCACACACACACAACACACACACCTCACACACACACACACACACACTCACACTCACACACTCCCTCACACACACACACACCTCATACACACACACACACACACACACACACCTCCCTCACACACACACACACACACACTCACACTCACACACTCACACACACACACACACACACACACACACTCATACACACACACTCACACACACACACACACTCCCACACACTCACACACACACACATCATACACACACACACACACACACTCACACACTCCCTCCCCACACACACTCACACACACACACACACACACTCACACACACACACACACACACTCCCTCTCCCACACACACACACACACACACACACACTCCCTCCCCCCTCCCCACACACACACACACTCACACACACACACACACACACACACACACACTCACACACACACACACACACACACACACACACACACACACACACACTCACCTCACATCTCACTCACACACACACACACACACACACACACACACACTCACACACACACACCTCACACACACACTCACACACACACACACACTCTCACACAGCTTTACACTTTCCCCTTCACATTCGTCCTTTTATATCAACCTCGCATCCACTTCCTCATCTCTCCCCAGTTCCATCTCTCCAGCTCTTTACCTGACGTTTCTAACACACACACACACACACCCCTGCAGCTGTGTCTCACACACCGCTCTGCAGCAACAGAGCCATCTCTCATTCATCACTGTTACTGTTTAGTAGTGTGGAAGTGTGGTTTGGGCTGCCAACGTGTGCAGTGTAATGGAAGCGTGGTCAGTGAGAGCGTGAAAGGCGGCTTTAGGTTTAAAAGGAATTGATGGCCTTGTGCTCGAGAGCTCTCACACCTGCGTTTAACTGCATCAGCTGTACTGTGCGTGGAGTGGAACAGGGATGTGAATAAACCACTGCAGTGTGTGTGTGTGTGTGTTATGAAGGAAAGCTGGCAGTAAAAATGGACCGGCCTTCCTCAGGAGCTGTGCTCTTCTACTGCACCACTGTGTGTGTGTCTATTTTAAGACAGTCAGTAGGTGGACCGAGCGCACCTCGACTCCGGGTCAAGCAGGACTCTTTAAACAGTGTACTGATGTGCGGTTGGAGGCTTGTGAGTGTGTGTGGAAAAAATGTGTGTGTGTGAGATCAGCAAGCGGAGAAAAGCGGCGCTGTTGCTCGGGCGTAACCGGGCGTAACCATGGCAACAAGCGAGAAAGCCAGAGACTTTAATTGTGGTGACTGCGATGGCAAAGCAGGAATAAATGTTTGACACAGTAATGTTTCTACTAAACCCCGACTGCATCATCACACAGGCGTCACTGAAACACACACACACAGCAGTTTTAATAATTCAGAACCCACTACAATTTTCTATAATGTTAGTAAAGGCACAGCAGTGCATGAGTTGCTCGAGTGCTGCAGTTGTGCATGAAACAGAGAACAAAACCTACTCACATGGTCCACTGCAGCTTCTCATTCTTGATGGGTTAGCAGGAAGCCTGTAGTGAGACACAACAGCTAATTAGACACAAATCACACAGGAGGAGCGTGTGCGTGTGCGTGTGTGTAATTGAGTTACTGGTCTCTCTACAACAACTGATGCTTCAGCATCTGCCTGTCCCAGTAATGAACACACACACACAGCACCGTCTCTTCAACCTAAACACACCCACAACCATCCACTACTCAACAGATCACCGGTCATTTCCACTCCCTGTAACACAGCTCAACATGGCACTGAGGACTAACCTTCACACCACCAACTGAACCCGACGCTGAAGGGAACCAAAAGCGAACATGACCAGCTGCCTTTCTACCAACAGCAAATACACAGTTACAGTGATATGGAGGTGGTGGAGGTGATGCAGTGGTCTTCATTCAGCGGTCACCTAGTTGATAGAACACATCCACGTGGAGAGTTTTGGATGAACTGCACACTGAGTAATGAGGGTTTTAGCACCGGTACAAGCATGTTCTTGAGGCTGCATTACTGCTATGTAATCCTCCTGATCACCACAATCTGCCTGAATCTTCTTAATACTGATGAGGAGAAAAACTTCTGGGACGAGGGCTGGCCGTCAGGGTGAAAATGTTCATAGAAATGACTGTGACGGTGACACTGATCCGATACCTGGCTGGGATATGGGTGATAGTGACGCGTGATAATAGCTGGATCAGGTGACGGTGGCTGATCTGTAAATTGCAGGTTTTTCTACGTTTCCATATGCGCACAATTCCTACATATTGATATGACAATGAGCAGAGACAAGCAACGCCAGCACGCCCTGAGCCCAAAAGCACATCACCATTATACTGTTAAACTTCATGCTGCTTACCAAAGCTCTCACTCGCAATCTGCGTTCCTCACTGTGCTCGTTAGCGTGCACGTCTCTCACATGAAAGTCCAACGTTCACTAAAGCGTTGCAGTTCAGTTCAATATTCCCATTTATTACTGACAAAACTTATAATTTTGCTGATAAATACAGCAACCAGCGTTCTACTCACATATAGCTGTTTACTCCATGTAAAAAGTAAAAAAAATATATAGAAAAAATGCATTATTCATGTCATCAAGGCGGAACATTACTGTATCCAGATGGATTCCTAATGGATAAAGAAGTGTTCCTGCACCTATTATTGTTCTTCATAAACTAAACCACAGAATATCTCTACATGATGATAACAGCCCTGCAGTCCAATAAAACACACACTGTCCTTACGTCCTGAACACAGCAACATAAAGCATGTATGAAGAACTTCTACACAAACACTATAATAAGCCTAGAAACAAAGGGACAGACAAACTCCCCAAATTCTCTTAGGACGGTAAAGGTTTAAAACTGCTATTGGATCAGTACTCGGGATCGGCCCATACCCAAAGCCCAAGTAGGAACTAAGTTGCACCGGTGCATTCCTACTTACATCTTAAACAATTCTCACATTACACTGCCAAATACAGACTTATCTGATCTGCATAACAGCAGTGATAAAACCAACAGCCTACTTAATTGTTTTTGTTGAGGTAAGATACGATAAGATGATCCAGTTTTCCCCTTCAGGGATCTGACATTAATTTTCTGAAGCTGCTACAGATTGCTGCAGTGTGGTCATGTGTTGTGTGGAGGTGTATGTTGTTGCTGTGAATACTGGTGTTAAACTGCATTAATAAATCAGCCAACAACCAAATAAAGGCAGCAGACATTTCCCTACGGACCAAAAAGCACTCCCAAATGTTCATTCCCAAAACAATTAGAGGAAAACAACAGCAGCAGGAGGGAAATCTATAAATGATCTAGTAGCGCATGTCATTCTGGTATCAACACTCCTCCATCACCTCCCACACGCCACAAATGTGCACACAGTCCAAAACACGCTCCCAACACGCAGCTACAGCTCCTCACTAGCGGCAGTTAAAAGCTGCGTCTCTTGTCTGTGCAGGTAATCCTGAGGGCTTTATCTGAAGACAGCTGGACGTGTTTCACCTCCCAACAGAAAGGGGAGAACTGAAGAAGCGTTTCAGATGAGAGATGGACCTAGAAGAAGTCCAGCTGCAGTCCAGTCAAGCTCTCAACACTGCTATTATTGCAATATGTTTACTGGAGTTAGTCGTGTTGTGTGTGGAAACGTCTGGTAAAAACGAGTGCAGAGAGAAGAGTGATACGGGTGCGAGACAGGAAAACACGTCGTCACGGAGACAGAAAGACGGTAAAGATGTGTTAGTGGATGCACGATGGGTGGGAGATGAAGAAACAGGTTAGAGCTGGACGATATCACCTCAAATCAATATCACAATTTAACATTTTACCTCAATTAGAATGTTTTCCCTCATAATTCACAACACACACACACAGGTATGATTTAAGGGGACACTTCATGAACACACACCAGTAACAGAATAATATTGGTAAAAGTAAAAATTAAATTAATCTTAATAAGAATCAAAATAATAGTCATGGCCACGATTACGTCAGCTGGAGATTCTGAATTTTGGTTTCGCTTAATTTTTGAATAATTCCCCAGGCCTAAAACAGGTGATGTAGAAGAGCAGGTGAGGTGGCGTGAAGAGGTGAGACAGGTGATGGAGCTCAACAGGTGAGGAGGATGAAGACGAGTGAGCGTACCCTCTTCCTCTTGCGGAACTGCGGGTGTTTCTGTCCGTCCTGCGCTTTGCCCAGCAGGTCGGGGAACACCAGCGGTTTGAGGGAGCGAGAGCGGGGCGTTCGAGGGTACCGGAACGGGTCCATCATCCGGAAATCTCGCCCGTAACGCACCGAACAGAGCGAGCGTGAACGCAGCCGGCCGGCCGAGTGGAGACTGTTCACACCGATCATCACAAGTGCAGGGCGAGACGACCAGACTCCAAAACTCGGACAACTCGGTCACCAAGCAGGGCCAAGAGAGAGGAGACGGTCAGGGGGAGGTCCGGCGCCAAGTTGCGATGGGGTCTTCCCAAATTATTTACACGTGTTTGTGTGTAGTCTGAGGTGGAGCTTCTTAAGGAAGAGTACAATTAAAAAGGTTTTTAGGATCAATCAGGATGAACTCCAGGACGACATGGAGGCAGAGAAGTGGTGTTTACTGTTGGAGGAACTGAAATTCAAAAGCTCCGGTACGAAAGAGACGCATGCTGCAAAAAATCTAAACAAAACCACTGCTCGTTCAGCCTCAGACTTCTCACTACTCCAGCGAAATTAGGGTTTCAGTCTTTTTGCATTTCCACCAACATGAAGGTTGTGACTGTGGTTAAGGTTATAATCCAGCTTCATGCAGGTTGAACATTCCTACTCCCACTGACCGCATGTGCGCTCTTAACCATTTGTCATGAACCTGACCATGAAGCGAACTCAGAAAAAATTCATCAACAAAAGAACAAGAGTGTGACGGAGCCATGGCTGCTGCACCCACTTGAACCTTCATGCCAAAATACACCTCCTGACACACATCCTAATGTGAAACGTCTTTACACCGGTGTCTTTACCTGGGCCAGATATCAGTGACAAATGAAGAAAGGCATGAAATGTTAACCATCAAAATGAAAATACAACTCTTACATCTGAGTTACAGGCCCAGAATTACTCCTAAAACAAGCAACAACAGGAGGTAAAACTCTCTCTCTCTCCCTCGCTATCACACACACACACACGCAGATGGCAAGGGAGGCTTGCAGAAGTGTGAAAGGACAGCCAGAATCCAACAGATGGATGAAACGGGCGGAAACAGAGAGATGACAGAACAGAAGTGAGCACACACCCACACCCACTCAAACACACCCACAGCCACAGCCACTCATGCACACCCACACGCTGAAAAGAGGTGTATGTATCAGGTGTGTTCTCCTCCAGCGTGCAGCGTTTCCCAACCAGCCCCAAAAATGACCTCTAACTGGAGAACAAAATAAATCACCAATAAATCAGATGAACAGATAAAAGAGAACGACGGTGTCCATGTGGACGTGAAGACAGCCTCGCTGAAGGACGCTCTCCTGTTGCTCTCTGCTCTCCTCTGCTGCCTCCCTCGCTCCACTCCTCCTCCTCCTCCTCCTGGAAAGAACAACTGATCGGAACTTCACGCATCAGTCTCCTATATCTATCTTCACCTCTACAGCTCTCGCTCTGCTTTTCCGTGGCGCTTTGTTCCTACTGCGTCTGAATAAAATCCTCTTCAAAAACTCCTCGTCATGCTGGGTTTGGGAACGACGGGAACGCCTGGGAAAAACTCCGGAACGTCAGCAGTGTCTCTCCGTCACGGCTCCGTCCTCCTCTCGTCCCTCTCTCTCCGTTTCTAATCCCTTCTTCCTCTCCCGGAGGCTGATGAAGAGCGTCTGCGTCTCAGGAAACCTGATGGAGGCTGTGAGCTCCTCTCCTCCCTCCCTTCAGCTCCCTCTCACAATGCATATCTCCCTCCCTCTGCACTCAGACGCTCAGTAGCCAATCACAGACGTCCAGCTCCTCCACACACACACACACACACAAACACACACACAGGGAGCAGCGCACTCTGAATACTGATTATCATTCTGTACTTGTCTTCCCTCGGAGGTGAGAGAGAGAGATGGAGAGATGGAGAACAATCAGCACGTGTGTGGGTGTGGGACTGGACAGTGGTTTTACAGTAACAACACACTGCTCTGTTTGGGAACATCACACCAGGAACAAGTCAGTCTCCGCTCCTGCACACCGGGCTCCTGACGAAATCCTAATTTAGATCATTTCAATATTTAATAGCTTCGGCTGATTTGAGCTGCAAACCTCCCCTCCTCAGAACAGTCTGACAAATCACATTAATGAAGGCGTGTTGTGTGAGACGAGCAGCGAGGCAGAGGAACGGACCTTAGATTAGGCTTAGTCTTGGACTGAATTGTGGTACAAATGGAAATTTACCACTCAGACTCAAATCTAGTCTAGACCTAGGCTTAATCCTTAGCTGGGAAACTGGCCCTTAGTGTTTAATGCACATAAAAGAGGTTACAGATGTAAATATGACATTAAATCGAGCGACATGCGTACACGCGCAGGCTCACACACACACACACACACACTCACAGACGGACGCACGCACACCCACAATCGCATGAACACACACTCGCACACCACACAGAACAAGCGGAACATGGCATGATACCACTTTTTAATGTCTGATAAAATACCAATATTATAAATTTGGATATCTGCTGATACAGTACACATCTGATACAGTCTCTTAGTCTTTTATACACAGAAAATAATGCTTTAAAAATGTCTGAATACATGACTGAGATGATTCTGTTCTGCTTAAGGAAGTACTTCATTAAATCCTGTTTTCCTACTAAAACAATGTAATAATTACACACCCATATGTATATGTTAAATGATTTATTATTAAAATAACATCTGAAACATGACTCCTTTAAACACAGTTGTGTCATTTAGTGACGCTCCCTAATCCTGCGGCGCTAAAAGCATCAGGAACACAGAGATTGTGAGTGAGAGCTGGTGTTGTTAAGGAAATTAAACAGTATAATGGTGTGATGTGCTTTTGGGCTTGTAGTGTGTTGTGTTGCTTGTTCTGCTCATTGTCATATCAATATGTAGGAATTAGTGTGAATGTTGAACAGTAAACCAGCTTTACCACAGTCACACTTCACATGGAGAACCTATTACAGATCGACTCCATAGATCAGCCCAATGCCACCGATACCCAATACAGACATTTTAGTCACTATCGGACTGATATCCCATCCTCGTATCTGATCAGTGACATCTCTAGAACAAACACAGTGCGTGTGAGAGAGAAGGTTGTGAGAAATGGAGTGATATCTAGAGAGAGAGCAGGCAGAAAGGAAGAGAGAGCGAGTGAGTGAGTAAGAGAGAAATGGGAGGAGTAGGAGGAGAAAAACACACCGAGATAGCCAGAGGGAGAAGAGAGCAGACCAGAGGGAGAGAACAGGAGGTAATAAAGATGCTTCAAAGCTGCAGGAAAACCTTCAGTTTGGTTGCTCTTGTATCTCCACAATCAATATGTTAAAAAGGCACAGGTATTAACAGGTAAAAACAGTAATAATACCAACATTAATACTGATCTTCACTGCCTCCAAACTGGAGTTGGTGTTCTGTTCGAGGCAGTTGGCAGCATAATGGTTTGTGAGTTGGCTCCTTGATCAGAGGGTTCAAGCAAAGGTACCACTGAGGTACTCATGAGCAAGATACCTTCCACAAGCACGGCTCCCCGGGTGCTGTCCATCAACTGCTCCTTCATGGAGGGGTCACATTTGGTTGTGGTGAAATATGACCTCTGCATTTAACAAATATTCACTCAAACTTCAGCATTATGGACAGCAATCAAGATTCACACTGATAAAAGTACACGGTTCTCCATCACAACACTGCTGTTAAGTTACTTTACTGCAGATAAGTAGAGTGGACACTACTGCGGTGTGGAGAGGAACAGGTTTAAACTCAGGGACCACATCGGATTAGAACTTCATCTTTCCTGGAAAACAAAGGCAGAAAACCAGACCCAAAAGCCTTAACGAAGCAAACCTCGTTAAAATTCATTGGCATAGGAGCAGGGACCGTGCTGATTGATTTTACAATGTGCCTGTGGACCTAATGAGAGGAACCAAGCCACTCCTGACTTCCTGCCCACGACAATAATATAATAATGAAACCTAATGGAACACAGACTAATGGCCGAGCAGCTCCCACAGGAAAACACATCTCTCCTCAACACGACAGCTGCACAAAAACACATCGTAACACGGTGCTGCTGTACACTCACAACATCATCCAATCAAACACATGCACACCAGAACAGAAGTGCACAGCTGTCGGGATCTATATTAATATACAATTGGGCTGAATGATTTTAAGAAAATATCTAATTGTGATTTATCTGACTGATATTCCTATTTGATTTGCGATTTTTAGCAAAGTTAGTTCAGTATTCACTATACTGTGTGTATTAAAAACTGTAGCATAACTGTACATTGAAATATGAACTGCGCTTTACACTAATCCAAAAATAAGAATGGGAATACATGAATTGAATCCAAAATGTATTTAATCCAACAAAGATGATGTAGAACATACACCTAATGAACCATAGATCAATTCTCACAAAACTTTAAGTTAAATAAATAAGGAATAAGAAAAAAGAAATCTGGAAAATGGAAAACATAAAAAATAAATTAAAAAAAACTTTTTGGAAACATCCTATAACACAAGAATTCCCTGTATATTCTGTAAACATTGATTTACATACTGTATACTACAGCCATTTTTAAGATGTTTGTCATAATATACGAAAAAGGGAAGCAGTTTAAAATGCACCTTTACTTGCTTTACCCTTTAAGCCCTGAGACTGTTTTACAGATTTTTGCTCAAAATAAAAATGTATATAAAGTGTGTCAGCCACCACAATGTCTATTTTTATGTTTTTGGCATCATTGTAAAGGTAAAACTTGTGAGATTACTGTGGAATCAGCATACACGTTACTGGGTCAGAACAAAGGAAGATGCAACACAGCAAAACATGCTAAAAAAATATATATATATATCATGTTCACCAAAAAAACCCATACATTATCTGCATAATCTGCGGCGTATCTGCTTTCACGATATACGGTATGCATAGTTAGCCATAGTGGCATAGCTTCTGCAGCCGTATTTCTTCGGCATAGACCTACGCAGTGTTTTTGTTCTTTGTTTGTTTATGTGTTTGCTGTTGGAACTGTGTTGTTTAGGTGGAATTTGTTTGAGATTTTTAGATGAGATTCTATCGGTGATGTTGATGCGCCGCACGCATGTGTTTGTTTACGTTTACCGACTATTTACGGCCTTCCTGTTCTACACACGGTACCGGGGGCGATCGAGCTAATCCTGACTTCCGGAAATATTAACACTTATGGATTTAACGTTAATTTGATCAAACTTGCTCCTACCAATTAGCAGGTGAATTTGATGAGCAAAGCACAGCATCCTTTCCTACATAATCTATAACGCTGCTCGTTACAAAAATCATGCAAAACTCATTACAAAAATTGCTGCCATAACAAAAACACCCCATTGTATGACGGCGTATTAGGGCCATTGTATATAAAAATAATAATAAAACGGGGTTGGGGAGGGGAGTAAAATTACGAGGAAAAAAGTCAGAAATTCTCAGATTAATGTCATATACTTGCGTGAAAAAACTCGGATATTCTCTGATACTGTAAAGTCATAATTTTGCGAGAAAGAAAACTCCGAAATCCTCTGAGATGTAAGTAGTAAATTTACGCTTTTCTTTGGCACCAAGTCTTCGACCTCCACAGTTTGGGGTCCGCATTAGCCATTTTAAGCAGCAT
This sequence comes from Distichodus sexfasciatus, assembly GCA_032718565.1. Taxonomy (NCBI): domain Eukaryota; kingdom Metazoa; phylum Chordata; class Actinopteri; order Characiformes; family Distichodontidae; genus Distichodus; species Distichodus sexfasciatus. Next base: position 818,961 of record JAVGVS010000177.1, read on the forward strand.
ACCACCAGTGAGTTTCCCTGCTCGCGCTGTAGTGGGCGTGGCTTTAACTTGGGACGCATCTGATTGGACACTCCTGATTGCTGAGTATGACTGTCTATCACACAGGGACATCAACGCGACGTGATTAACCGATGGATCAGAGTCTGGGGTTGCAAAAATAATCGCAGTCATTGGGATTTTCAAATCACATTTATTCAAATTGCGGTTTTGGTTAAAATTCGATAAATCGTTCAGCCCTAAAACACAAGTGTGTGTGGGGTGAGGTATTCTGTGTGTGTTAGGTTTAAGACATTTAGCAGACGCTCTTATCCAGAACCACTTCCTTTTTCCTAATTTCAGGACAGTATCCTGGCAGCAATGTGGGGTTAAAGGTCGTGCTCAGTGGTGGTAGTGCTGGAGCTAGGATTTGAACCCCTGAGCTCTTGGTTCAGAAGTGAGTCTCCTACTCACTAGACCACCATCACCCCATAAACATGAAAAGTGTGTGTTCAAGCATTTATATGAGAAATCTCTAGTAATCTACCTTGAGGAGCTCTTTAGGGAAATCTTGACCACTGTTCAGTCCCTCCAGGTTCCCAATAAACTGAGTGCAGGACATCCGCTTAGCCACGTTCTGCCAACAGAGAACACAAGAGTTCAGCTGAAACCTGCTGCCTGGAGAACTCTCATCATCTTAAAATATGAGCCTCCCATCTTCCACAGAGATTACAGAAGAAGTTCTAAAATAACACCTCCCAGAAAGGAGTGGACGAGTGTGTAGCCATTACTGTTTGAGACCATCACGTCCAGTGCTAGGGAGCTGTGATGTGGGTTTCAGGTTGGTATTTGTGGGGATGGACTGACGGGTTGGATTGTTCTGAGGGATTCTCTTTGGGCAGCAAGTTATTTTAAAAGCGTCCTGAGACAGAGCTGGAAATATGAGTGTTTTAAAAGCAGTGAGCTCCAGTGCTGACACACAATCAGGTTCCAGCGAATCAGACGTACTCAAAGCAGACAGCTCCAAGATTCTTATTAAGACAAAGTGCATCATAAAATACAAGTTTATATTCTACTGTTATTATTATTATTTACATCTGAAGCATTCTGCAGACACTCGAACCCAGAGCTATTTCCTAGTTACAGGCTCCGTCTCGCTGGAGGAAGGATTTCTACTCATGACTTTTTGGTCCAGGGGTGAGGATTCTACCATTAGTCCACCACCACCACCCCATAATTAAAATATGTTAAACCACTTTATCACTTAAATGTAAGAACGGTTTATTTCATATCAAACATTTGGTTTTCATTGTTAATTGCAGTGAGCAGGGTGTGAGGAGACAGTAAAAATTGTGTTGCAATGCAAAAAGAGGTTGTGAACAGCTGACCTACTGTAGATTTATCCCACAGTTATTTGTATTGCAACCCAAAATTGTAATGTAATAAACAGCCAGAGGTGGAAGTGCGTGGCATCAGCAGTGCAGCCTGCAGCGCTCCTCACCTGGCCGTGCAGGTCCGTGTTGAGCAGCATCATGGCGCAGGTCAGTGTGTGGACGCTGTCTGTGCAAAATCACACACATATCAGATGATTCCACACATTAAAAACGCAAATTTACTTTCCACCGTTAATAAGAGCTGAACTCCACTGGTACCTTCAGCCAGCGCGAGCGTTGGGTTGCACTGCACGTAGCGGCGGGAGAAATGGGCCAGAACTCGCTCCCGCTCCTGAGTCTCTCCCATCAGAGCAAACGTCATGAGGAAGGATCTGAACACAAACACACTGATGAAGAACACATAACCCTGTCTACAACATTCCTCTCTAGATAAACTACGCTGCGGTGTCAGTGATCTACTGTTAGAGTTCATTTACATTTATTAATTGTGTTATGGAATTCCAGTACTGTGCTAAAGTCTTGAGCAGTGTGAAGCTACTGTAACTTCATGCAGCACGTCTGCATAGTGTAGATATTTAACACTAAAACCTGCTTTCTGCAACAAAACCACTGAGAAACTTGACCAGCAGATGGAGATCCAACAGGCCTTTTTACTCCTGAACAGGTTAGCTTTAGGTTTCCCTTTAATAGAACGCCTTTTCAGTAAAAACTCAAGAACTAACCTCAGTGCTTGGTCCAAAGTCTGTCCTGTAAAGCTGAAGTAAGCCAGGTACTCCTCTGCCACCAGACGACTAAACTCGTTGCTGCACAAGAAAGGACAGGAATGATCATGCGGAAGGGAATCTGGGAGTGAGAGGTGAGGGAGTGTGAGCTCTTCCAGAGCGGCTGCTCGGTGGTGAGAAGTAGGGGTGTTGAAATTAATCACATAATCCATGCATCGCGATGTGCGGACGATTCTACATTGATGCAGTGGCAGACCATAATCAGTTATAACGGCGGTTTTCAACCGGCTGAACGTTGCCTTCTAGTGGTCCGCGGCGGTTTTGCAGGTGGTCTGTGACATGCAGTCCTGCGTCACTACGGAAATTACTTAATAAAAATGTATCCTTTTATCATTTTTCAAAACATTTCCAGATGATTTGTGCATCTTTATGAACAATGAAGTTAATGCAAGTATCTACAAAGTAATACAAAAAATTACTCCCTCTCCCCGCTTAGTCTGAGTGGTGGTCTTTGGGACAGAAGCAGTTGAAACCCCTGAATTATATCACATTAACATTGCTTGGTGATTTTCTAGTTAAAAAGAACATCACGGTAGTAACTATGGCTGCACGATCTGTGTGGAATATTAAGTAATGTAGAAACCTTGATGACATGCAGTGTGAGGCCTTGTGATGCATCAAGATATCATAATTGTATTGAATCAAATCATGAGGCCAGTGAAGGTTCACACCTCTAGCGTGAAGAGGGTTTGATCCTGCTGTGCTCCCGACACTCAGCAGAAACCTTCCAAAATCTAAACACTACAGACACCGATCCAACACAACAAACCAGAAGCAGCAGGACGCTACCGGGTCCAGATTCAACACTGTAGAGGGTCAACTTCAGCCTGGAGCCAAAACTCCACAAACCACCCAGGAGTGGTCCAGTGGTAACAATACAGACTTGATGGTTTTTCATCAGCACCACACCTCCTCTAGCAATAAACTGTTTCACTAAGTCACATTTTAAAACATCTGTACCTTTTAACACAAGAAACAAAAGGGAATCACTTTATTCATTTGTTTTCCTCAATCAACCAAAACTAGCAGCATCCTCCAGATACAGGTGCAGTGTTAAACTGGTTTTCTTACTGTCAGTAAAAACTAACGCACAAAGTCCATTTAAACTTCATGACCAAATAACGGCTCATTTAAATTGTAATACAAATGTTAAATTCTGATCATTACTAGTTATTATTGTATAAGAAACACAACTTTAATTGGGGATTTTAGTATAAGACCGTGTGGTGATATCAGAACTTCTGAACATTTACAGCACATTTTAACAATAACGCAAAAACACTGATCACTATAATAATATTACAGTCATACAGTTTCATCTCTACTTAACTATAATGATCAGATGTCATCAGTAACCATGAGCCTCACTCTACTGAAGCCACCACTAACCATCATCACATCGAAAACACTCATCACACACACAACATACAACACAACCCCAACACAATCTAACATTCAAAAATTCATCTTCAATCCATAACATACAAGAATATTTCATTACAGTTTCACCCCTGATCTGCTGAATTTGAGTTCATGTTACTGCTGAGAACTCACACTGCTCCATGAGAACCTGAAACTCACCTGTACGTTTGACTTCAACATGCCGTGTGTGACTGCAGCGCTCATGAACGTCAAACACACACACTGCAGGGGTAAAGTGATGGAGAAGGAGTCCAACACACACACACACTTCTGACTCACTTCTTGCCGAGGTGACGCGCCACATCACACTTCCTGAAGCCGTCAAGGTTGAAGAGGCGTTTGGCCAAGCGCTTAGCAGCCTCCAGGTCGCCACGGTTACCGTTGCTTAGCGTGTCACTGCTGCCCAAACCAGAACCCAAACCTAAACCCGGCTCCAGCTCTGAGTCCACACCTGTAAACACAGCCTTCTCTCTAGACACACACGCACACACAAGAGCAGGTCAATCACATGAAAACATTTATGAAAATGGTTGTTTCTTGTTAAAATGTCCTGAATGCTGAAATTTGTTTCTGAACCTGCTCACCTTCTCCGTCATGACGCAGGAGGTCTGGGGTTAAACTAAACTACACTTGTAATGTCCTGTACTCACTTCAAAATCAGCTCATCACCTGATGGATGACAAACATGCAAACCTACACCTGTGAGGAACACGCAACACAACTGCTGGAGTTCTCACTGCACGTGGTTGGGACACTGGCTCTTGGTCTGGTTAAATTTAGCTGCTTTATCAGTGACTCAACCTTAAATCCACACAGAAAACCAAACACAAAAACCTGCTGCAACAGGAAACGGAACAACCTCACGAAACAACCTCAACAGAATGTCAATTTCAACCTGTTAAGAATACTGCATCCTGACTTGACTAAATTTTTTACCTCTATGTCTATTTCTAGCTTCTAATTATATTTAAAACTCCCTGTCTAGTTTAAAATGTATATTGCATATTGTCTAGTTTAAAATGTATATTGTTTAATGTATATTTTAATATTTCTATTTATTGTCTATCCCATGTGCCTAGTCGTGCCACTGCCTATTTATTCTCTGTTCTACTGTTCTTTGTTTGTTTGCACTGGAAATAACCTGGAGCCACGTCGTCTCGTCTCTCTATGTATCTGTACAGTATATAGCAGAGATGACAATAAAGTTGACTTTGACTTTTTATCATCAAAACGAAAGAAGCTCCTTCACAACATGACCAAACACTTCAACTGCTAGAGATATTAATAATGAAATGACAATGATTTCTGCAGGTAAACTCAGTACGATGTTATGTTTTGAGCTGGATCTTTCTGTATAGTTGGGATGCCCACTTTATAGATGTCTAAGGAAGTAATCATGATGTAATGACGCCCTTTACAGGAAAAACAGTGTAGAAATCAACACAGACATCAGATGGATAACTTGTGGTTTAATAAAAGTTTATGTGAAGTTCGAGGTTTTTTTTGCTTGATTCTAAATGCAATATGAGGTGTTTCCATTGACTCTCAACACCATCAAAAATCTATTCTAATGTAGTGTGTTTTCATGCTGGAGCTTCCCTTTATACATGAACTTCTTTGCATCAGAATGCTACACTGTGGAACTCACTTGCAGCTGGAATACCGACGTGCTGGGACACACCTGTCCTCCGCCCCGTCCCCGCTCCAGCAAAACACTGAGGTGCTCCTGTTCCTGCCCCTGCTGGAGGATCTGGCCCTGACCGCTCCGGCTGCATGATAAGGGGGAAGTTTTCTGTGCCTCTCACCCCGTATCAGGTTAGTTCCAGAACCCCTCACTCTGTGAGTTCCCCTCGAGTTGCTGAACATCGCCTGCATTGTGCTTTCCGAACAACGGCCTCATGCTCGGCCTGAAAGTGTAAAATCCTCAAGTCCCGGCTCCTTCCGAGTTCCTCCCAATCTCTAAACTCTCTTACTGTGTGCTCTCGGGACTCGGCTGCTCTCTTTTCCACCAAGTTATTCTGCCTTCCTCCTCGAACCCCTCCCTCCCTCTTAGCAAACATTTGCTTCAATGACCTCCACAAACGGGCATCAACGGGCAACTTAACGTGCCAACAGCAGTCGCGCTCTCCTTCTGTGCCACTCTGAACAAACAACATTCCAGAAAATTCAGTTGCTGTTAGTAGGCTTTATTTGTCAGAATTCTCCAACTCTGCGATCACCAGGATTCCTCTTCTTACCTCTCCGCTACCAGCTTTATCTCAGTGTTTACTATAAAATCATATGGCAACTGTAGTGTATCATAAAGCTCTTGTCAGAGTCACACACACACTCGGCGTGACAGAGGGTGAGGAGAGGACATCTAATCCAGCACTGCTCCAGAATAAACATTTCTGTTTTTGAGGTGGCAGTGCTGCATGGATCCAGTCCACAGTCATGTTTTGGAGTCTGTCTGCTCTCTAGTGGCTGGAGCTCTGTTCAGTTTAACATTTTGCAGGTAGATTTGATAATCACCATCAAATAAAACTTTATGGCCAAACAAAACCACTTCCCCAAACGTCAATCTGAAGAGGACCTAACAGGAATGTCTTTGCGTTTGACCTGACTGGACACAGCCTGAATTAAAGATGAAGCACTGGAAGCTCAGTGCCACCTGTCAAGAGCTCTGGGCTTTACTGCATCTGACTGACTCTCTGTCTGACTTTTCAGTAAGGTGAGACATTGTAAAGAGGCTGCTTTCAGATGGAGAGCAGAAGTGATGCAGAAGGGGAAGAGCATTTGCCTAGCCTTCTTCAGAAGAAATTTGTAGATAAAACCCACAGTTCTCACAAAGATTCTGACATTCAGTGTTTTATTTCCTTTAAGATTTGTTCTTAGGTTACCTGCAGCTGATGAGGATCACTCTTACACACATCGTACTGCGTGCATGTTTATGTTAAACACCAGCTTATTAGTTTTTTTATGTATAATGTTACACTATTTAAATGAGTATAATACTGAACTATATGTCTGAACTTTCACAGGAACAAGAAAAAGCTTTGGTGAAATATTGGTGAATGAGACCCAGTGATAAAAAGGTAGAGAGAGAGGTTGGATTTTCCTAATTTCCCTCGACTACAGTGAGATTCCGCATCAACACAGCGGCCGTCTGCTGGAGCTGACCAGTGAACACAAGCCGACCGCAGTCACGTCTCATCACCATCCTCATCTCTCTCCTCACTTCCTCTCACTTAATTATTTACACCATTTTTAAATCAAGGTCTGACGCTGGACTCACACTCAAGCACAGATTTTTGCTGCCATCTGCTGGTCCTCACAAAACCTACATGAAGCAGTCAGCCAGAAGCTCCTGAACGGTGAGATTCCGAAGAGGAGCTGCTGTTTGCAGTCAGCACAGACACAGTCTCCCTGCTGCAAGTTGGGGTTAAGGCTCTTGCTCAGAAAGCCAGTGGTGGTAGTGCTGGAGGGAGGATTTAAACTGTATGACAAATAAATAATCTTGACCCGTAAATCTCGAGACTATGGACGCCTGTTTCATGGTTTTGTGTTCAGTCTGATAAGTGTTACACCTGCACTAGCCAGTCGTCGGCTTTTATTATCTTTTTATTATATTTATTATCTTGTGCCGCGTGTCTCACCTGGGCTCCAGATAAACTGGATTACAGGTCCAGCTGTGTCCGGCGGTCCGCTCGTCCGAGCCGCTACTCAGTCTCTCGCTGGACGGCGCCCGCGTGGCGTCCGAGTCGGCCGTGACGGTCAGCAGGGACTCTGAGGCGCTGGTCGTCTCACGGCGAGCCAGGGGGGCGAAGCTCATCTCCGCGATCTGCCTCGCGCTCTGGTACGTCTGCCCTTTGACCCGAGGGGTCAGAGTGGGCAGGTCGAAGGTCAGCGCAGTCTGTGTACTGGAGGTCAGCAGGTCCAGGCTATCCAGGCTGTTGTAGGACGTACCTTTAGCGCGGTGAGACTCCATGATGCTCTCAAAATGCCGGCTGAAGGTGTCCAGCTGGTCTCCCGAGCGCTGACGAGGGCCGCGGACCAGAACCGGGGATTTCAGCGCTGGGTGAGACCTACAGGAACCATCAGAGGACCTGGAACAAAGCGAGGGAAATGAAAAACATACACAAGAACTTGTTTAAGACTTATTTTCCCACAATCCCGTGCACACGCCTCGGAGCCGCGTCACAATAAAGGGTTCAGCGCGTTCCGGAACGAACTATGGAAAAAAAAAAATTGATGGGAAAACCTCAATAAATGGCTGTATTGTGAGTAGAACGCTGGTTGATGTCGTTATTTATCAGCTAAAATATGCGTTTTGTCTGTAATAAAGGGGACGTTTTGATGGAAACGGAGCGTTTTAGCGAGTAATGGCGCTTACAAACAGCGTGCGTGTTTACATCGCAAAAAATGTCATTTATGCGTTTTTACGCATTTACTTCTGTTTTTGTGCACGTAATATCTCACAAATACGTTCACACACAGAGGGATCTATTCTCATTTTGATCGCGCCACTGAAAATATTGTGCGTCATTAATAAGCGTCTGTGTGAAACACAAGCAGCGCATGCTGTAGCCAATAAAATGACTTAAACGAAGCTTAGATTCTAGACAAATTGCCTCGACCATTTTTTGTAATCGAATTATTCGAGTTATTCGAATAATCGTTTCAGCTCTACTGTTAAGTATTCAAAAATATTCTAAATGGCGAACTTTTACAGGAGTTAGATTTGTTGAAAGGATCATTTTTAGTTGAAGAGTTTCAGGCACTCTATAGACTCTATATGTGGGTAGCATCTGAACTGTACGAAAATAAATGATAAATGACACTAAACTGTAACTTGATGAAATGACTTAATGTACCACTCTTTTCTTAGGTCATGTTCCATAATATGCATGTTATAATGTATATGTATAATGTTTATAATATTAATGTCTACTTTAGAAACTTTTTTCTGAATTTTTCTAAATATTTCTATTAAAATAGATGTACAGTACACTACACGTTTCATCATGATACAGTATAGGATTTTTAGATCTGTAATTATGTGCATGTTATGGTGAAATTGTTGCACACCTTCTGAGCAACATGCTGAGGACCTCCTCCTCCTCTGCCTGCTCCTGCTCCTGATTGGCCAGCTGCCTCCTCATGTCCCCCTGCGAACGAACACTAACCCAACTCGCCACGTGCTCCTCCTCCTCCTCATCCTCATCATCATCCTCATCCGGTTCCTCTTCATCCTCCGCTCCATCCTCCTCCTCCTCTCCGTCTGTCCTGTCGTAGGGGGTTCCGCCCAGCGGACTGCTGCCAGTGCCGGAGGTTCCCATCACGCTGCGGTTGCTCCCGAATGCAGAGTCGTCATCGTCCTTGTCCGCCAGTAGAACTTCATCAATATCGGTCTCTCTGTAGCAGCGCAAAGGAACAGCGTCCAGATCCGTTTCCGAGTACTTCAGGGTCCGGCGAATGATACCTGTTTTGGGAGACGTGCCCGGAGCAGCAGGTGGGGGGGTCACAAGCTCCACCTCCACGTGCTGCACGTCATGATTGGCTCGAAGAGTCAGTTCCTGCAGAGGCAGAGAGGTAGGGGGCATTGGAGTGGAGTGGCCACTAGGAGGTGCTGTGGAGGGATCCAACACATCTGTGGACAATATAAGAGGTAGATGAAACACATTTACATATACTGTACGTAGAGCATTACAACAGACATGATTGACATGATTGGAGGTAGGATTTGAAGCCACAACTTCTTGGTCCAGAGGTGAGCATCTTACCACTAGAGCACCACCACTCCAAAAAGGATTAATAGAGCAGCACAGAGAAAACTAATATTCAGATCACTTACCTTTCTCACGATAGCCGCCAGTTGTCTCTGTTGTCGTGCCGAAGAGAAACTCCCATTTGGCGCGAGCAATTTTCTGACAGTGCAAAGATGGTCCGAGTACAAGAGTGCCACCGTCAGTCTACAGCAGGTAGAGACAGAATTTGAAAAAAAAAAAACTTTTAACATAAACGAAAACAAATTTTTAGTTGATACAGGCCAATCTTAAAACGCACATGTCAATGAACAGCTTTAAACAATGTTGTCTCACCTGTATACCAGAGCTGGCATTCTCGGTCTGGTTGCTGTTGCTGCTAGACTCAGGTGAGAGACACTCCCTGTCCCCCAGACTGCCCGTCACTCCACTAGAGCTAGGAGATGAGCCTGTTAAAGCGTTCTGCTCTCCTTCTCCTCTCTCCTCATTCTCCCCCTCCAGCTCCACGGGTCCCAGCAGCAGGGCCTGCCTGCGCCTCCACTCCGTCTGCCGCTGCTGGCTCAGACTCTCCCTCAACTCCCCTCGCTCCTCTAGACCCTGGAGCTCTCTGCTCACTTCTACACCATGGCCTTCTCCTTCTCTCCCCATTATACCCTGCCTTTCCCACTGCTCTCTTCCCTCTCTGCCATTTTCACACTTCTCTCCTGACCCCCGTACGGAGGTCTCAGTGTCTCTCCCTCCGTGTTCTCGCCACTTCTGCATGGTAGTCCAGCTTATCGGTGCTTCATCCATGCACTGTCCAATCAGAAGCCTCCTGGAGATCTCCACACTGTCAGTGATGGAGTTACTCCTGACCTCTATGTACCTGTCCTGGTATGGATCCCAGCTGTCTTCGGAAGACCAGACCTCACCAGTGAACTGGGGGGGTCTCCGTCGGTGTAGCGTGGGACTCTCTGAGATTGGCTGACCACCTCGAACTAGGCGAGGATCCCGCAGAGGGGAGCCGACATCCCCTTTGGACAGCCATGGACACATCAGTCTCGAGGGGAGAGCTGGGGAGTCTGGCGCCCCACCTACTGGGAATTGACTGGAGAACTGATTGGTTAACTCATTTCTTGCTTCTGAGATTTGGTCGGTTGTGGACTGCAAGTGGGGAGAAGCCCCATTTGTTATCCCATGAATGGGTATGTTCATCTTTATAGGTGGTTTCTGTTGATAAGAGAGTGACTGAGACTGGCCCTTGGGACTGTCCACATTACACATGACTCCAAATGCATTGTGGGAAGGGGACATTCTGACCTCATCAAAAATGACTGACACTCGGGTGGCTTCTTCTGCCAGCCTACGTGCTACTTCTGGACTGTTTAATGCTGAGGAAGTATTGCTACCACTGAGCTGGTTCAAACCTTCAGCGTGTGCATTTGTGATTACCAAACTGCCTTTCTGACCTGAGAGAGGAGGACTGCCACTTGTCTGAATGGAGCTTATTGTGCCATGCTGGTTTGGCTGGTGCTGGTTTGGGCCTCGTAGAAGCCTGTGGTTAGAATGTTGATCTGTGGGGAGGTTGGAGTGTCCAGTGTGGGAGGACAGAAGATCTGAGGCCAGGCTCCTGGGCAGTCCATGGGTAACACTAGACTTGTCTGCATCTTGGACATGTTTGCAAGCACCATGACCGGGTGACCCTGCCCATGACTGACATCTTGTTTGCTGGTAGTGTCTGCCCCTAGGACTCAAGTCTGACCTGTGAGCAAATTTAGACCTTAGGAGTGGTGACCCAAAATCCTCCAGTGCCCGCTGGGTGGCGGCTCGGCCAACCGAATCCATGGTGGCATGGCTCAGGGTCGGTGATGGCACCTGCTGGTGAAAAGCACTGTTATTGCTGCAGGAATCTGGTGGCCCAGACCTAATCAGGTCACTAAACCTCTTCCGTGGTTGACCTCCATCCTCTCTGAGCATGCCTGGGAGGTTGCATGGGCTCTCCAACTTCTTGACATTTGCCTTCTCAATGTATCTGAAGGAGACCACAGAGGTGTGACCAAGGTCCGTCGGCCGAGAGGAACCGCGGGCGTGATGGCAGCCTCGGCATGGCGTACCCTGGCAAGATGCTTGCACTGAAGTTGAGGAGGAAGAGGAGGAGGAGTGTAGACATTTGGTATGCTTGCTTTGCACGTTGTGGCTCAAAGCGGCACACAGACGCAGGCCCAGCTCCTCCGGTGGAAGGCAGTGTGAAGCCGCTGTTTGCGGGGACACTTCTGGGTGGTGTGTGGATGGCAGCTGGAAGCTGATGGTGGTTTTGGGTGGAGGATTGGAGGTGGCACACTCCTGCATTGCGCTATGGTCCGATGCCAATGCCGACACCTGGGCTAGTTTGGCCAGGGCCTCAACAGGTCCGTCAGGTTCATCCACCACATCTCCAGATTTCTCATCCTGTCCTTGGGCCGAACGCACCTCCACATAAAGATGAAGGACTTTTCCAGACTGAGACATCTCTTCACTCCATGACAGGAGATTTAGACACAAGGCAAGCAGAGAGTCGGGAGATTTTTCCTTTCTTCTTGGTCAGCAGCAGATCTGACTGGTATTTATGCTTATTTTTAGCTCATCAAATCCATGTTTCAACACTGCCTTACTGTCCTACTGGGAGGGAGAAAGAAAAAGAGAGAAAAAATGTAAAACAATTTACAGTAAAATCCTACACTTTAAATGCATTTGTAGCTGAGCACTAAAATGAAATACTAGTTTAATTTCTTATAAATGTGATGGTGTTCTAAGAAGTCATCTGATAGCAACGCTTCTCCAAAGGAAACTGTCTTTGCTTTTCAATGTATTAATGTCTCTCACACTAGTTTGTGAGGAACAGGCTTTTCCAGATGGACAGAAGGTCTTGAGAAGTGGTGCAAATCCTGAGCAAAGACACTGAGGTCTGATGAAAACAAGCATTAACCTGTCAACTGTAAATGTGGGCCTTGAAAAGCTGAACTCGAATATTTCACAGCGTATTTCATGCTTTTATTAGTAAAACGGAGGAACATCTGCATTAAGCAAGAAGCTTATTTACCGCAGATAACCAAAAGGCTAATCCTTCAAATCCCTCTCCACACACACACTCACTCACATACCCTAGTACCATGATCACTTACGTCATCCTACTTTAAACCCTAGTGAGTCATGCGGTCTCGTGTTGGCATGCTTTGAAAAATGACACTGCAAAATACATGACAAGACTAATTTCCATAACAAGAAGATTTTCTCCTGTCTGGGTGAGGTTATGAATGCAGTCGAGTGTGTACAGCCTTTTCAACACGTGTGCTGACATGTCGCTGATGCAGTTCTGAAGGCTGTACCTCAATTCATCAGCAACGAGCACTAACACACCTCACATCCAGTCTGAGCTGAACTAATGTTGTTTGTCTGCCACAAAGCTGAAGCAGGAGTCGATTCCAACAAGTCACTCTTTACTGGGATAAATCTGTACTAGTGAGATTGTGGAGACCGCTCACTCATCGGTTTGAATACATTTTCTCCTCCACTGTACAGCTGTTCACATCATCCATCACACACTAGGGGTTGATCGATACAGGTTGTTCAGGGCTGATACTGATTATTTAAAAATAATAGTTCACTGAACTTTCATAAACTAATAAAAATCAGGACAAAAAAATTAGTGCATCTTATGATTATCATGTCAACAATTTGATTTGTTGCGATATGCTGATCACGATGCATCCCAACAATGTTTTTACATTACTTCAGCTGGATTGCATGTCATGGACTATCTGCGCTGCCTCCGTGAAACGCCAGAGTGCAGCAGACAGCCGGTTGAAATCATCCGATATAATCGATTACAGTCTGCATCTGCATCACGATGCACTGATTATGTGATTAATTTCAACACCCCAAACAAATAAGCAATAATTCCATTGAAACCACAGTTATATCAGGTGAAACCCAACATAAAAAGCAAGAAACTCTCACTGGAAATTCTGTTGCATTGGCTCCCAAAATGTGTGCGGTTTTCTTTGTCCCTCTCATCGTCTGCCCTTGTGCGTCCTCATTGCAGGGTGCCAGTTCACACACACACACACACACACACAAACAGCACAGCAGTACCACCTGCCAGCCCCTGCCCCAGTTGGCATCAAATTAAATATTCATTTAAATCTTCAACAGCTAGTGGTCACTATCTTAAAGAAAGCGTGTACTGCTGTGTTCCGCAATGCTGTGCTCTAGAACACTGCAGACGGCATTAAAGGGACAGCAATACAGCAGGTAGTGATCAGGTACGGACTGGAGAATTGCCATGTCAGAAAAATAAAAGTGCCCCACAATTCAGTGGTTAAGTGTCTGCAGGTGGCACTGTTCCACGTGCTCCTCGTGCTGCTGGTGTAAAGGTCAGGACGATTGGTGAATGATGCATCCACTTAGTGTTTGTGTCACTTTTCACACCAGCGACTCCCAGCAGCCCCCGTTTCCCATGTGCACCCCGGCTAACGATGCTAGCGTCACGCCGCATGTTGCTAATATTAGCACACCGGCCACTGAATGAAGCCAGACCAGAATGCTAATATTAGCCTGCTGCTGCTGCTCTCCTGCTACGCTTCTGATTTCAGCAGCACGCCTCATTTGTCGGCTCTATAAAGAGCTTCTATTCAGCCAAATCTGGGAAGTGACTTTCTTTCAGACATGTAAAGAGGATTGTTCCTCAGCCATCTCTCTCTTTCTACTTTTAAATCTCTTCCACTGTCACTGAGAAGCAATGAAGAGCCACAGAGCAGGCCGATAAATTACACACACACCTTCACAGGTAATAAACATGGGGAAAAGTGGGTCTCAGCTACACTCCTAGAACGAATTAATAGAAAAATCATACGAATCGTGCGTAGCACTTTGGTTTACACATCTTGTGCTTTAATAAAACTGTACTGGAAAAACACAGTTTTACACATAGTTATGTATAGTTTTAAAATGTACACAGCACATGCATTTGTTCACAGTATTCAACACAATATGTGTAACCAAGGTCAGCACACGTTAATATTATACGTTTTCACATCTTTGTGTTACACTTCCAGTCATGTTGAAACCTTGTCCCAAAACCCCTTGCCCCTAACCCTAGAATGTGATGCAGTTTGTGTCCATTTTTTCAAAGAGTGTAGGGCTGGGTGATATCACTTTAAATCAATATTATGATTATGTGAACATTTTACCTGAACTTTGATTAACGAACCCGCAGTGTGTTGGGGCCTCCCCAGGGTTGTTCCCGGGATAGGCTCCGGTTCCCGCGCGACCCCAGTTAGGATTAAGCGGTTCAGATAATGACTGACTGACTGATTAACAAACAATTATTTAATTTTTGGATTTTTGTTCGTTTTTTGCTCTCATCGCCAAGGTTTGTACTGAAGATATGTTTAACTGTTAAAGCTGGGAATTGCTTTTTTAATGAAAGAAAAAACATCTGTACGAGCTGGAGTCACGTGACAACACGTGGTAGTATGTTTTTAAGAGGACAGTATATGAACACACACTGATCAATTATTAACAGAATTCAATTAATTAACAGCTTTGATTAATTGCAGAAACCTAGTCTCAGTTATTCCAGCTTCATTAGCAGACTCTGGCCAAAAATGTAAATTTTATCACATTTTAGCAGGCTCACTGTTTAATTTAAGTGAGTCATTGTCATTGTGAACACAGCACAACACACAGTGCACCACAACCACATGTGAGCTCTGCATTTGACCCATCCGTGAAGGAGCAGTGGGCAGCTGACATGGGCAGTACCCAGGGAGCAGTGCTTGAGGACGGTACCTTGTTCATGAGTACCTCACTACCCGTTACACTACCAACTGCCTCTAACAATACACAGCTCTCTCCATGTCCTAATGACCGTCTTGCACAGGGGTCCAACTGTACTTCCCGGGATTCAAACCTCTGGTCTGTGATCGCCAGGACAGGGGTCCAGTCACTTAGAACACTGTAGCATCACCACCACATGTTAAGATTCATAAAAGCCAGACCAGACTGTACACAGATCACGAGAGTTGGAACATTTAGTATTTGGTATAAAGAGATGTTGCTATGTTGAGCACGGCAACAGGCTCACAGTGAGATCCTTCTTAAAGGTGTGATTAGCGCTGAGGAGTTGGACGGCGTTTCTAAAGCCCGGCTGGTGTGTTTCATGAGACGCTGCTCCTCAGAGGACGACCATGAGGGAGCTGAGAGTTGTTGTCATAGAGACAGGCCTTATGAGACAGAGTCGAGCTCTGAATGGAACAGTGATGGTGTAAAAGCTGGCGACTCCACGACACTTCACACACACACGCACACTATTCTGCTCTCTCTCTGACCCTCACACTAAACCAGTCGAGACCGGCAGTAAGCATATTGCTTTGAAAGTTTGTGTGTGTGTATGTGTGTGTGTGTGTTTTGGACAGGTCAGCACCTGTTCCTGAAGGATGCATGGACAGGTAGTGACCTGTAAGTTCCGTCCCCTGTACTGAAACAAACTTTGCATCATCTCATGAATTTGCTTTGCTGTAGCGCAGAGAGCGTTTATACGGAGGATCATTACACTGAGATCTAGCTGGAGCACTGTAATATTCTAGCTGGATAATCAGAAAATAAATTAATATTCATAAGCAACTGCATCTTAACCACATTAACAGGAGCACAGATACATAGTGACATGTGAAAATAACATTTGTTCTTCCTAATCACACATTTTAGAGGGCGAGTTCCCACAGTTCCATGCATTGTTGTAAAGTGGTTTCATACTCCTTTGTGTCAGGACATGATTCCAGATTCAGTTAAATGTTGAAGATAAGAAGGGGAACCAGGTGTAGGTACAGACAGGGAGAATTAGTCTAAATAAAATAAATCTTACTAATAATAAAGGGCTGTAATGATGTTTGTTTTATATGTGTATGTATTTATTCTGTGTTGATATGATACAGCACTTTGGTGTTCCCATGATGATAATGACAAGCAGAAGTCACTACATATAGAACAGTGGTTACGTATTTGGTCAGAGTGGTCTGTGAGAGTTGCACACAGTTTTAAGGTGGAAACAACGTGGAGTGTAGAGTGATGATGACATATTTCTGTGTCAGTAACATGCATATGCATTGACTCATCTTGCCTGCCCCAAAAACGCAGGGCTGATTGTGAAACTGCATTTAAACAGTTCAGTCATGCTGCTGAGTAAACGCATGCTGAAATGTAGAGCATGAACAGGTTTGTGGACTGAGTTCAGCACTGCGCTGTGTAGATCCAGGTTGTATTTTCTAACTGTGGGTCACAAACCAGTTTAATTCATTATTATGCATGTTAGCCTCTTTGGCTTTATAGTCAGGTGATGGTGAAATGCTAAGAGGTGTTGGTTTAGAACATTTAGGACTCAGGAGGCGCTTCCAAGTGAATAGGTGAGTGATTATAAACACAACACAGCACATAGTTCACCACAACGAGAGCTCTGCATTTGACCCATCGTGTGAAGCAGCAGTGGCCAGCACCCGAGGAGCAGTGCTTGGGAACGGTACCTTGCTCTTGAGCACCTCAGTGGTACCATTACCAGTTCAAGACTTGAACCAGCGACCGTCTGATCACGGGACCAACTCCTTAACCATCAAACCACCAACTGCTGCCAATAAGCACAAATTTCCAGAGGTCAGGAGAAAAGCCAGATCCTTCTCTTACCAAGTCCCTCATTATGTTGCTGCGAGATGAAGGAGAACACATCATCTTTCTGCACTCACACCTCCACTGCCCAGCAAAACAGCACGCCACACATTTGTCACATTCTTGTCCTTTATCCAAACGTCTGTCAGTCTCTCCCTCTCTCTCTGCTAGTCTCCAACTGCACTGTGGCTAGCTAAAGGCTGAAATATACTTGCTGTTAAATACGTACGTACGTACGTACATACAGCCATGATCCATATCCTGCGTTCTTTGTGTCGTTTTTTGTGCACGTACTCAAAAATTAATGGAACGTATACGGAGATGCAATACCTGTGTAATTTACAGGGGGCAGTGTTGCGAGATCTGCACTCAAGTCAAGAAAAGAATTCCTCATTTTGCTGACCAGATCTATTAAGTGGTCGAACGTACCATCTCCGCGATTTTCGTTTTCTTCTCTGGTGCCGTCTCAGTATGATGAAGATTAAAGACACGATTGTTTGGAATGACAGATGACGATTTTAAGATACAGGTATTCATTCATTCATTTATTAGGTTTGCGGCCTCAACATTCACCCCTGGTGGAAAGGAGCACACACTACAGATTACGACGCAAGTATATCAGCACAAACGTTAACAATGCAACTGTGTACGGATAGGCACACGTAGATCACAGCAAGTATATTTCAGCCTTAAGTAGGCAGTAAATATATCATAGTGTCTTACAAATAGATGTGAGTTAATGTTTGTTTTGTGAATTTGTGGGAATGACCCTCCCAGTTTGCCCCCTGCACCGCAGAACCAGGTTCAGCTCCTGCCACACACTCACTCACACCAGCCACACACCTCTTCTGTTTTAAACAAATCATATTACAGCAATTCAGTCACACAGTTATGCCGTTTGCTGACAGTGTGTAGGTCATTATACGGTCATCATGACTGAGAAGAAACAATGGTGATCAAGCCTGGTGTGACCCTTGTGATGTGATTAAGCGGAGAGCGTTTCACCATGCATACACACAAGTACACAAGAGTTATTTTTGTTCCTGAGATTCTGAAACACACTGTCTTTAAGTAAACACCACTCAGGAACTATCATCATGGTTATATTCTCTAGCAACATCAGGTCAAGAGAAGAGCTGAAATGTCTGTTACCCTGACTGTTTATTTCACTTGTACAAACTCCATTTTTAAGTCTCCACACAGGACTGGACCCCTGTAGTTTGTGTTTGGATTATTTGTGGCTTTTGTGTTATGGTGCTTGAACCCACTTGTCACCATTTGATGCTCTAACCACCAGACCACCACCGACAATCACTTACATTTCCATAAACTTAACATTTAAACTCTTCACATGCGTGTTAAAATGCCATGTACTTTGGCAATAGTAATGAGTCAGCTTTATTAAAGGCCATTCTCATCCAGATTCTACTTGTTCCCTAAGCCACCACACCTGTTCCTGAAAATCAGGAACTTCAGCAGCACCTTAACCCTCGAGCCGGGCGTGTTGGGCAAAGAGAAGCTGAAGAAAAGCTGGCAAACAAAAACACACCAGGATATTCTTGTTATGCTGCATGAGAACACACACACACACAGCACATGAAAAGACACATTAAGATTTTGGGAAAGCTGTGAGGAGTAACTTGAACATTTAAGAGAGGAACAGGAGGAAGAAAGGGAGGTTGGAACCAGCTACAGCAAATGAATAAAGAGTGCATGAAAGGTTAGCGAGGAGGCAGGAAAGAAGTGAAGCTGTGGGATGTAGAGGAAAGAGAACGTGGGAGGCAGGAAGCAGATGAAAGACTCCAACACTCTGATCAGAAGAGGGCGCAATAGAGGGGTACGAACTGATAACACACTCAACACACACGGCTCAGAGAGGGGAGAGAGAAGGAGAGTTGCTTAGTACAGCTGTATAAGAGTGTAACTGCTTCTGACATCAACCTCACTAAATCTACTTCAAGTACAAGTGCCAAGTCCAGCCACAAGCACAGATCAATTCTAGGGTGTAACGATATGTTGATACACATCAATACATCAACTCAACTATATGATCAAAACCTCCACAGCACCAACCCAAGATGAAAACATGAATCAGACATCATACATAATGTAGTGTTACTTTAAACCGAACAGGAGGTTATCGTTATTAAAAAGATTTATTTACATTTTTGGTTGAGATCAGGAATAAACAAGTCAAATGATATTGCAGCTGATTTCTGTGATTTGATACGAGTGGAAGTGATGGCATTAAGTCTGCATATGATATTGTCTCATATCGATCACTGACTCATGAACTAAATCTAAATTCTACTGTAGCAGACTCTGAGTCATTATACACTGGATCGATTTGATATTGTACGGTAATGAGAGTTATGATTTACACCTGTACTACACAGCCACAACAGCACTACGTACTGCACAGCAGCTGCTGGAGCAGAGTCAGACGTCAGTTCAGCCTCATTGTGCAGCGATTTACCATCACACATCAGCATGGAACCGCAGCACAACTGACACCCCAGACACCCCCAGAGGGTTAATGCTACTAAAGGTTCTCAACACACACTTTAACACATTAACACAGCGGGGGATGATAAAAACAGCAGAAAAACAATATAAATCACTAGTTTCATCAGGATACATTATATGGCTATTTAACATTCAATAACCAACATTTCGAAGTTTGCTGACATCACAAAGTCTGCTTCTACATGTTTTCTATTTAATTAGATTCAAGAGCCAGTGACTGATATGAGACAATATAATATGTTGCTTTAAAACAATCACGTCTACTCATATCAAATCACAAAAAGCAACTAAAATAGAATTTAATTCCAGAGTAGCCTGTGTTATTACAATTAACAGATGTTGTGAGATCAGCTGACATCTCCACACGTGCATGGTGAAGGGATGTTACAATAAGTATGATGTCTGAGTGATGTTTTATATTAAAATTGATGTTATGTGCTTGTTGATCACTGCATCAATGTATCGTTACACCCCTAAAAACACAGATCCCACTGCAGTGGGGGCCGAGGGAGCGTGAGGCAGAAGGTGCAGAGGCAAGCAGAAAGACAGAGGGGGGATACCGGAGGAGGAGAAAGGCAGGCAGGGAGGGAGCGATGGAGAGCACAGAAGGACAAATGCTGGATGGAGGAAACGTCTCTAACCCCGGCGTCCATCAGACAGCAGCCGGCCGGAGACAAGTGCAGCTCGAGCTGAATTCTCACAACTGCAGGCGTAATGAAGACAAAGCACTCTCACTGTCTTACGGGCATGAATAAAATGACACCACGCTATCTCTCTTCCCCTCACTCTCTCCCTCCCTTTATCTCCCTGTGGTCCTGTTCACACCAACACACACACACACACACACCAGTGTTGACCAAATAGCCTTGTACTCTGTCCATTAGACCAGCCGGTGTAATTTGTCACCTGTACAACATTTCTTCTTCTCTCCTCTCTAGTTCTTTTCAAAGAAACAAGGCTGACTACAGCACAGTCCCATTGAACTATCAGGTAAAACCAGGACTAAAGCACTTAACTCTTGTTGACCTTCTAAAGCGGGGCGTCACTGCAGCACGGCACAGCGCGTTTTAACCAGAAACTTCAACTCATGTGAAGCACAATCAGCTCACATATACAACAAAACCACACAGGCCTCTCTCATACCTGTAAACAAAGGCATTGTGGGTAATACAAGCTCACTGCATCTCTACAATTCACCAGACACAATTTGCAGCTGCTGACCAATAAGAAGTATCACCAGCAAAAACATGTATATATGAGAAAATACATCTCAGCTCATAAATACATCGGTCTGCATCACCAACTCATCTGTGGCCAAAAAACACAATAAAGGACGTTCACTTAACAAATGCAACACATCACCATGCTGAACACATCATCTGAAGGTGGAAGACGCTCTTAACTCTGCAATGACGTGCGCCCCAACAATCTAAACCCTCAGGAAACTGGCCGCACCAGTACAGCTGCAGTTGTTGACAGTATGCTGCATGACCACTACAAGTCTCCCAAAAAAGTTCCTGGACATCCTTAAACGGCTGAAGACCGTCCCAATGTCAGCCTCTTACTATGTTCCGTCTTTAATAACCTTATGCAATGGGCAGTTTACCTGCTCATTTTACAGATCTGAGGTCAGTCAGACATGCATCACAGGTTCTCCTGCATTAATATGATAAACAAATGTACCTGCAAGAGTTACCTGCATTTAATCATAACGTAATCTCAGCGTAAGTCAAAAAATGCGTGTCCGTCCTGCGTCTGCTCTGCTGGAATGAAGAGCAGTGACCGCGTCCCTCCGTGACCTCCACGTCTCATTCAACTGGTGACACACACACTGGAGAAAAACTTACAGCTCAACTGTTCTCACGTCGCAGCCTGAACGCCAGCGCGCATCTCTCTCCCCACACACACACACACACACACACACACACACACACACACACACACCTCTATTTAATGACCTTTCGGGGGAATGCAGCTGCAGGGAATGCGCAGGCCGTGTCCGTGTCCGTGTTCAGCTGCTAATCCCGAGCTCGACGCTGCTCTTCATATGTTAATCCCGCCTGAGCAGCTCGGATGACGGCTTTTCCCGGTGGCTGGTCGGGAGGCGGTCGCTGCGGAACTCCGCGTGTTCACCGGAGCAGGTGACGGAGACGGGAGTTGGTTTTCGGAGAGCGGAGTTGTCGGTGTTGAGGAGACTGCGGGACGCGGGGAGATGAGGATGATGATGAGGATGAAGCTCAGCTTCACCGCTGTCCGGTGTGTGTGTGTGTGTGAAGGCGGCCGTGACACCGGCAGCGTTACCGCAGCTGTGGATGAGGAGAGACCGAGACTCGCGTGTCCAACTCACAGCGCCGTGCGCGCGCCCTTCCCCTCCTCCCACTCCTGACGGCGCGCGCGTGCTCGTGATCGTGGAGCGCGCGTTCACGTGGTAATTACGGACAGGTGTGACGAGTTTCTCACTTGACCACTTACCTGTTCCCACGAAACTGGTTCTTTACAATAGTTACACGGGAATCGTAATAAATAAAAATAAATATTTACCCAGTTAAACCTTTCATAATAAATAAACAAATAAATACATTCATAAATTAGTAATGGTTTAACTTATAAATAGTAAACGTATATAATAAATTAATAAATAATATTTTATTGCTTTTTTATATTTATAAATGACTATTTTGGACTTTTTTGCAGAAAGCAAAGCGTTAAATGTTTCTTTAGAGTACCATGTGTCTGTCGTGGTTTTCAGTAGGTTTATTCATTTATTTTTTTGATCTGTTTGGTACCTTTTTAAAAAGTAAAAGCTTATTCGGACATATCTAAACCGCAAGTGATATAAAAGCTGTCGCCAGAGATCAATTTTAGTGACACGCGTCTATTAAAATATTTGCTGACAATGTTGCAATAATTACTGAAGGTGTTAATGACAAGACAAAGCCGAATTCTATTCCAACATCTAACGCAACACTTAATAACATGTTGACAAAGAGGGAGAGCTGAACTCTGTAATCACATGGAGGTGGTTTTATGACATCAAATTCAGCAGCAGTCAGTATTCAGTAGTGGATTCAGGTGGTTGTGCGAGCTGAAATCTAAAATTAGAACCCGACCTACACCCACAAACTGCTGACCAATCCGTAACATAAACGAGAATATGAAGAAATGAAATGTAAGACGGGTCATTGAGCAGTGCTGTGAGCTTGTTTGCTCTGTTTTAGTTGGTGTTCGGCCAGCGCATCATTATCGGGTGCTTGAATTCTCTGATCGTTGAGACATGTATCAGTAGTAATTAAGATCTTATAAGACCCTGTGCAGCGTTCACACTGGTGTTGTGCAGCATCCAACAAGCACACACAAGAATCCAGAGACACAGAAACAAGTAGGCTGTAACCCAAACCCAGGTGACAAAAATAGCACCTTATTCCCAACTTGACTTAATTAGCTGTACCCGCGTCTCTACTGACCTCTAGTGGACATTAGTCATGTGTCGTCCTGACCAAGTCAAACTCAATTATTTTAGTATGAGCTTTAATTACCACCAGGAAAGTTATGACAAGGCTGCATTAATACCTGCTGTCCAACATGCTTATTTTCCTTACACACGCTTTAGTCAAACAAGCCTTAAAATATTATCTGACACATTAAATGTATATATGCTTGTGCACTAAATCTTCAGCTAAAATTAGTGTGATCAAGGCTGTAATCAAGTATTTTCATGCATCACCTTTACTTCCAACGATGAAAACACAGATGAAACGCTTAAATATCTGACAAATGTGGTCTGGTAATTACACCTGTCTTTTGCATATTTAAAAGCTGCTTTGGACACTGAATATTACAGCAAAACAATACACAATCACATTTTCTAACAGTTAGTACAAGGCAAAATCAGATTTTTTTTAGTGAGGTATGATGAAAACATGTCTCTGGAAATAAAAGAAATGCAACTGGCTGTCTTCTGTCTCTCATAAGTGCAAAATTAGACAAAGATTGATTTTCATCATGAAGTTAAAATAAATAATGCTTAATAATTAGTGATACATCAAAGTGTCTTCAGTCCAAATTCTGTGATTTTGCAAAGTATTTTGAGAGTGCAGTGTGCAAACAGAACTAAAAATCAACATACTGAATTGTACAAAACTGTAAGCTTACAGACTGCATTTACAAAAATTCTTTGCATTGCAAATTTCAAGTATTACAGATCTGGTAAGATGTCAGAAAACTTCATTTGTTTGAGAGATAAAACTCTCAGGGGATTCACAGGTTACAAGACTCTACAGTTTATGGTTTTTATCAAACAAACGGAAAAAAACAAATTAAACAGAATTTCATAGAAGTGTGTTCTCCGTGCTACTGCGCTGCATCTGCACAGAGAGCTGCTTCACACTGATCAATGTAGAAGAAGACCTAAAAGATAAAAACAATCAGATTAACAGCATCCTACCCTATTATTAAAAACAACATTATCAAACAGAACATTAATTTACTAATTCTAAAGAATTCATATACTGGTGCTGTAAAGTCTTTCACACACAAGTTCAATAATGATTTACTAATGGACTCTTTTAATACAACTTTCATACTATGAATGTGTTTTTATTCTTATTCAATATCATCTGGGTTAATAAACTAAACACCTGATCAGCTCTAACACGTATAAAACTAGACACTTACACAGTTTCCATTCACCTCTTCAGGGAGGTTTAATGGACTATTTTTCTGAGATAAAGGATGTAGATTTTGGGATGTGATTCTACATGTGATCATCACTCAGCATCTGAAGCATGTGAAGGCTGTGTGTTATATCTGGAGGTTGATGAGCGGTGCAAAGCTGCCAGCGTCCTGCAGCAGCACCAGCGCTCTCTGCAGAGGAGGTTCAACGTCGATCTGCACGCTCCGTCTGCGCAGAAGCACGAGGCTGCACTCGCTTACGTTGTGGCAGTGGTTCACCTTCAGAGACTGCAGCTTCGGGCAGTATTCAGCCACTGTCCTGCATCAGTACACACACACATAAGGGCAGTGACATTGTGCATCTAATTTCTCCACCATTTTAGCCCATATCACAATACACCACATACAGTACTGTGCAAAGGGTTTGATAAGGCTGGGCAATTACATCACAATTTAATTGAAATTGACAGACTCTAATCAACCTTGATAATTAATCCATGATAATTAATTCAATTATGTCTAAAATAACTAATTCTGTTACTACTTTCCCCAGTGTGTGTGTTAATGCAGTGTCCCCATAAAAAACATACGAGTGTGTGTGTCACGTAACTCTGTTTCCTACAATTTTTTTTTAATCACAAATACATCATGCTATCTTTCATTGGCAGCTGGAGGCGTAACCACTGAGGTACTCATGAGCAAGGTACCGTCCCCAAGCACTGCTCCCCGGGCACTTGTTAGCTGCCCACTGCTCCTTCACGGATGGGTCAAATGCAGAGGTCACATGTGGTTGTGGTGCACTGTGTGCTGTGCTGTGTTCACAATGACAAATAATCACTCACTTTATATTAAATATTCCAGCTTTAACAGCTCAGCATATTTAAGTACAAACCTGACATCATACCCACATGATATTTGAGCTGCTTTCTGTGATGTGATATGACAGGAAGTGATGGGGTTAAATCAACATATGATATTGTCTCATATCCACCACTGGCTCCTAACCTCAATCAGATTGAAATCGTATCATGGCAGACTTCGTGATATCAGCAGATATTCATATTAAACTACTGGTGCTGATGATTTTATGCACATATAACGCACAAATCGCATTACAGTACATTTTTTTCCCATATTCTGAAAACTTGAAATTGCACATATTCTGCTTGTAGTTTAGAATGTATAAAGTTTATTTGCCTGTAAATCATTGTCTGTTGAGCTGATGTAATATTGTATTGTAATGAAAGTGATTTACATTCCTATAAAAACATATGTGCAACATAAAGCCAAAGTAAATAGAGTCTGTGTTGCTGACCGGATGGCGTGGTCATGCACCCTGAGGCAGCTGGTCAGGTCGAGGTGCTCCAGCTCCCGGCAGCGCTTGGCCACTTCCTCCACTGCTGCGTCGCTGATGTTGCCGTTGAGGGCGAGGGAGATTGAGCGCAGCGCCGGCCAGCGACTCACTGCATACTGCACCGCCTCATCCCGCAATTGTCCGCAAGCCGTCACGTCCAGCACGCGCAGCTCGGGGCAGTGGTCAGCTAGGGCGTGCAGTGCCGCGTCAGTCACCCACTCACAGTGCGCCAAGCAGAGCAACCGCAGACGTGTGCAGACCAGTGACACCGCTCCCAGCGCACGGACACTCAAACCTGCACAACCACGCAAGTCCAGGTGGGCCAGCTGGTGGTTCTGACCGATGACGGGCAGCAGCTCGTGGTCACTCAGCCAGCCGGAGCAGCTGTGCAGAGAGAGAGCATGCAGGACAGTGTTGTCCCGGAGCATTGCACAGAACGCCTCCTTAGGAACAGCATCGCCACTCTGCAGGAGGAGCACATGGAGGAGTGGGTGGTGGTTAGAATGTTCACTACTGGACCCAGAGGTCATGGGTTCAAATCCTACCTCTAGCACTGCCACCACTGACCCCTGAGCAAGACACAACCCCACGCTGCTGCAGGGAGACTGTATATGTTGTTTATCTATATATGTCTGTTGTAAAGTGCACTACACAAATAACAACTAACTGAAATGAGTCAATAAAGTCATTTTCAACACTGTATTTATTTCTGATACAATTTTCTGATTTCCAGAAGTAGCCCCAAAATTGATTCTTCGTTCCCCCTATGATATCCTATTTTTTAAAAACCCCTGAAATGCTCCTGTGCTGAAGGCCACAACAGAGCAGGATGTCGGCCCTGTCCACAGTGGTACTCTCGGTTGTGTGGACCGCATTGGCAAAAGGGTAACCCTGCAGGACACCAGCTCCAACACCACTCAAATTGGGTAAATGATAAGAGGCCAGCTGCAAGATAGAGGATCTGCTCTCTGTGACATATACTCAGGACATATGTTTGCATCAGGACAGCAGAGGTGTGTTTTACCTGTGAGAGGTCGAAGGTGCGGCAGTTGACCAGGTAGAGCTGGATGAGGGAGTGGAAGCCCCTGCTGACCCGCTGCAGTCTGACCAGCTGATACAGAGGCAAATAACACAACACACGGCTGACCAGCACGTCTTCCCAGGGCAGGTCCAGCAAACCACACCTACAACACAACACCACAGCAGCTCACCTGCACATCCAACACCTTACCAACACGCACCGCAAAGGTCAAAGGTCGAAGTAAACTTTATTGTCATCTCTTCTATATATTGTACAGATTTACAGAGAGACGAGACGACCTGGCTCCAGTTTACACAGTGCAACAGAGAGACAAAAGAACAGATAGGACACATGGAATAGACAATATATAAATAGGACACAAAATATACATTTTCAGCTAGAAGTGGAAAGTGACTGACAGTTTTCAATATGAAAGATTTCGATATCCAGTCTATCCTGCTTTACACACAGCAACTGCCTGACCACCTGGAGTAACCTGTGGTCAGTAAGGCATTCTGGTCAATGTCTTTGATTATTTATCATGCATAGTGGCCACCTGCGAGCACCGCTGTTAAAACTGGGCAGTGGATTTTATTTATGAATTCACGAATTTAAACTGCTGTACGCGAGCGACGCCGGGACGGTGCCTGTTAGCCTGTTAGCTTCTGAAGCTAAAAACAAACTGCAAGTTTGCTTGCCCACGCTGAACATTACTATTATTAATACGCTGTTCAGTAATCTGTGGCAAGGTGAACGCGTCCATACTCGTACCTCTCATTCGCTTCGTCCGATTCAGAATCCATTTGTACAAGTTTAATCCGAGTTCATGTCGCGGTGTTGCAGCGTCTCTCTCCCGCACGCTGGTCATCAGCGCGTCCTGTTGGAGAGGTGGAGGAACATCAGCCTTCAGTTCTCACCCTGCTCCAACACCTCAACCTTTAAACGGACACGTTCCAAGAGACAAGCTCCAGCTGACGCAGACTGCAGCTGTGAGACTACAATGTCACTAAATTCTCCACACCCCTGCCACAGAACCTGCTCTGGCTCCATGTCAGGCATCCCAACAGGCAGAAACGCATTTCAGGGAGGACCGCCGCCCAATTACCCCCTCCAAGATTCAAGACTCAAGACTCAAGATTCATGATTCAAGATTCAAGATTCAAGATTCAAGATTCAAGATTCAAGACTCAAGATTCAAGATTCAAGACTCAAGATTCAAGACTCAAGATTCAAGACTCAAGATTCAAGATTCTTTATTTGTCACGTGCAAGTTATACAGGTACAACATGTAGTGAAATGTATCCTGATCCGCTCTTTTAACTGTGCCACAGACAAGGAAGAAACAAAACAGACGCAATACAAACTTACAAACACAAATACTAACTTAAATACGGAGGTAACAGGACAAAAATAAAACTATATATTATATTATACAATAAGGAACATAAAGTTACATGTGCAGAGTTTTTAACCTGAGATTGTAAAATTGTGCTAGGACAGACAGGTGCAATGAGATGATTTTTTAAAGTGCCAAGTGCAACTGCAGCATTGTACGTAGCAGAGTAGAGCATATGGATGTGATATGGACAATGAAATGTGGCAACCAGTATAAGTGATTATCACAGTTGAGGTTTACATAACAGTTAGACAGTATAAGTTATCGTAACAATATGAGGTATGTCTTAGCAGCATATAATAACAACATGGACGTACAGTATAATTTATCGTAACAATATGAGGTATGTATTAGGAGCATGTAATAACATGGATGTTTACAGTATAAGTTATTGTAACAACGAGGTATGTATTAGCAGCATGTAATAACATGGATGTTTACAGTATAAGTTATTGTAACAACGAGGTATGTATTAGCAGTATGTAATAACAGAACTGAGACTTAGAAAGGCATGTCCTGGTTTAGGAAACGGATGGCCTGAGGATAGAAACTCCTCCTGAGTCTCTCTGTTTTGGCCATGATGGTGCGGAACCTTCTGCCTGACTGCAGAAGATGAAAAAGTCAGGGGATGACTTGGGATGTCTGCCATGTGGCTGCTTACATCAGCTTCAAATCCTTAATACTCACCTTTAAGGCCAAGATTGCTGACATCCCGACCTGCAGCCCCGCCACGCCCGCACTGAAATCTGATTGGCTTATTTGGCTGAGTAAACCAATCAGGATGCCCTTTGTCTAGCACGGGCTACATGAACAGGCACACACGCAGTGATCCACGCATGCGCACGTTCTCTCTCTCTCATTACGTCATGCGCGCGCTTCTCTCAAGTGCACGGTGCACACGCTACTGTCTCGTGCAGACTCTTGTTTGCTTGCTCTAGTTTCCGGGATGTTTATTCAATTTGCAGGCATCAGGGAGCCGCTATCAATATGCGGGAGACTCCCGGAACTTCCGGGAGACTTGGGACGTCTGAGATTGGAACTGCACCTTCTTACTTATCAGCACTGATTAAGCAGCTTGTCACTTCTAGTCCTCTCAGAGCATCAAGGGCTGCTCGTCTGGAGACACTAATACTTTAAAGAAGACATGCAGGAAGACATGGAGCAAGACTCTTTACTGTGCTGGAATGAACTTCCTCCTGCCATCAGAACTGCAGAGTCCCTTACTGTCTTCAAATGTCGTCTAAAGACACACCTCTTCAATAAAGTTGACTTTGACTTTGACTTTTGAGTATCTAGGAGACCAATTACCCCCCCTTACTTTACATATTATTTACTGTTTCTCCTAACCCCCCCCCCCCCAAAAAAAAACAAACAAAAAACACACCAACCCACTAATGTGTACGTATAGTAGTATAGTTCATATAGTAGTTACTACACTACAAGATACAGACAAAAAGTAGCTAACTACATCCAACAGTTTTATCCAGTAATACTTAAAAAAGTGATTATACACACCACAGCACAGCACGGCACATAGTGCATCACTTTAATGACACATTATATGCTGTGTATTAATTCATTCTGGTTCGCACTTGTTTGCAACATCCTGGAGGCTACACATGAATCTAACACTTTTGCATCAATCATACTCTTATGTACTGGCAAAGGGCTTTATTATTTAAATATCATCCTAAACACTACATAACATTATTATCAAACTAATCTTTTAAAACTGTTGTAACTATGAGCAACTACAGCAACACATAGTCATACAAGCGCTAAAGCTGGACTCAGGCATTTATGGAATATGTGGACGCAGTGTTACCTCTCACCTGTCCACCTAAAACAGGAACACTCACATCACGAGCAGGATCTGCACACCTTTGCAAACACAGAACAAAAAAAATGAGCTTGTCAATTCACCCAGAGGGCCGTGTTACAATGGGGTCAGTGGTGCAGAAGAGCTGCTGACTCGTGGAGTTTGTGGGATTCTGAATGAAGTGTGATGTGTTTCCCTGCAGGAGGAACTCTCTGAGCTCAACGCTGCTCTACACTGGGTCGAAGTGTGAGCCTTCAGCTGGGATATGGCAGGAAATTCATTTTACGATTTCACTGTGGACTCCCTGGAAGGGAAGCCTGTTCCTCTCAGAAATTTCAAGGGCAAAGTTCTTCTCATTGTCAATGTTGCCACCTTTTGAGGCTCCACCATTGAGGAGGTAATGGTGTTCTGAGTTACCTCAACCTTGTTTTTCAGATAAGTTTGAGTAAATTATTGAAATGACCCACAATGCAGCCAGAATGCAGACCAGGATAGGTTTTAAGACTGCTCACAATGGTGATTTGTTGGTGTGATGTAATCTGAGCTGTGTGTGTGGAGTATTATCGTTATAACTACCAAGCAGTCTCAACAGATGAGTAATCCCTGCTGTGTTTGGTGCTCTGACTGTAGTGCTTTGTGTATTTGTAGTATCACAGGATGAACGCACTCATGGACATGTTTGATGGTTCAAAGTTCATCATTCTTGGATTCTCATGTAATCAGTTTGGACTACAGGCACCTGGTAGGTAGCAACACCTGCACTATGATGCTCCACTGTTATAGAATAAAAAGCTCTCAAATGGAAAAGTTATTGGTTATGACAGTCCAGTATTAAGCGATAACACATTCATGTTTACCAATTTCACTGTGGAGTTAAATTTGCCAGGATTAGTGTAAATCAAAACAGTTACCATGGTAATAAATGACCAGTTTCCTTGGTTACAAATTACTGAATGTGTTATTGTGACTTTGTGCAAATGGACGTCACAGGGCCTGGGAGTAATTGTGCATTAACTGCTTTTGCTTTCCCAGAGGAGAACGGGGAGACGCTGGACGTGCTGCGTTGTGTGAGACCAGGAGGAGGTTTCGTCCCAAAGTTCCCCTTGTTCAGTAAAATTGAGGTCAACGGGGCAAATGAGGAGCCGCTTTACGCATATTTGAAGGCAAGTTATTAATTTCTTAAGGGGAAAGCAATCTGTGTGTCTTATTATAAATTGAGAAAGATTATAGGAGTCTACAGGTATCATGAAGCAAGGCCTGGCTGACGTACTCTCCTGTGTGGATTAGTTCTTCCTCAAATAACATAGGATACTTCAATATTAAAATTATAAACACTTTAGTCATGGTTGGAACTGAGAAGGAGAGTGAGGCTGGGGTTTAATGGGGCGGTGGGCTCCAGTGCTGCTCCTGAGGATTCATTAATACAGTATCAACTTTCAGTCATGGATTGAAGAGCCCTTATGAACAATTTAATAATGGTTGTATTAATTATGTAGCAGGAACCAGAATTTTTACCTCTGAATTTGCTGCAGGAATCTCTGCCTTTTGTGAACCCGGTTATTGGAGATATCAAGAAGCTTTACTGGTCTCCAATTAAAGTAAATGACATCCGATGGAACTTTGAGAAGTTCCTCATCACTGCAGATGGAGTGCCATACAAACGGTGGGTGAAGTTTCTATTACGGATTACAAGCATGAGACAACTTCACATACTTTAGTGGCCAAGACAGTGCATGAGCCGTTAATTGTAAAGAAAGTTGAGATCTTCACTTAAAATCTACTCTAACATACTAAAACACAAGCCTTATGAGCTGCTATACTTTACTACTTTTTGTTGCATGTGATGACTGCCAGCTATGACCTCCACTGTCCATTTGAGGAGGTGGAGAGAGACATCGCAGCACTGCTGTAGACGAATCCTCCATTACACCGGACCGACCACAACAGACACAGCAGGCTCACCTAGATACATGCACCTGTTCTAAAGATCCACATGCACAATAAACTCTCTACTATTCTACATTCAGACTAGCTTCTGCAATTAGCCTTTGCTTTAGACACAATAAAGCCCTAAAATTAATTACATGGAGCTTTTAATCTTCTGATTTAGTTGAGATTTTCTCATTTCAGATCCTAAAATGTACAAGTAAATGAAATACCAACTGAAAAATTCTCATGTCAAAAAATTACTTACAGTTAGATGTAAAAGGCAAAAACAACAAAATACACTGGTAATGCAGTTTTAATGAATATTGTCCCAATCCTAAACTCTCTAATCTAATGCATGAGGCGGACAGATGAAGAGGGTCTTTAATGGAGGACACAGGAGCAGGTTGTGATTTTTGTATGGACCGCCATCTGGCCCGTCCCATGTGTGTGGGTTTGTGTGTGGACTGGTGTCCGGGCAGCGTGACGATCCCTCAGTAAAGGCCCTCGAGGAGCTGAGCCGGGTCTGATGGAGCCGGAGAGCAACTTTGAGCTTAGTGTGTTCACTCAAGAGACGCCACTCCAGCCAGCCCTAACACAGCATCCAAACACTCATGACACACATCAACACTGTTCCTCTCTGCTGTGGTAGAGGTGTGTACACGTGGCAAATGTGGGGAGCAATAAAAGGGCTTCTTAACCCTACCTAATGTGTCAAAAGTGTTCTTATTCATGAAGAAGTGTGTGTGTGTGGTTAAATTTTAATTTTCATTTGGTCAAATTAACATCAAAGTCTAAGTCAGCAATTGTTCCGCAGCCCTCATGATGCCTCCTCAGAAACATCTGTAGATATGTTATAAATAATAAATATAACTGTACAGTTTTGTTGTTTTAAGCATGTATTGTGTGCTTTTAAGTCCATACACTGTTACGTATGTGCAGTTCAGAGGTGGGTAGAGCAGCCAAAAATCTTACTCAAGTAGGAGTATTGTTACTTTAGCATAATATTACTCAAGTAAAAGTAAAAAGTAGTCATCCAAAAATTTAATCAAGTAAGAGTAAAAAGTACTCAGGGAAACTACTTAAGTACTGAGTAACTTCTGAGTAAATTAAAGGTTAATTGGTTTATCATATAATCAAATATGCAAAAATATATAATATAACAATGTACAATGTGTTTGGATATTACCAAACAATATTACATAAAAACCTTTAAAAAATCTATATAAAGTAACATAAATTAAGGCTGATTCAGTCACAATAAACAGTACAATAATCTGTAATAACTTAATAACTTTTTTAGTTTAAACAAAAAGGCTCAGCAGGCAGAGATCACACAGTAAAACTGTCTGTGCATAAACTGTCCAGTGTCTGTCTGTGTGTTTGTGTGTGTCTGTGTGTGTGTGTTTTTGTGTGTCTGTGTCTGTGTGTGTGTGCGTGTCTGTGTGTGTGTTTGTATGAGTGTGCGTGTATGTGTGTGTGTGTTTTTGTGTGTCTGTGTGTGTGCGTGTCTGTGTGTGTCTGTGTGTGTGTGTCTGTGTGTGTGTTTTTGCGTGTCTGTGTGTGTGTGTGTCTGTGTGCGTGTCTGTGTGTGTGTTTTTGCGTGTCTGTGTGTGTGTGTTTTTGCGTGTCTGTGTCTGTGTGTGTCTGTGTGTGTGTGTGTGCGTGTCTGTGTGTTGTGTATGTGTGTGTGTGTGTGTCTGTGCGTGTCTGTGTGTGTGTATCTGTGTGTGTGTGTGTGTGTGTGTGTTTTTCATGTCTGTAGCCTGTGTGTGTCTGTGTGTGTGTGTGTCCGTTTCGTGGTGTGGTCATGTGGATCGCTCCAGTTTGCTTGATTGGTGAACGGTCATTTAGGGGAGGAAGTTTTCCGACAAAACCAACAGATGGTGCATTGTATAATAGATGAACAAAAATAAAAGTAGCGAGCGGAACGTGGCTCAATGTAACGGAGTAAAAGTAGCGTTATTTCTTCACAAATATACTCAAGTAAAAGTAAAAGTATGTTGTAGTAAAACTATCGCAGGCGCAAGAAGTTTATCCAAAAGTCACTCGAGTAAATGTAACGGAGTAAATGTAGCTATACGCCCAATTGCTGATGCAGTTACTATCTGCTGTAGGGTCAGTCTTGCTGAGAGGACTGGTGTCCGGGAGGTTCTCCATCTCACCTGCTACCTGATACCTTCAGATGACCGGGTGTGACAGTGATTCTGACATTGACTTGACCTTTATTCTACATGTGTATTTTAGGAACATATTTTCTCTATATTTTTTATTTGTTTGTTTCTCTAAGTTATTCTGTTTGTTGAAGTTCCGCATGTTTTTATGAATGTGACGAGAGTGGATTGTGAGCGCTGCAGGTTAAAGAATTGTGAATTAATCGAAAAGAAAACGTGTTTCTCCTGACTTCAACACATCTACTAAAAAAAAGCCAATAAGTTATTAGAATTTATTATAAAAAATATATATTTGCCACCCATATATTAAACCTGGCTGACTAAGAAAACTCAGTTAAATTAATTCAGACCAGCTGAAAGTGAACAAACCCTTCTAAACCACATGGATCACAATCACAGGAGAGCACATCTCACGGAGAAATTAAGCCATATGGATGTTTTGAGCTTAAACTTTTCAGAACTTTCTCCTCGTGTAGACCATTTCTGTTACACACAGCATTTCCTCACAGAACCTCACCAGCAAAAAACCCAGAACTAAAGCAACTGAAAGACTTTAATAACAGCCGTACGGATTGTGCATCCGGAGCGATTTTTGTTTTTCTCAGCAGCTGCGCTGACACACACATGTAACGTAGGGTGTCAGTGTTGCGCAACTAATGCTGGCGTTTTATCAGCGAGCGAGGTTTTCGCTTAACATATTAAGAAATAATTAGCAATCAAATATTCAATCAGTGTGAGTGTGTAAAATTAATGATTTTTATGACATTTAAGCATTACCAGCTGTCCCTCTGAGGTTAGAGTTACCATTAGCCCCCTGGAAGTCGCGGGTCAGGTCTTTAGACAGTATTTAACGCACTGACCGAACACTTTCAAACATTAGGGACGAAATATGATTCGCTAGCTATCGCTCCTGATCAGAAGAATCTGTCAGACCTGCCTCTGGGGAACAAAACTCATTTGGCCCTGATTTTTAAACAACGAAGGTTAACTTTGAGCTCTCACTGTTGCTCTGAAGCTGCAGCGACAACACTAGAGGATTTTAATGTGGTTTTATGGGCAGCGTTGAAGCAGAAGAAGAAGAAGAACACAAACCTCACGCAGCGGCCACTACTGTAACAAAGTGCACCATAAAGAGGCTTTACCTTCACACCTTCACACCACACGAAGTGAATTTGGCAAATAAGGTAAGACACGCAGTTCAGGTTCATGGTTTTAGTACAGTCTATGCCCATTGTGATATGATTACGATGATGATGATGATGATAATAATAATAACAATAATAATAATAATGATAATAATAATATATAATAATAATACAATAAATAATAATAATAATAACAAATAAATAAATAAACAATAATAATAATAATAATAATAATAATAATAATAATAATAACAACAACAACAACAATAATAATAATAATATATTAATAATAATAATAATAATAATAACAACAACAACAACAACAACAACAACAACAACAAATAATAATAATAATATAATAATATTACTAAATAAATAAATAAAATAACAACAACAACAACAACAACAACAATAATAATAATAATAATAATAATAATAATAATATTATTATTATTATTCTGTGGGTAAATAAATGGACTGAATATGACCAGTGTAACATTTATGTCTTGCTGGATTTGTTATCGAATGTTTGGTCCAGTCTGAGATATATGAGCCGTAGCAATCTGAGGAATCTTTACTGATTGCAGAGTTGAGTTACGCCATTATCAGTGATATTCTGAATTTCTTAACAGTCCTGATTCAGATAAAATCATTACGGTGCGGTTGCGCTGTGTGCACGTGTTATGACCATCATTTCACACATCTACACTGTAGTTTTTACACTGGAATGTCGAGACACTTGCTTGTGCTGGAAATTCAGACACTAAACATGTTTAGTGAGTTTAGATGAACTGAGTTTAGATCAAGGTGTATTTGCACGAGGCTGAATCCTGGGAGCGGTGCTGACCTGCCATACGGCTTTTAATTTTTAACTTTGTACTTCCATTTGTAAAATGAACAAATGAGCATTTTATGATTAATGACACGAAGGCAAGCTGCCAGTTTGTTTGGCCCGTTGTCATGTCTGTGGGTTAATGGGAAAGTTCTCATTTTCATAGGTCGTTATCTCAGAGTTCATTTACTGATTACAGTGAAACATGGAAACTCCCTGAACACTTTATTGTAGTCTGAGAGATTATTTCAGTGATTACTGCAGTGTGTAGAGCATGTTCTAAATATGTGCAACTTAACCTTATTCTTCAAAAGTCGCTGCTCTGTGGGATGTTAGTTCTCAACTTACATCATCATATCACATCATATCATCATCACATTCATCATATCCTGATTATAATCTGCTGTGTCTGGTGGCTTTTTTCCTTTCAGTCTCTCTCGTCAGTATGAAGAGGTGCAGCTAGGACATGATTTAGATCAGACGTCTGTGTGCAGTTATCACACACAGTTATAAATCATTTTGAATGCTGCTGGACGATGATGTGATAGAATCATTCTATGCAACATGAGCTG
This sequence comes from Distichodus sexfasciatus, assembly GCA_032718565.1. Classification (NCBI taxonomy): domain Eukaryota; kingdom Metazoa; phylum Chordata; class Actinopteri; order Characiformes; family Distichodontidae; genus Distichodus; species Distichodus sexfasciatus. The sequence continues at coordinate 855,392 of JAVGVS010000177.1, forward strand.
TTTGATAGAGTAGAGGTTATGAGCCAGTGGACATTCCTGGAGACTCCTGACTCCTTTGTCAGATTCAGCTCTAAAAGTGTGTGTGTGTGTGTGTGTATGTGCTGAATAATGGTACAGTTGATCAGTAGCAGCAGTGTAATGTGATTGTGTCTTCACTATCAGATGTCCTTTATATCAGATCTGATTGACCTTCAGTCAATGTGTGTATCACAGGTAATGTGTGTGTGTGTGTATACGTGTATGTGTGTGTGTTCTGCCCCCGGGTCAGTGTGTGTCCTGCGGGGTAAGTGATGTGATCAGCTGTTGGTCTGTGTGCAGGTCTGCAGCTAGTTGGGGTTAAACACGTTCAGCACAGCTCATCCATCACGCCTCACTGTCGCCCCAGCAACACTCATCTGCATGGACAATAACTGCCTCTTATAGTAACTGACCCGTCCCCCTCGGTCCCACCCTCCTCACTGTTCCTGCTCCACTCCACTCCACTCCGCTCCAGTCCGCTCCATCTTCCTGTCAATACCTCACACTAATGATTCATCAATACACACTGACCCTGTAACATAGAGAACATTACCAAACCACTGCTCCTCTTCCTCCACCTCCACCTCCACCTCCTTCCCCATCTCCCCTTCTTCCTTCCTCTGAACCACCTCCTCCTCTTCCTCCTCTACACCTCCATCTCCTTCTCCTTCTCCTCTTCCCCCTCCACCACCTCTCCCTCCTCCTCCATCATCTCTTGCTCAAGCCCCTCCTCTCCTCCTTCCTGTGCTTCTCTTTCTTTATATGAGTGTAAGAAGTGAGTATATATTCAATTCAAATCTTCAATTTTATTTATATAACGCTTATAACAAGTCATTATCACAAAGCACTTTACATATAACTGGCCTAAACCCTCAACAACCAAGTCTGAAGAGAGAGTGGCAGGAAAAACTCCCTGCAGTCGGAAGAAACCTTGAGATTTAAAGTAAATTTACATGAAAGTGAGTGATTATTTGTCATTGTTAACATAACACAGTCCAGCACACAGTGCACCACAACGAAATCAGTGCTTTGCATTTGACCCATCTGTGATTGAGCATTGGGCAGCACCTTGGGGATTGGGGACTGGGGACAGTACCTTGCTCATCGGTACCTCAGTGGTACCTTTACCGGTCTGGGACTGTACCAGCAACCTTCCGATGACGGGGCGAACACTCTGACTGTTACATTAACAACTTTGGATTAGTTTTGAAAAGTTCAATGTCTGATTTTCAAATTAATTGTGGAGAAAAATGTGACCTTTTATAGCAATCAGCTCTAGCAGCTGGTAGAAACATAGCGTTATTTAGGGTAGTGCGAGGTTATGTGGATGCTGTAGGTTTTCCATGAGGCCCGGCTGGGTTTAGAACCCATATTCCCACGGCCGGACATCAGCAGCATCAGCATCATCGCTCCTAAAAGCTGCATCTCGCTCCGTCTCCCCCAGCCCACTCGCAAGCTATTTGTCTTCTGTCAGCTTGAATCTGCCGGTGATTTTTCATCTGCACAACCTACAGAACACACGCTCGGCCTCGGCGTCGTCTGTGCTCCGAACCACCATCAATTACGCTGCGCCTTGGCCGTAAATACACGTCCAGAACAGGAGCTGAGTGTGACGGCTGCAGGATGACTCTATATGCTCCAACTCCAGCTTGACTCGACTCTTCAGCTTGACTCGGCTCACTCTGTGGTGCTGCGTTCCTGCTGCAGGGGAACACTGCTGTAGGGGGATGAACTCGAGTAATGCTGCTGATTCCACTGATTCTATCTGATTTATTCATTGTAGATTGATAGAAACTAGAGAACATTTATGGTTTTATATTGATTTACAGCTTTTTCTCATGTGAGGGATTGATTTTATATGAAAGTTTACAGTTTCAGCTTCAAAATGTAATAAACATTGCCATGTTTGTATGAAGTGTAATCAGAGAGCCGTGCAGGAGAATATTAGCAGTTTTGTGCTGGTAAAGGTGTGGAGACAGGGCAGAACTGATGCTTCTTGTTTCATTTTCATATTTCTAATTAAGCAGCTTCCTCTAGCGTGTTGTGTGAGCAGATCGGCTGCTTTTCTCAGCTTATTTATCTCACAGCAGCGTTCACTCCTGGCTCGAGCCGATTGGAGCGGCGTCTGGACAGCAGAGGAGCAGAACTAATGATGACGTTAGTCCGGCTTTGTGTTCACGGCCACAGGATGTGGATTAACCAAGCACAAAATAATCTGGGATTTCATATACTGCATGAATAACCTGTGATGTGTTTCCCTTTTCTCTTGTTTGGTTTTGATAAGAAGGCAGTATTGAGTTTTTAAAGGACATTTAGGTATTTTTTGGTAAAAAGTGGATCCTTGTTTCATCTCTTGTCTTATGTGTGTAGTTTTCATCCTGCGTCTTTGTGACACCAGGAGGACGGCAGATTGTCTGATTGTCTCACAGCTTGGGGCAGTCGGTGGCGTAACGGTAGGGTGTTCCCCCGTGATCAGATGGTCCCAAGTTCAAATCCAGGGCTGGTGAAGTTAGCAGTGAGGTACTCATGAGCAAGGTACCGTCCCCGAGCACTACTCCCCACGTGCTTGTTAGCTGCCCCCTGCTCCTTCACAGCTCACATTTGGTTGTGGTGCACTGTGTGCTGTGCTGTGGTGTGTTCACAATGACAAATTATCACTCACTTTCAGTTGTTAAGAACAGAAACCCTTTTTATTATGAGAAAATTAAACATAAATTGCACTTGCACTTGTTTTCTTCACTTCCTTCTGCCTCCTCATCTCAACTCATATTACCAACACAGGATGAGTTCAAGATTCATTATTTTTTCAGTTCGAGATTCTTTCTACAATTTTTAAAAACGATTGCATAATGATTGAAATGAATAAAGTCAGCAGTAGGATGGATTTATTTGAAGTTATTTTAATTTTGCTGTTTGAGGGAAACTTGTGAAGTACATGGATCCAGCATTACCATATAACATTATTTTCTTGGTGAAAATGTCTTTAGGGTTGATCTCGTTGGTGAATATGAAGTGCTTCTTACTGTTCTCTTTAAAAACACACATGAATAAATATGATGAAGTGTGAGGTGTCAGTGGAGGGAGGATTAAAGCTGTTTCTCTTCATGATTTCACTTTGTAAAGTCGTAATAATCCTTCTGTTAAAGCATCAGAGCTGCATTTAAAACAATAATACAGTCAACACCTTCAAACTTTCCTCTTCAGTTTATCCTCTTCACCGCTGTCAACACACCACACACACCTACATGGGTTTCACTTTGTCTTCCAATTCCTAAGTGTGTGTGTTTGTGTGTGTGAAAGAGAGAGTGTGTGACTGGTCCTTCAGGTTAATGATGATGTGATGCTGCTTTAAAGAGGTCAAATAGCAGCTCAGTGCAGCCCACACACACACACGCACACATGCACGCACACACACACACACGCACACATGCACGCACACACACACACACACATGCAGTCTTGTATTACTATGTGTACATAATTCTACACCTACACCTAATCCTAACCCTAATCCTAACCTTAACCTTAACCTCAGTAACCAAAAGCACATCTATTACCTCATTTAATTTCTCAAATAAAACAAGCACATTTTCTATAAAGTCATTTCTCCTCATGGGGACCTCTCGAATGTCCCCACAAAGCCCAAAAAAACAGATAAAAGTGATTTTAGGGGACAAAAAGGTCCCCACAATGCGATAAATACATGAACACACACACACATATAAAGAGTGCTACACAAATATATGAATTGAGTTGAATTCTACACTCATATAACGAATGTGTAGAAAAATCACACAAATCATGTGTAGCACTTCACACATTTTGTGTTAATGTTTAATAAAATTGTGTTGGAAAAAGTCAGGTCTTTTACACATGGTTATGTGTAGTTTTAAAATGTACACAATACGTGCATGTGTTCACAGCATTCAACACAATATAACCAAGGTCAGCACATGTTAATATTAAACATGTTTACACATCTTTGTGTTACCTTTCTTGACACTTCCACTGTCACGTTGACACGTCGTCCCAAAACTCACCTGTTAATGTGTAAGAATTTGATGCAGTTTGTGTCCATTTTAACACATCTTTTCTAAGAGTCTAATCCTGAGTCAGACTTATTCCTGTTTAAAATTTGGCTGTTTATGATGAAATATGCTGCATACAGCAGTCGTTCAGTTGACATTTATACTGAGAGCACATTTTAGAAATGACTCCTTCATTAACTATGTATCTGAGCTGCTTAATTAGTGATACTAATTGTTAGAGTTGAATATTGTGTGTATTTCCACTGCTGTAACACATTTGTGTTGATGTTAAAGAAACCAGTAAGTGGAAACTCCGTACGCGTGTAGACGATGTGTCAGGGTGTTACGTGCATGATGTATATGTGTCCAGTGTTCAGAATGTATATTATCTGCATGTACATGTATAAAGTTGTATTTATGTGTTATATGGTGCAGTAGAGAAGCATGTTGCATCACCTCCAGCACTGTCTGATGGGGAGCTGCTGCAGAATCATGTCAGATCTCACTCCCAGTTGTTAGACATAATGTAAAATTTAATTTCAGCTTCTCTACTGAAATTTGGACTTGATTCTATTTGTTGTCAATATAAATGTGATTACTGCTGCTGCTGCTGTTTGCTGAGAAATTAAACTGTGTTTGTAACTAATCTTAGACACGGAGGAGTAACTTTAAGTAATGAACTGAGCATTTTACAGTTCTGTTCAACTGCTTCTTAAAGGTGTTGTTCACTACTACCTGTCTGGATGAGTGAGTGTGTGTGTGTGTCTGCGCGTGTGTGTGTGTGTTCATGTATTTATTGCATTGTGGGGACCTTTTTGTCTCCTAAAATCACTTTTATCTGTTTTTTTGGGCTTTGTGGGGACATTTGAGAGGTCCCCATGAGGAGAAATGACTTTATAGAAAATGTGCTTGTTTTATTTGAGAAACTAAAAGAGGTAAAAGATGTGTTTTTGGTTACTGAGGTTAAGGTTAGGGTTAGGATTAGGTGTAGGTGTAAAATTATATACATCTAGTCATTATGGGAGTCTATGGAAGGACCTCACAAAGATAGTAATACAAGACTGTGTGTGTGTGTGTGTGTGTGTGTGTGTGTGTGAGTGTGTGTGTGTGTGTGTGTGTGTGTACAGGATATTAGCAGGGTGCAGTACCTCATGTGTGCAGTGGAGGGCGTGTTGTCCTAAACTTGAACAGAAGATCCAGATTTCAGGCCTCTTGTTCCAGACACATTAAATTATGCTGAAATTCCACTTTTTAGGCAAGGCTTAATCTGTGGAAGATAACTCTTATTCTACCATATCAACCAAAGCAGCGGTGCGCAAGTAATAAACACAGATCCTCAATAAATTAAAAAAAGCAAACACTGTGATTACAAAAATATTGCCATAAAATACACCAAATAAAAATGATGTTAAATAATGTTATGGCTAAAATTATGTTCACAAATGAAAACGTGTCATTACAGCATGTTGCTTTATGTGCTGCTCCGCGTGTGATTTCCGTGTGGTGTAGTGTCTGTTAAACCGTTTCCTGTCATCTGTGAGGATTCTCCATGAATGTGATGTTGTTCCAGTGCAACACACTCAAAAGCTTCAGCCGTAACTAAATAGCACATCTTCATTTTCCACCTGTAGTTTAGACAAACACTGTTTATTCTTTAGTAGATTGTCTGTTTAGAATATTCACATTAAACTGCTGGAGATTTTACACACATTTCAGGAGTGTACTTGTAGTTTTCTCCACTTTGCAGCTGCAATATTTACACATATTACTGAATACCACTTGTAACTCATGTACTTGGGGCAGTCGGTGGTGTAACGGTAGGGTGTTCGCCCCGTGATCAGAAGGTCGCGTGTTTGAATCCAGGGCTGGTAAAGTTACCATTGAGGTACTCATGAGCAAGGTACCATCCCCAAGCACTTCTCCTCGGGTGCTGCCCTTGTTAGCTGCCCACTGCTCCTTCATGGATGGGTCAAATGCAGAGGTCACATTTCATTGTGGTGCACTGTGTGCTGTGCTGTGTTCACAATGACAAAATTGTGATATAACTGGCCAGTATTGTGTGTGTGTTCACATTTTGGAGCGTAATGTCTTGAACGTAGCGCTGTTATGACACTGCTCAGGACCAGGTGTGCTGTAAAATGAGCGGTACTGGTAAAATGTAGTAGAGTTGAGTTGATAAATCGGTTTGTACTTACTTATTTAGAACAGTGCTTATGGTTTCTTCACTACAGATGATAAATAAAATGGTGAAATGAGATGAAAACTCTCTCTGTCCACCTGCATGAACAGCTCATCAGGGTAGAGAGTAGGAGTGTTGACATTAATCACATAATCGATACATCGTGGCACCAACATGGGCGATTCTGCACTGATGCAGTGGCAGACCACAGTTGATCATAATGGAGGTTTTCAGCTGGCGGTCCACTGCCCCCTGCGGCAGCACTGCAGGTGGTCAGTGATGTGAAATCACATTTTTTCATTTTTCTAAACATTTCCAGATGATTTGGGCGTCTTTATGAATAATTACTTTAATACAAATATCTAAAAGTAATACAAAAATTACTCCAAACAGAATGCTTATATCATATTATGTCATATTGTCTTCGCTTGTGATTTTCCGGCTGCAGCATAAAAATTCTAGATAAAAAGAACATCACGGTAGGAACTATGGCTGCATGATCTGCAATTCATACCCAATCTGTGTGAAATAATGTAGAAATATTGATGACATCCATCATGATGTATTGAGATATTGTACTGGATCAAATCGTTGATATGACAATCATAATTAAATTGAACTGAGAGACCAGTGAAGTTTCACACGTCTAGTAGAGAACAGTGCAGGGCTGTGAGTGTGTGATGGTGTGACCGTTCTAGGTGTGTGCGGGATTTTTGAGGTGTGTAAACAGGAATGTGTGTGTGTGTGTGTGTGTGGGTATTTATGGCCTTGTGGGGACCTTTTTGTCCCCTAAAATCACTTTTATTGTTTTTTGGGCACTGTGGGGACGTTTGAGAGATCTCCATGAAGAAAAATGTCTTTATAGAAAATGTGCTTGTTTTATTTGAGACAAAAGTGAGGTAAAAGTGAACACTTCTGTATTTTGTGTTGAGGAAAAATGACTTCACTTCCTTAAGATTAAAACAGAGAGAATGAAGAGGAGTTTCTTCCTGACATTCACCACCAGGGCAATGAGACGGGCCGCTCACACACCGTGTTTATGCAATATTCTAAATTATACTGTGAGATTTAAGCAGGTTTTGGATTGTCAGTGTAAAAGTTACTACTTTATACTTGTGATATAAATTTTATGTTCCTCTCTCCTTGCTTAACTGTAAGGTGAGCTGGATTAGGAATGAACAGATTATCTCAGTTTGGTGAAATTTCTCTAAACACACATTTAAAGGGTTAAAGAGAAAAATATGAAATGTAGTTTACTGGATGTCTGTGTGGTGTTGGGTCTAGACGGTTAGTGACAGAGAGAGAAATCTCCTTAAGCTCTTACGTAAGTGTCCATCTGTGATTCCTGTACTGCTGCCAGAAACAACACACACACACACACACATTTAAAACCCTGAACTGTGTGTAAGATGCTGTAACATGCAGGTGTACATCCTGCTGAAAATGCAATAAATACCAGCTCTGTTGAAGAGGCTTCTGCATGCACAACTACACAGTCACTATTCAACGCAACCTGGCCATGCATCACAGGGGTCACTAAAGACGGACGTTAAAGCCCCGGGAGAAAGTGTGCTTCGAGCCGGGATTTAAACACAGATCTACTCAGTAAAGGTGGTTGTGTGCGTGAAGCTGCAGAGGAGAAGTGGAATGGAGCGCAGAGACCGGGGTTCACTCACACTGAGAGAAAATCTGCATGTGAGAAGTCACTCATTAGTGTGTAGAGAGAGAGGAGGTGTGTGTGTGTGTGTGTGTGGTCTCTCCTGGTCATGCCGTCAGTTTAGCTGTAGCCTGTTAGCTGGAATCAGTGTGTAATGAAGTGGAAGGGGTCATTGTGAGGCTCACATTCTTTTGCTTTTTAGGTGTGTGTATGTTTGTGTGTCTCTGTGTGTGTCTGTGTGTGTGTGTGTGTGTCTATGTGTGTGTCTGTGTGTGTGTGTATTTATCGCATTGTGGGGACCTTTTTGTCCTCTAAAATCACTTTTATCTGTTTTTTTGGGCTTTGTGGGGACATTTGAGAGGTCCCCATGAGGAGAAATGACTTTATAGAAAATGTGTTTGTTTTATTTGAGAAACTAAAAGAGGTAAAAGATGTGATTTTGGTTACTGAGGTTAAGGTTAGGGTTAGGATTAGGTGTAGCTGTAAAATTGTACATCTAGTCATTATGGGAGTCTATGGAAGGACCTCACAAAGATAGTAATACAAGACTGTGTGTGTGTGTGTGTGTGTGTGTGTTTACTGACAAATGCTAGACCTGCAGACTGGGGACAGAGCTGCCTTTGGGGAGGAAAGCTCAGGAACCCTGTGTGTTAATGCTGTGGTTAAGTAAGTGCACATCTCACCTGTACTCACATGAATGAGTGAATGAATAAGCAAGTGAACGAGTGAATGAGTGAATGCAGAAATGGTCATTTAAGGAGTCTGTGCAGGTTCTCAGTCGTCCAGGACATGGTCATGAACTGAAGAAGGTGAGAGGTGAACTCTTCAAGAGAAGGTGCCCTCTGTTCAAGCCCTCAAGATGATCATTTAAGACCCAAGTCGCACACCATGTTGGGGTTGTGCACGTGTGTGTGTGTGTGGACAGTTGTGTATACCTCATTCATTCATTCAGTCATTATCCAAACCATAATCCCAACTGGGGTCGTGGGGAGCCCAGAGCTTATCCCGGAAACTACGGTCGCAAGGCGGAGACCAACCCTGGGCAGTCGCCAGCACAGCGCAGGGCACACACACTCACACAATAACATTCACACCTCACAGGCCAATTTAGAGTCACTTTTGGACTGTTGGTGGAAACGGGAGCACCCGGAGGAAACCCAGACAAACGCGGGTCAGCGTTCAAACTCCACACAGAAAGACCCCCAACCTCTTAATCCAGAGGTAAGTCTCCCACCACTGTGTTGGTTCTGTAGATGAGTACTGTGTATATGTATTGAGACTGATGTCTAACCTGGCGTGACGTCCTGACTTGTGTGAGTTGTTGTTGGTTAGTTACTGTGGATGTGAAGACTGAGCAGGTTTGCAGGGACACGTCATTACCGCTCCTGTAGTGCTGCAGGGCTGTGTACTCGTCAGTACTGACATTCATCTCTAGAAAATTACAAACTACTATTCGCCAGACGCTCTTGTGGTTTATCTGCGCTCATGTGAACACTGAAGTGTGAAATGTTATTGTGTGAATGTTTTTTGGGTTGTGAGATGCACGTGGTTATTCGAGTGCTGTAAGCTGGACCACTGAAGCACTGAGCAGCACCCGAAAAGTGACAGCTGCTATTTTGGTTGAGTACACTCACCCATCTGGCTCCAGCATTCTCTTCAGCCGTCCCTTTTCACATTCTCTCTTTCTTTTCTTTCCAGAGCAGTGTGTGTGTGTGTGTGAGTGTGTGTGTGTGAGTGTGTGTGCATGTGTTGTTTGGAGCAGAATTTCGTCTGTAAAAGTGTGACTCGACTGGTTTAACGTGAGCCCATGCAGTTGAGAGCTGTGGTTGTCACATCATGCTGATATTAACTAGCAGCTCTCAATCAGTCTGGAGCAGTGAGCGGTGTTCAATAAAAAGTGGAGCGGTGCAGGACATCATTATGTGTAACATGCATCATGATTCAGTGTCATCTTTATGTCATGTTATATTATTCTTATAATAATAATAATTATTAATGTTGTTTTTATTTATACATCATTTACATATCAGAATACAGTTGACAGTGGGTTATAGAGTGCAGGTAAACAGTAAAATGTGCGTTTCCTGTGTATATGCATTGAATACCATAAAGAGAAAGATAAAAAGTTAGATTAAAATGAAACCATAAATGCAGGTGCAGATGCAGGAGTGCTCAAATCCCACCTCCAGCACTAGCACCACTGTGCCCCTGAGCAAGACCCTTAACCGCACATTGCTGCAAGAACTCTGGGTTAGTTGCTCTGGACGAAAGAGTCTGATCAGTGTGAATATTAGCAATGGCCAAAGTCAAAGTCAAGTGTACACAGACAGCTGAGACGATGTGGCTCCAGTTTCTACAGAAGTACAAAGAAGGCAGATAGAATATCCATGTATAAGTGGTGAAAGTGGAAATGTGCAGTTTTAGTGTATTGGTACAGTGGAGTGTACTGAATGTGATCATTTTTGGTGGCTGTTTTTCTGTGTCATGTTTGATTGACTTGTTTCAATAAAGAATATGTTTGAATGCTATTTAGAACATTGCTTGTATTCAGTAAAGTTTTTCTCCATTTGACTTTTTGACAACACCTTTATGAAAATGATCCTTCATTGTATCGCTCACAAATGTGACAAATGCACATATTTTCTATAGATATAATGTATAATGTTTTCATAGCACATCCTCTCTATATATTCTGTTCTGTGTTGTAAAAGTAAAAGGCTGTGGGTTAGGGTTAGGTTTAGTGTACACTAAATCAATCACTTTTTTCATTTAAACTAACACACTACTGATAAATAAAATAAGCCCGTAAATGACTTCTTGCAATATGTTTTCATTTAAACTAATTGAAAACTAACAAAGTTTAATGTGCACAAAGCCATTTCTCTCCTGACGTTGTGTGAGTTGGTGCAGGAGCATATGTGCAGCCGCTGGCCAAAGGGTTAATGCTGATGGAACTGCAAACAGACTGCTCTATAAATAGGTGAGTGCACATGGAGCTCGGCCCGTTCTGCCATTGGCTCATTTTGGATTCAGCTAAATGTTCCACAAAACGCTGCAACACACACGGCCAGGCGGGGGGTAAATTAGAGCTCAGAGTCGAACACTCAAACAATTACCAGGCCAGAGTGAGCTGTGAAGAGTCTGCCATAACAGCGTGGAATATCTAAGTGCACACGGCATTATGGCTGTCTGCCAGAGCCGATATATTCAAATTAAATTCAGAATTACTCTTAAAAAGGGAAAAACTTTTCAATTAAACTTGTAGCAGATTGGAACTTCAGTTCAAAAAGCTTCAATTAGCCTTTTGATAGCATATGGAGTCGCTCCTTAAGTCATCAGCAGCCACAATGTGGGAGTCGTTCCGGGAGACGCCATTGACTTTACAATTTTCAGCCGTTTGTTGCCATCTGCCCGAGTGACCGCCCCGCCGCTCCTCTCCTCCGGCTTTCAGGCCTTTTTCCTGCCCGTATTTATTTTCTTTTCAATTAAAGAATTTGAATGTGTGACGCCGAAATGGCTTTCCCTTTAATTAGCTCTTTTATTGTGGAGGTTTGTGAATGCAATTGTTACTTTCCCAATCATTTTGATAAAGTGAGGATCCCATTTCACTTTCTGTGATTGAACGAGGTCTGGGGCCGTTTTCGCTCTTAGCCATGATAAATGTGTTTTCCGCCTTTCATTAATGATGGAATGATAGTCTGCACACTCCTGTCTCTCTCTCTCTCGCTCTGTTTTCTCACTGTCCTATCAGTCGTGATCTTTTCCTTTGCATGCCATATTTTTGAATATTTTAAATACGCTCCATATACTGCTGTGAATATGTGACTGCTTATTTAGCTTTTTCTCTGGAGAGTAAAAGTATGTGTCCAAAGAGTACTGCACAGTAAAGGTTTTTAGTGCTGGTGGTCTTGTGGTCAGCACACTCACCTCTGGACCAAAAGGTGATGGTTTAAATCCCACCTCCAGCACTACCATCACTGGACCCTTGAACAAGACCCTTACCAAGTTGTGTCAGGGAAACTGTACCTGAAATTAGGAAATGGAAGTCACTCTGGATAAGAGCGTCTGATAATCTGATAACACTTGCTAGAAGAGCTGCAAGATGGTGAGGAGTGTGTCAGATGAGAGTGTAACTGACCATCACTGTCTCACTCCTCACACCTCCAGCCCTGACACTGCAGCTGCACTGGGACGCTTTACCTGGTTTACTGCTGCAGTTACGTACAAATACAGGACACGATTTCACGAGCCAGCAAACAGCACACTGCACTTCACACTGCACAGCCATCCTGTATTATTACATTTACACACTGCAATATAATTATAACTGTAATGTTTATTTGGAATATATTTTTCTATATGTTTAATTACCTTAGTTTTTGACTTTTCATATTCATCGTTAATTAAATTTACCACATGTTGTGTAATGGTGTATGTGAGAAATGAAGGATGTTGATGTAGAGCTTGTTTGTCTGTTCTTTGTTCTTTGCGCTGTGAAAAACTGGAACCATATCGTCTCGTCTCTCTGTATATCTGTACAGTATATAGCAGAGATGACAATAAAGTTGACTTTGACTTTGTTGATGGAGTTTTAGGCTCTCCCGCAGCCTGCATTATTCTAGAAGACTGCAGCCTGACGTGTGTTCTTTTGCTAAATAAACAAGAAACTAATTACAGACCAAGAACATGTGGCTTTATTTACATGTGATTTTACTTTTTAATTTGCATTTTTAAATATTAATATAATAATTACATTAATTAATAATATAAAACATTGTGTTGTAATTTTACAGGATTTCAAAATCTATCTAGGCTTTTCCATGTCCAGCTCTTGTAACACTGATGCCAAAAGCATGCTACCAAACTGTAAATGCAAATTTTGCTAATTGGCAGCTCCTAAACTCACCAGTCAACAAAGTACAAACTTCAGCATTTTTGCTCAGCCTTCATATTTTTCCAGCACACCGCATACTAGTGATATGTGTTTACAGAAAGTGGATTAAACACCACTGAGTGTCTTTCAACTCCATCCTCCGTTAGTGTTTATTATCTCTAGTGTTTATAATTCTCAATGAAGATATTATATCCTGAATATTTGTCTAATGTGCTGTATTATTTCATGTGGCCGTACAGCACTACGTGTACATTCTTTCTTACTTTTCGCTCACCACATTTGCATTTTGATGTAAAATACATGCCCGTGTTGAGCTGAGCAGATGAGTTAGAATTGTGGGTGACTGTTAGTGTTAGTGCCGTTATCTTTGTATGTCTGATCTCTGAAATGATCTGTTAAAGTCTGATCTCCCTCGTCGAGGCGGTGAGCAGCGTGAGGAGGAATGATCAGCACCTGAATGAGGAGGCGAAGGTCCCAGCGGGGAGCTGATGCCACACAAACTCCCTTTTAATAGACTTACACCTCATTTGGCCTCTAAAGCTGAGTGAAGGGTCCCCGGGGGCCGATGTCCGGTGCCGATCCCTCTCTCCGCACACCGTGATGAGACGGGCGTTTGATGAGACGGCGCTGCGTCCAGAAGGGCTCAGAGGGAGACAATGAGCTGCCCTCCCTCCCAAAAACAACAGCGGCTTTTTGTGTGAGCTGTCAGCAGTAATGTGCATCATGGTGAGGAAGCGGAAAAAACACACACAAGACCCTGATTATAAAGGAAAGAGAGAGGAAGTTCACTTCGTTCAAACCCGCGCGCTGAATAGTGTCCGAAAATATTGATCTGGCAATGACAATAAGGCCTTGTTAATAACGCTCAGCTGAACATCACTTAAACTGCCTTTGTCTGTAACTCTGTGAAATTGAGCACCTATAAATAGTGTTTACATGCTGTGTTAGTGGACAAAGACCAGCTTGTATCCCAAAATTGTTGCTTTTGTCGTGTGAAACCCAAACTTTCCACTGCTAGATCTTCGCTGTTTGACCATCAAGATGATTTGATTTTACTGAAAGATGAAAACACTTGAATTCAGCACAAACAGTAAGGTCAGGTGGGACGGCGTACAGCGGGATTGAACTCACCTCCTGATAATCGCTGCTTTTCCCAGCACTCGCTTGGCTGTTGCCCCTGACACTGAGGATTAATTACGTCTGAAGAGCCTCCACACAATGCGGCACTCGCGGGTTAATTCGGGTGCGTTGCTGCTCTCCCCACTCACCCCGCCCCCAGCGCCCCCCCAGCCTCGCCCTCCTCACCGCACCCCCGGGGGTACAGTTTGCATTTTAAGTGAAACGACCACACGGATCCTCGGCAGCGGCTGAACTTCTCCAGTTGAAATGCTGTTGGGGTTAAGTGGTCCCTGAGCTCAGCACTCCGCTCTGCACCCAAACCTGACAGCTGGGGACCCTGCTGCTGCACACACACACACACACACACACACCTCCTGCCTCCAGTTTGAAATACCACAGACTGCTCATTTGTGGCTGTGGAATACAAAAGCCCTCGTTTCCTCAGTTGGTAGAAATACTTTTGTAGTCACTTTGGCTTCAGTCCCGGGCTCTTTTGTCTGATGGTGAAATTAAAGTCATGGCCATTAGCAGATATTAATAACTCCATGTTTTAAACTGAAAATACCAACAATCAAATCAAAGAAACATTTTAAGGACAGTGGCATTTGGGAGTTATTTATTATGTCTAGCTGATGGTTATTGATATGTTGCTTGTGAAATTGCCTGGAGGTAAGCCAATATTTCATTTAACATTTATATTTGTTAAATATTGGCTTGTGTAGCTGAAATCAATATTAAAATGCATTGCCAGTGGCACACACATGTTCCAGACACCAGCATGTTAATGGGTATTAACACAACGCTCTGCTGGCTGCACGTTTTACTAACGCTACATGCTGGTTTTTAGTCCTGCCCCCTAGTGGTGGGATGCCAGTGTCTTCACTGTTCTGAATGGAAATATGCTGATGACTGTCCATGTTTACCTCATGAAATCATCCTTACAGGTGAAAGCTGCAGATTTACAGCCTGTACTGTCTCTGGTCATCAAACTGCAAACTACACCAGCTAACGTTAGCTAGGTAGTTTGTCATTTAGGCATTGTTAGCATGTAGGGCATCATTATTGGCAGCTCAGCTAAATAGTTTACCTACAGTACAAACCTGATAGGATTTCTCTATATATTTAATTCTTACTCTTTTGTTTATTTGAGATTCATAAACTGTAAACTTCTTCAATGCTAAATTCTGTTTTTTGATATGCACAGTTTTAGGATGGTTCAGGCTGCATTTTACTACATACTGTATAACTATATTTGACTTTTTTTTATTCCTGAGTGTGGCTGTGTAAGCTACCTGCTGACTCGAGCTAACAGAGCTGCAGCCAGGACAAGAATGTGTTTCTCTCTTGCAAATTAAAGTTCACATTTGAGGAAGAAAGCTGAAGTGCATTATCAATGTGCAGTGCAGCTTCTGTTACTCAACATAAACTTGCTTTCAGTGTCAAGACTCCACTTCCATCATACAGAAACATCTGGTCGTTTTTTAGTTTGTTCTGTCCACAGTCGTCTGCAGTTTACTGGTTAGTTCAGCTGCATGAACTCTTAGTTATAGAAATCTACACTAAAGTAACCTACTCACCACAGTACAGATTCATTATTTGTCACGTGATATTTTTGCTGTGCGTCATGGTGTCACAGTGGTTAGCGCTGTCGCCTCACAGCAAGAAGGTTTTGGGTTGGATCCCCGGGTCGGTCGTAGGGTCGTTCTGTGTGGAGTTTGCATGCTCTCCCCGTGTTCGTATGGTTTTCCTCCAGGTGCTCCGGTTTCCTCCCACAGTCTGAAAGCATGCAATATAGTTAAGCTGGTGACTCTAAATTGGCCCCATGAGGTGTGAATGTGTGAGTGTGTGTGCCCTGTGGTGTGTTGGCGCCTGCCCAGGGTTGGTCCCTGCCTTGTGCCTATAAGTTCCCCCCTGACCCCAGTAGGGATTAAGCGGTTCAGAGAATGAATGAATGAATGTTTTTGCTGCTTGTTGTGATTTGATATGAATGGAAGTGGTGGTGTTAAATCAGCATGTGATTTCATGTCATATTGAACTGAATCATCGTAGCAGACTTTGTGATATTGACAGACATTGACTGTCCATTGAATTGTTGTAATACTGTGTGGTGATTAACTGCCCGACTGCAGGTACCATCCTCACCATCAGCACTGAGAGTCAAGCTCCACGACTTCACAGACATGTGCTGGAGCTGCTTTCAGGTACAAACCCTGCCAGTTCCTCCTCCACCCAGCGTCCTGCTAGTGGTGTGTGTGTGTTACGTGTATGTGTGTGTTGAACTCAGCAGATCGTCCACCTGTCCGTTGTGAGTGTGTGAGCAGCAGCTCCACATTGGTGCAGTATTAGCTCCTGCTGTTTCCATGCTGCGCGGGTTGTGAGGCGATGTCCAAGCGCTCCTCTTCCATCACAGTGGCTCAGCACACCATGAGATGCACCAGGCCCACCACCGCTGCGCTCCGACCCCTGACTCGCCTTGCACATGCTGCACGTGGGGAATACCAGTGTGTATTTGTGATGATGATCTGCCCCCAGTTACGCCGCTGCCGTTGTTGAGGAGAAGTGTGTTGT
Source organism: Distichodus sexfasciatus (assembly GCA_032718565.1). NCBI lineage: Eukaryota > Metazoa > Chordata > Actinopteri > Characiformes > Distichodontidae > Distichodus > Distichodus sexfasciatus. The sequence goes on from JAVGVS010000177.1 coordinate 871,855, forward strand.
TGGTTTGTGGAGCTGCAGGACTTCCGTCTGCCATAACGACTCCCACACCATGCCGGCACCAATGGATAAGATAACGTACGATTCAACTTTACACCAGTGATGACGGTCCTATCCATTTCTTCATGGCCATGTTGTGGCTGTGAATAAAGAATAGAAAAGTCAAGTGGCTGCATTTTGTTTCTAATTTATGTTTCCATGCCGACCGTTTAAGTCAACAATAGTAAAATGATATCATGTATTTCTTTATTACCTTCCATATCACAGTGTTTTCCTTTTTGAGCATCATTGTTACCTTTTTCATCTTGCACACTGTTTAAACTATTCATGTCCCTTTTAAAAGCTGTCGTGCCCTACATGCAGCTTTAATAGATGTTCAGAAATTTGATAATTGCAGTAAAGAGCCGACATTATTATATGTGGAGCACTGAGCTGAGAGTGGCTCATGAGTGGACTCTATTCTCCCTCATTTCCTCTTTCTCTTCCATATCATCCTCCTAATAGACCTGTCCCATCACACTGGGCCTATTAACTAACGATCTGTTTTCATCTCAGACAGTGAGAGTTCAGCTGAGAGTGTGTGTGTGTGTGTGTGTGTGTGAGGACAGGGGAGTGAGAGTCTACCATAAAAGAGCAGTCAAACCAAGATGGGAATTTTAAAAAGGAGCAACAAAAGGGAGTTCATTATAGCCAAGTTAATTGTCTCTCGGGCCTCCACTGGCCTTCCCTGGGCACAGACATCACATGCCTTTAATTGTGTTATCAGCTGTCCCCCAGCGCTACCCCCCTAACACACACACACACACACACTCACTTCATTTAATTTAAGTGCCACAAGATGAGGAAGAACTTGATGCTCCCTGCAGACCTCCAACACACACACACACACACACACACTCCACATATACCACACAGACACACACACACACACACACAGCAGTCGCCCTGAAGCAAAGACAGAGGGAAGGTGGAGAAGGGAAAACGTTCCAAAATGGCACGCACTAAGCCAATAAATTAATGAGTCAACAGCACTTGGTGTTTGATTGGGAAGCTGTATCTGCCCCCGAGCTCTTTTTGGAAAGTGCACTTTTCCCTACGACATGTTTTCAAGGTAAAAAGCTCGTTGGACATTTTGTACTTACTGCTGCTGTCCCTGAGGCATAACAGTGTTCAGGGATTTACATGCAAACACTGTGCTTAGGATCAATTAATAGGCTTTTATGCCAAGGTCAAAGGGCAACTGCGTTCTCAAACACACAATCAGGATCATGAGAGATTTGTTCATTAGAGGCGTGGAAAAGAAGTGGACTATAATAGTGCAGATGTGTGGTTGTGATTGTGTATTCTGTAGGGAAATGCTGGAGTACTGACTACAATCACCTGCTATATCTCTCCTTCACTTAACCGTGTTCTACATTACCACTGATACCACTGACTACAAAGATCTACAAAGTTATTCTAGAGTTTACCATATGTATGTATATATTACATTATGCATCTCTCGGTTCACCTTCAGTTCCAGGCTCTGGAGAGTCTGCATTCCCATTTCATACAGTTCTCTACCTGGAATGGACGAATGATCTCTCTTTCAACTGATCCCTTTCTCAATTTATTTTTGGCCGCGCGCATCAACACACACCCAGCGTTAGCGGCGGTGCTCTCCTCCTGCCTTCAGCCTTCCTGTGCAGGTGAGAGCTCTTCCTGTGTGGGTTAACAGGGTTTAATTTGAGTGCAGAGCTCCTGACAGCAGCTTTCTGCGTGTTCTGCATGGCTGTGAGGATGAGAAGCTGCTGATCTGTGTATCGAGCGTTCTCACCCCATCCCGTCTCATCACACAGCACCACGATCGCCACCACACCGCTTCCAAATCACACCTCGTCTTTATGACGCCGGCACTGAAATGTGAGGCTGAGATGCAGAGGAAGACAACCACGTAGAAATCCATCAGCCCAGAGGGTGTAGCTGGACAAATTAACTGAGGGATTATTTGTCTCCACAGCACACAGTGCACCACAACCACACGTACGCTCTGCATTTGACCCATCTATTGAAGGAGCCGTGGACAGCTTTTTGCCAGCACCCTAGGAGCAGTGCTTGGGTACTGTACCTTGCTCATGAGCACCTGAGTGGTACCTTTATCAGTTTACCGGAGACCTGATCATAGGGCCAACTCCTTAATACTTACACTACCAACTGCTCGTGTTGACGTAGCTTGGTTTGTGTTTGATATTGGTTCGATGTAGCTTAGTTTGATTTTTGTGTTGTAGTTTGGTGTTGATGTTGGTGTAGTTTCTTTTGTGTTGGTGTAGGTAGTCGATGTTGCACGATGTAGTTTAGTTTATTTTTGTGTTAGAAGTTTTGTGTTGATGTTGGTGTAGTTTGCGTTGCGTGGTTTGATATTGGTGTCGATGTAGCTTAGTTCGATTTTTGTGTTGCAGTTTTTGTGTTGATGTTGGTGTAGTTTGCGTTGGTGTAGTTTGATGCTGGTATCGATGCAGCTTGCAGTTCGCATTTTTGGTGTTGTAGTTTTGTGTTGATGTTGGTGTAGTTTGGTGTTGCGTAGTTTGATGTTGGTATCGATGTAGCTTTTAGAAGTTCGGATTTTTGTGTTGTAGTTTTGTGTTGATGTTGGTGTAGTTTGCGTTGGTGTAGTTTGGATGTTGGTGTCGATGTAGCTTAGCTTGATTTCTTTTGTGTTGTAGCTTGCGTTGATGTTGGTGTAGGTTGGTGTTATGCAGCTTGGTGTTGGTGTGTCGATGCAGCTTCTAGTTTGATTTTGTGTTGTAGTTTGTTATGTTGGTAGTTTGGTGTTGGTGTAGTTTGATGTTGGTGTCGATGTATTAGTTTTGATTTTTTTGTGTTGTAGTTTTGTGTCGATGGTGTAGTTTGACGTTGGTGTCGATGTGTAGCTTTGTTTCGATTTTGTGTTGTAGTTTTGTGTTGATGTTGGTGCAGTTTGGTGTTGGTGTTGATGTAGCTTAGTTTGATTTTGTGTTGTGTTTTGGTGTCGATGTTAGTGTAGTTTGGTGTTGCGTAGTTTGCGTTGTTGTAGTTTGATACGGTGCCTATGTAGCTTGAAGTAGATTTTTGTGTTGTATTGTGTTGATGTTGGTGTAGTTTGGTGTTGCAGTTTGATATTGGTGTCGATGTAGCTTAGTTTGATTTTTGTGTTGTGGTGTTGTGTTGATGTTGGTGTAGTTTGGTGTAGTGTGATGTTGGTGTCGATGGCTTAGTTTGATTTTGTGTTGTAGTTTCTGGTGTTGATGTTATGTAGTTTAAAGTTGGTGTAGTTTGACGTTGGTGTCGATGTAGCTTAGTTTGATTTTGTGCTGTAGTTTGGTGCTGATGCCAGGTGAAGTTTGCGTTGGTGAAGTCGGATATTGGTGCTCCATGTAGCTTAGTTAGATTTTTGTGTTGTAGTTTGGCGTTAATGTGTTGGTAGTTTTGTGCTGATGTTGGTGTAGTTTGGTGTTGGTAATTTATGCAGCTTAGTTTGATTTTTGTGTTGTAGTTTGGTGCTGATGTTGGTGTAGGTTGGTGTTGGTAGTTTGGTGTTGCGTCGATGCAGCTTAGTTTGATTTTTGTGTTGTAGTTTTGTGTTGATGCTGGTGTAGTTTGGTGTTGGTGTAGTTTGATGTTGGTGCTCTATGTTTAGCTTGATTTTTGTGTTGTAGTTTTGTGTTGATGGTGTAGTTTGACGTTGGTGCTCTATGGAAGCTGTTTCTGGATTTTTGTGTTGTAGTTTTGTGTTGATGTTGCGTAGTTTCTGGTGTTGGTGTTGATGCTTAGTTTGATTTTTGGTGTTGTAGTTTTGTGTTGATGTTAGTGTAGTTTGGTGTTGGTGTAGTTTGCTGTTGTTGTAGTTTGATATTGGTGTCGATGTAGCTTAGTTAGATTTTTGTGTTGTAGTTTTGTGTTGATGTTGGTAGTTTGCGTTGGTGTAGTTTGATATTGGTGTCGATGTAGCTTGTTAGATTTTTGTGTTGTAGTGTTGTGCTGGATGTTGGTGTAGTTTGGTGTTGGTGTAGTTTGATGTTGGTGTCGATGTAGCTTAGTTTGATTTTTGTGTTGTAGTTTTGTGTTGATGTTGGTGTAGTTTGGTGTTGGTGTAGTGTGATGTTGGTGTCGATGTAGCTTTTGAAGTTAGATTTTTGTGTTGGTAGTTTTGTGCTGATGTTGGTAGTTTGGTGTTGGTGTAGTTTGATGTTGGTGTCGATGTAGCTTTAGTTTGATTTTGTGTTGTAGTTTTGTGTTGATGCTGGTGTAGTTTCTGGTGTTGGTGTTAGCTTGGATGTTGGTGCCTATGGAGCTTAGTTTGATTCTTGTGCTGGTAGTGTTGTGCTGATGTTGGTAGTTTTGCGTTGGTGTAGTTTTTGGATGTTGGTGTCGATGTAGCTTAGTTTGATTTTGTGAAGCTGCAGGTTTTGTGTTGATGTTGGTGTGTTTGGCGTTGGTGTAGTGTGATGTTGGTGTCGATGTAGCTTAGTTTGATTTTTGTGTTGTAGTTTGCGTTGATGTTAGTGTAGTTTGCGTTGGTGTAGTTTGATATTGGTGTCGTGATGTAGCTTTGAAGTTGATTTTTTGTGTTGTAGTTTGGTGTTGATGTTGGTGTAGTTTGGTGTTGGTAGTGTGATGTTGGTGTCGGCGTAGCTTAGTTTGGATTTTTTGTGTTGTAGTTTGGTGTTGATGTTAGTGTAGTTTGCTGTTGGTGTAGTTTGATATTGGTGTCGATGTAGCTTAGTTAGATTTTTGTGTTGTAGTTTGGTGTTAATGTTGGTGTAGTTTTGTGTTGATGTTGGTGTAGTTTGGTGTTGGTATTGATGTAGCTTAGTTTGATTTTGTGTTGGTAGTTTTGTGTTAATGTTGGTGTAGTTTTAAAGCGATGTTGGTGTAGTTTGGATGTTGGCACGATGTAGCTTGAAGTTTGATTTTTGGTGTTGTGTTTTAAAGCTGATGTTGGTAGTTTGGTGTTGTGTAGTTTGATGTTGGTGTCGATGTAGCTTAGTTTGATTTTTGTGTTGTAGTTTTGTGTTGATGTTGGTGTAGTTTGGTGTTGGTGTAGTCGGATATTGGTGTCGGCGCAGCTGGCTTGATTTTGTGTTGTAGTTTGGTGCTGATGTTGGTGTAGGTTGGTGTTGTGCAGTTTGATGGTTGGTGCTCTATGCAGCTTAGTTTGATTTTTGTGTTGTAGTTTTGGTGTTGATGTTGTTAGTGTGTTTGCGTTGGTGTAGTTTGATGTTGGTGTCGATGTAGCTTAGTTTGATTTTTTGTGTTGTAGTTTTGTGTCGATGTTGGTGTAGTTTGCGTTGCGTAGTTTGATGTTGGTGCTCTTATGTAGCTAGTTTGACTTTTGTGCTGTAGTTTTGTGTCGATGTTGGTAGCTCTTGGTGTTGGTGTAGTTTGATGTTGGTGTCGATGTAGCTTAGTTTGGATTTTTGTGTTGTAGTTTGGTGCTGATGTTACGTTTCATAGTTTATGCAGTTCATGCGTAACTCTGTGACTTGTCTCATGGCCTGCACTCTCTTTTTAAATATTTTGTTTCACTAGATTTGTTTTCAATTTTGTTTTATATTTAATCATATGTGAGATGAAGCATTTTTGAACTCTTATTATTACCAGCTGTAGCACAAACCACCAAATCACAGTCTTTATATGTAAGAAGACGTTTGACGTTCAGCTCTGATTGTAGAATGTGAGTAAATATTTAATTTAAGACTGGAGCAGCTCGTGTGAACACACTGTGGTGATTGTGGTGAATCTGATTGTGCTTCAGCAGAACAGCAGCGTGCTGGTTTTAGAATGCTGACGTTTGCAGCTCTGCCTCGTGACGCTTTCACAGCTCACTACCACCCAGATGAGGGTCGCGACCCGCCGGAGGAGAGTGCACAGGTCACGCGAAGATTCACCTCTCCTTTAAAGACTCACCAGCTGTGTTTATCACTGCTGCATGCACCTGCAGAGCTTACACACACATACACACACATACACACACACACACAAATACACACACATATATATACACACATATGCTCTACATGCACACTTATACTTACACTCTACACAAACACACACACACATATATACACACATATGCTCACACACGCACACTTATACACAAATACACACACTACTCACAAACAATAATGCGACACTTATATACTCACTTATACAAAACACACACACACATATATACACACATATGCTCACACACACACACTTACACACAAATACACACAAACACACACACACACAACACACACATATATATACACACATATGCTCACACACACACACACACATACACATACACACACAAATACACACATATATATACACACATATGTTCACACACGCACACTTATAATACTACTCTACACAAACACACACACACATATATATACACACATATATATACACATATGCTCACACACACACACTTACACACACAAACACACACACACAAATACACACATATATATATACACACATATGCTCACACACCCATTAATTTATACTCAATTTCCTACACAAACACACACACACATATGACACATACGCTCACACACATGCTCACAAATACACACCCATATATACACACATATGCTCACACACACGCATACACACACACTTATACACACACACACACTCACTCACAAATACACACACACACACATATGCTCACACACGCACGTTTATACACACTTATACACAAACACACACATTTATATACACACACTCACAAATACACACACACTTACATTTTCACACACGCTCACACACACACGCATACACACACACACACACACTTATATATACATACACTCACACACACACTTATACACACACATACGCTCACACACATGCTCACAAATACACACACACACACCCATATATACACACACACACACACACACTTATATACTGTACACAAACACTCAAAAATATGCACACCCAAACACACACTAATATACACACACATACGCTCACACGTACACACACACAAACTTATACACACACACATATATGCTCACACACACACACACACACACAGACAGACACACACAGACACTTTTCTTCACTATAGTTTGGTAATTCTTGATTAAAAGGTTGACATTTTGTTCAGAATTAACCCGATTACAGTAATTGGATGTCTGAAGCCCGTAGCTCAGCGTTTCTGCTGATCGAAGCAGATGGATTAAGAAAGGCGTTGTTGAAGTGGAGCTCACCTCTCTCCCGCACGCCGCTGCGCCTGCTAATTGTGCCGTTTAGCTGCACGCTCGCCGCCGCCGCCGTTTAGCCTGGCTAATGATGATGCACAATTCCAGCCGTCCCCTTGATAATTAAAACCCCCCTCGTCCTCGTCCTCATCCTCATCCTCACACTCACCCTCAGCCGCAGCTGACAGATTTACACGCTGAGAAAATATCGAGCCGTCTGTCTTCAGCTAATCGCTCCTGGCAGCGTTTGTGAGGGAGATGGCTTTATTTCAGCTGTGTTTGGGTGTGTTATTGACTGCACATTGGACACTGCTGTGGCTCGCAGGCTTTAAAGACGTCCATCTCTCTCTCTCTCTCTCCTGCTCTCATTTGTATTTACATGCTGCTGATTCTGCTCGGTCACATTAAACAGAGTTGGGCTCAGTGGCAATGTGTGCAGTGTAAAAGTGCAGTGAAGGTCTTCTGTTTGTCAGCTTGTGAGAGAAATGCCACGTCATTTTGACCAACGGTTCACCAAACGTCCTCATGAGAGCTCCCACTAGTGTTGGGTGATGAAGCATTCATTTCCGTGAGGGATTATTTTCAACACAGCACAGCAGAGCACGCACAACAGAATGTGACCTTTCCATTTGACCCATCCATGAAGGAGCAGTGGACTGCTGACATGGGCAGCACCCGGGGAGCGCAGCTTGAGGACGGTACCTTGCTCATAAGTACCTCAGTAGTACCTTTACTGGTTCAGGAAAAGCTGGACACCCTCCCATCACGGGCTAACTCCCTAACCATTACACTACAACTACTATGTTTACTCCTTGTGAGTTAGTGACATAGGTGGTCAGTATAAACTGCATTGAGAAATATTGGTCAGAAAGAAACATATTTTTGACCATATGGTCCAGCTGTAGTTCTAGTTCATGAGTGAAGAGTGTTATGAGCTGCTATGATTTGGGGTTTCTAATATCACTGCTTCCTCTCACACAAACACCACCCACATGTAGTGTTAGTGTTTTGTGGGAGTCGAGCTTCCTGACCAATGTGTCCAAAACCTGACAGGAGGAGAGTCGAGGAGCACTCTTCCCCCCTCTCTCTCTCCTCTTCCTCTCTCTCCTTTGCTATTCCACACACGGCTCCTGCAGACTAAGTGACATCAAGCCTCGTTATTGTCATCACATGCCACATTTGTAACCTGTTAAGGAGCAAATTGTGATAAAATGGGCCACTGGGCCACTCTCCACAGCACATTCAACCAACCTGGACCCTGAAACACACACACACACACACAGTCGAGTGTGCAAGGCTCTTTTCTTGACTTCTTTCCCAGACTGTATAGTTCAGTGTGAGTGATGTTGCAGCCCGGTGTGTGTGTGAGTTTGGTTGTGATCCACCTGGGGAGGTGAACACACTGCTGTTTGTTCTCTGTACAGTGGTGTGTTGTGTCGTTGTGTTGATTTTTACTGTGTGATTTTTAGAGGGAACAGTTTCTCCTCGTCCCTGTGTGTGTTGCGTGTGCGACCTGAATACTGTCCTCCATTTGGGGCAGTCGGTAGTGTAATGGTTTGGGAGTTTGCCCCGTGATTGGAGGGTAACTGGTTCAGGTACCACTGAGGTACTCATGAGCAAGGTACTGTCCCCCAGCACTGCCCCCCGGGTGCTGCTCATGTCAGCTGTCCACTGCTCCTTCATGGATGGGTCAAATGCAGAGCTCACATGTGGTTGTGTTGCAGTGCTGTGCTGTGTTCACAATGACAAATACTCACTTACTCATGGTGCTACAAATGTCCAGTTAAGATCAACTTGTGTTTCAGTATTTATGTGTTCTTTGTTGTGATATTAAATCTGATCTTTTATTGTGCGGAAAAATGTACAGATGTGCTAATCCATCACACACACACACACACACACACATAAACACACACACACACACACAGTCTTGTATTACTATCTTTGTGAGGTCCTCCCATAGACTCCCATAATGACTAGATGTATATAATTTTACAGCTACACCTAATCCTAACCCTAACCTTAACCTCAGTAACCAAAAGCACATCTTTTACCTCTTTTAGTTTCTCAAATAAAACAAGCACATTTTCTATAAAGTCATTTCTCCTCATAGGGACCTCTCAAATGTCCCCACAAAGCCCAAACAAACAGATAAAAGTGATTTTAGGGGACAAAAAGGTCCACACAATGCCATAAATACATGAACACACACTCACACACAAACAGTTATTTGGTTGGATTATTCTCTCTCTCTCTCTCTCTCTCTCTCTCTCATCTCTTCATCGGTGTCTTCTCTCCGTCGTCTGCACCTGCTCTCCCTCTTTAATTAGACTTGTTTAATTAGACTCAGCAGCATCCCTGCATCTCTCTCTCTCTGTTCCTCTTCTCTCCAGTCCCCGTCGTCCTCAGTCAGGTTTTTCAGCTATCACGTAACTGCACATCTCAGTCATTTCAGCATTTGTGTGTATGTGTGTGTGTGTGTGAGTGTGAGTGTGTGTGGGGACATTTGAGCGGTTACTATGAGGAGAAATGACTTTATATGTTTTATTTGAGAAACTAAAAGAGGTAAAAGATGTGCGTTTACTGAGATTAAGGTTGTGTGTGTGTGTGTGTGTAAGCGGTGATCAGGTTGTTGCTCCCGTGTGAGGATCGTGTCCCCGGTATCGTGTCCCGGCTGTCGTCCCCCCCACTCTGCTGCAGCTTCCCTCACTCAGAAAACACCTCATGAAATATTCACATACTCATCGGCTCGGGCACAATGCAGGTGAGCAGCAGGAAGTTTGTGCATGGCTGCTGGCCGCGTCTGCGTGGTGTTTGCGCTGGCCGTATGGAGTGCACAGCCGTGCCGGTCTGACTCGGTGAGCAGCTCGAGGACACAACCCTGCTGCTGGCCACAGCCAAATAGGATTTGAACCCCGTGATCAAAACTTGTCATCGAGTTCACACTGCCGGCCTGACCGCTCAGGTCACAGGGAGGTTCTTGTGGAGGTAGTGCAAATCACATCAGTAGCTGTCTGGAAATCTCTCGTGTGTGGATGTGTTATTGAAGACAGCAGCATTCCCGTGTAGTGACCTGCTGATGATTCTGAGCTTTTGACATGTTGAAATGACATCAGGTGTTTTAATGAACATTGATCTGGTAACAGGAGAATGTCAAACAGACACTTTAGTTCCAAAACGCTGCCAACCCTGATCTAGAGCGATGTAGAGCTGCACGAGTTCTGATTCAACCGTTCAGGTCACATTGTGAAAAATCAGAAGTGTGTGTCATGAAGAGCTGTGTGACTTCAGTCTGCATGAAGCCGGAGATTCCTAATAGATTCTTACAGAAACTAGTGGATACTTCCAGCAAAAATGCAGCATGAGGCTCTCCTGGCCGCTCTGTTCAGTAGGTGTGGAACGTGTTGCAGCATCATCGTGTGTGTGTGTGTGTGTGTTGGGGGATGACAGCAGGTTGAGGTTGATGTGTGGGAGACAGTGTGATGTTCCCTCAACACTTGACTATAATTAATAAAGGAGGGTGTGTAAGCGTCTGTATGTGTGGGGGGGTTGGGATGCGTGAGTGCGTGTGTGTGTGTGTGTGTGTGTGTGGATGCAGGGTGCCGTGGGGGGAATTGTCTGTGTGTGTATGTATGTTTGTGTGTGTGTTTTTGCAGTGCAGGCCGCTATGACAGCCCTGTCTACAGAGCACTAAAGCATTAAATCACTGCGTCCTGTCAGCCAAGTCACACACACACACACACACACACACAGTCCTCTCCACTTACAGCATGGCTCCCTTCATGGTAACCCTGACTTTTTATTTATTTATTTATTTATTTATTTATGTTTGTTAGTTATTGTCTCTCTCTCTTCATTTCTCTTTCACTCTACCTCTCCCCATCATCTCCACCCCCCACACTCTTGCTCTTTCTTCTCTCTCTCACTTTATATCACCCTCTCATGCTGTGTTCACTATTTTTTTCCAGATTACACATGTACCAACTACATCCAGTGTCTCTCGCTCCTCTACGCGTCTCCTCTACATGGTGCTGTTTCTTTACTCTCCACTCCCCCTCCTCTCTGCTGTTCTGCAGGAAGGTGCCGCTGTGATTCTGAGTTTTTCAGTGTCTGATGGTTCTACTTCACTTCTGCTGCATTAATTGGTCCCTGAATGAATTGTGTTGACGGGGCAATTCATCACCAGTTTACCCTGACACTGACAAGGAGGAGGAGGAGGGAGGGGGGTAAGTAAGAGCACTGTCCTCCCTCCCTCTCTCCCATAGCCTCTCTCTCTCTCTCTCTCTCTCTCTCTGTCTGTCTCTGGACGAGGGAGGTCTGCATGTGATTGGACGGTTGATGAACAGGAAGCTGTGAGTGCCAGTTACAGTTCACAATATAATCACATTCACACTAAACACTGGCCTGTAATTACATCATGTGTCACACGGCAGCCGTTAGGGGAGATTACTTAACGGTGATCAGGCCTGACTCCAGCTCCACTACCTCCACATCCCTCCATCCCTCGCTCTCTCCCTCTCTCTCTCTCTCGCTCTCTCTCTCTCTCTCTCTCCAAATGTTCTGTATGTAGCAGTAAACAGTGGCTCGAGTATAAATGTGGCCTGCAAAAGTTGTCACATTTGCACACACAATCTTACTAAAGCTGTTATGTGAGAGTGTGTTACATACTGTACTTGGTGTTGTTTGAACTTCAGAACTTCAGTGTGGAACTTCTATTGCTTTCTGATACAATGCCTGTGTAAAAGGAGATGTGCTGTTAGTGAGACAGTGCTTTGATTTGCTCTATCAATGAGATTTTTCATCAAGAGTGTGTTTAGAGTTGATCTGGAATCCGTGATTAGTTGGTGAATTGAGGTGTGATGGTGGTCAGCGGCTTCACTCAGTCGTGTTGTTGCTTTTAATTTCTGCGAGTGACAAGGTTCATTTATTCTTATTGTGAGTTCAGGTGTGAGCCGGACATTTCTCAGGAGCAGGTACTTTTATGCATGTGGCTGTAGAATATATAGATAATTATATTGCTTTACCTCAGCTTGTGATTAACAGCATTTGTCAGATGTTTTTTTTGTGGACTACTGAGTTCCAGAACCAGCTTACTGACTGCACTGTGTCTATATAGTGTTTCAGAGATTCTACAAAACCTTTATTTACACCTTTAGCTGATTTTACAGTGGAGAACTTCAAGCTTTTGAGAATCTGTTGCTGAATTGTTTTAGGGCCATAAACACTTCCTATTTGCACTTTTTGTTGTTCTGTAACACTCGTCCTCCCCTCTCCGTCCCCCAGGCTCTGTCCCCCTACTCTATCCCCCCACACGGCCCTGTTGGCTCTGGTCAGAAAGCTCCTGTAATTGGTGCTGAAGAATCATAACAAGCCGGACCGCCCTCCTCCCCACTGCTCCCCACGACGTGACGGATCTGCACAACGGCCCTAATTTATTGCCAAATCCAATTAGACGCAGGACATAAAGCAGCAGATAGATTTGCTGTTGGCTAACGTCACGCAGTTCCGCGCGATATGAAGACGTGAAGTGCGAGGGTGTGCTTGTGTTGCGTTCGGTGGCAAACAGACCGTCCTGCAGATTAGTGGTGAAGATGAAGAGCAAACTGCAGTCGAGACCCAGCGCTGCCTCGCTTTAAACACGTCTCAGATCAGGCTTGTTCTGTGTGCACTGGACTGTGAAACTCTGCAGGATGATGAGGTTTTAGCGCTGGAGAACTGTGTCAAGCTGCTGCTGCCGACACTCTTCCAGCTCCATGTAGAGCAGCAGGTTTACCTCCAAAAAGCAAAACTAACAAAACTCTTTCATGGCGACACAGTTGGTAAAACTCTTAACAGTTCTTTTGGTTAGACACAACACTCTTTACCTCATCGTCATCATCATCACCTCATCATCTAGACGCTCCGCCGGCTGCTTTGCTCAGATGTGTGATGATGACAGCGTTCCGTACATTATGTTGAGCAACAAGAGTTTTGCTTCATGAGTGACCAGTGTGTTATAAATGTTCATCTCCCACTCTTCTCTGACTTCTTTAACCATGAAGAAGGATGTTTTTCGGCCTGGAGGTGGAAAGTTCATGACCCAAACCTATCTATATTCTGTGACTCCTCCAGTCCTATTCCTCAGTGTTATTAATCCCAAATTAAAGTTTTATGTCAAATGAACGCCACCAACAGCTATTGTTTTAAATGGAAATTTACTTTAACCCTCATCAGAATTTAAAAAGATTATTATTCTGGTCCCTGATTACAGGAATGTGGTATTTCATGTTGTAAGAAAGCTTATACTGATGACACTGGTGTGTGTGTGGAATTTGGGGAAGAGGGAATTATGGGAAACTGTTGTGTGTTCTGAACCTTAGAGCAGCGCTCACACACACTTAAGCAGACACAATGCAGCCTTTATGAGCATTCATACTCGCTGTGTGTGTGTGTGTGTGTGTTGATGATGTTGAGGAGCACTGACAGTGGCAGGTGCTTTTTTGTAATGCCTCTCTGATGAAAGCCAATCAGCTTCCACCGTCTCAATCCGGGTCTGTCTCCTTCTTTCTCTCTTTCTTTCGTTCTTTTCTCCCCCCTCTCCCTGCTCCGGATGTCATCTGGCATGCAGCAGAACCCTGTGGATGATTGGCAGCTGCATCCACATTCACAGTTTGCTGGTTTTGGTGAAACAGCCAGATATGCCAATTTAGACAGTGGAGTGACAACAAGAAAACTTTGCCTGTAAACGGGATAATTTCACCGCAGGGAATTCTCGGCAGAGAGAAGATAGAAATCAGGTGGGTTTTTTCCCTGCCTTTCTGCCGCTCACTAACGAGGCTGGAATGACAAACGTAGAGGAGGTTCGGAACATCCGGCCGTGAAGCTTCAGAGAACACCAGCAGCCGAACGCAGAGCAGAATCCAGGCTTCATGCTAGTAACATTAAGAGAGAAGGACACTGATATAAAAATAAAGACAATTATATTAGATATAAAACATTTTCTACTCAGCAGTAATTAAAATGTCCAAACTGCAAATCATGATAAAATGCTTCCCACTATGTTGGTCTTTTCTTTATTGCACTAATAGCTATTAGTTTATTTTTTGTTTTTATTTGTTCATTTTCTTAAAATACATTTCATTATTTACGTTATAACGTGTATGCATGGTGTATGCTCTCCATTATTTTAATTTAAACACAAAACCTTTCTGCATAAATTCTGACCTCATAATAAGAAATGAACCAGAGGTCAGTTATAATTACGCAAATGAGACTAATGCGGCACCAACGTCCTTCATTTATTGTTAATTCGTTTGTTTCTTAAACAGCCAGTAAGATCATAGTATTAAAGAGAAATACACCAGCAGTGACCAGACTGATTAAAATAGTTTGCAGTAGGTCAGTTGCAGAAAGAGCACGAGGACGTCTTACATCATTTATTTTGCACAAAAATCCATGAGCAATCATTAATCTGCAGATCCGAACTCCATTCACCATCAAAAATCACACAAAAGAGTTCTCCGACCACCTGGAGGATTAACAGAGTTAAAGGAGAAGCGTGTGAAGGGTGGAAGGGGTCTGCAGGTGAGGCGTCCTGCCACTTCAATTTGGCTCTGTTTCTATAAATAATATTTCTGCTTTCCAGTGCATGGTGAGGTTAAACACTTTATGTGCTCAGTGATAAAAAAACGTGAGGAAAACTCTCTTCATTGCTCTTTATTCTTCTCTTTCTGCGCCTGCCGCTCTTTAAAAAGAAGTTGATTTACTCATCTTCACGCTCCCAACCTGCACTGTGGACCTGGAGAACGGATCTGTGGAATTAGACACTTTGCTGTGCTCAGACAGAACTCAAAGCAGGAGTGCAGTCGGCCCCAAGCAGCTCGGACTCAAATGCGGGGGCAATAAGTGAGTTAATGTTGTAGCTACTGGTTCAACAGGCTGGTTTGAAGACTGATTGATTAAACTATGATTTTAGTTTTTACACATTTGGTTGTGAATTAATCACCATGAAGCAGTAGGAACTGATTTTAGAAACAGAAATGAATCCCACGTGCTGAAGTCTCTCTCACATATAAAATTTATTCTCATGTGCACCAAAAAATCAGACTCATATTTAAACAGTGATTGAAGTCGTACAGCTTTTGTCATTAACTGACATCGCTTAATGATTAAAACGTCCCTTACCACTCATGTGTACACGTCAGTTATGAAAAAGTGTTAACGATGAAATTCCTTCATGAACATCAGCAGTTAGTAAAGCCATGAAACCCCAAATGAAGACCAGTGCCACACTTCCAGTCGAGTGAGTGATGACTGCAGGAGCGTCAGGGCTGTGCGGGGTTTTTGAGTTTAGTTTGAGCAGATTTTCAGTCGATCAGATCTTTAAAACAATACATTTACAACATTACCGTCTCAGCTGTGTGTTCATTGTTGTAAATTGCAAATATAATTGTTCCAAATTAAAGCTGATGTCTAACAATTGGTATCTGTGTTCAAGTTAAAGTTGTTTGAATCGAAGGGAACTTAAATAACCATTGCTTTATGCATTAATTCTACATTGTGGTGTCCAACAGCATCAGAACACAGTAAAGTGGAGAAGATTTAAGACTTTTATCAGGACTTTTAAAAGGTGCTGCTGGACGTTGTCTTGTATCCTTCATGATGCGATATTAAAATGAACAGACAATGCTGGACGCGGTCACTACATGACGGCTCAGGAGCAGGGTATAATTATTTTTTACATTACTGTATTTACAAAGGGGAAAAATTATTCACAATCATAACATAATAAACTCTTATTAAAATAACAAAAATAACATAAATAATGATTCAATAATAATAAAATGAAAACTCTTCCAGTACTTTTATATGCATATGACAGTATTTTGCTCTGCATAGGTACATATTAAACACAATCAATAATACTGTAATTATAGTAAACTGTAAATCAAACCCCAAACCAAAATCTTTGGCAAGTGTGAAGTACATTTTCCCTCCAGTGTTTATCAGTCACTACCAAGAAACTGTAGCTGTTTGATCACAACCATATTGGGTCTGTTATGTTGAGTAGAGTTGAGTGGTCAAACGGCCAGCAGACGGACACTGCGTCAGACTTGAGATGGAACTTTATCAGAACTCAGTGACCTAGAGACTGCAGAGTGGACGATTAAAGGAGAAGGGCAGTAGCACGAGCTGCCGTGATGTAATGAGGTGAGGTGTGCTGAGCGTGTGTGGCTTGACAAACAGCACTGGGTCACTTCCCATTAAAACAGCAAGAACACCTTCATCATCATCATCATCATCGTCATTTACCGAGACTGAGCAGCTTCTCCTCATCAAGATGTAGTGCAAAAAACAAGCTGGACAGCACGACCTCCTTCACACCTCTTACCCACGTACAGAAAACAAACACAACCTAATTCAGAAAAATCACTCACTGCTGTGGCGTTGTTAGCCCTTCATCATCATCATCATCATCATCAACAAATTCAAAAATAATGTGAGAATATGTATGTACTAAAGCTGCAGAGTGTTTTGAGGAGAACAGGAACGCTCCATCATCTCATCCTCATCCTCACACACCTGGCCGTGTGTCACAGCGCTCACCTGCACTACACACTCCACATCACTCGCTCTGCGCAGACGAGCAGATACACAGCACATGGAGTTAGTCTGGAGTGTGTGAAGAAAGAAGCACCGAGAGCAGAGGAACCATGCTGCACGTTGGAGAGGAAGGGAGGAGACGAGAAAAATAAAGACAAAAGAGGCAGAGGACAGAGACAAGGTCATAGAACACAGAGAGAGAGAGAGAGAGAGAAAGAAAGAGAGAGAGAGAGATGAAGACAGATACAGGCAGTAGACAAAAGAAGACAGATAAAGTGGAAAGAGAGAGACAAGGATATGAGGAGGGGGAGCGAGAGAGATAGGGAGGGGAGACAGACAGCAGAAACAGAGAGAGAGACAGAGAGATGAAAAGATGAGAAAGAAGAAAGAGGCAGACGACAGGGACAAGAGACAGAAGAGAGAGAGATGGGGAGGTAGTGAGAGACAGACACAGAGAGGGATGAAGAGAGAGAGGTGTGTGTGAGAGAGAGACAGACGGAAAGACAAAAGAAAGGAAGAAGATACACGAGAGAGAGAGTGTGTGCTAGATGTGTGTGTGCTGCAGTGCATCATGAAATGAAGACAGTGACTCTTTAGACGAGTGTGTCCTGTGTCTCCCGCCATACGAAGACTGATGAGATGTGTGTTACAGGGTGAGAGACGGTGTGCGTGTGTGTGTTTTGGGGGGGTGCAGGTCTCCCTCTAACCCTAACACTCTTCTCTCTCTCCGCTCGCAGTGGGTCAGGGTGGGGGCCTCGTCTTGTTCGTTGTCTCGTGAGCTGCTGATGACGTCCAGCTCGATCACACCGGAACAACGCGGAGCGTGAGTCCGAGTGCAGGGGTGCGGCATCCGGCAGCGTCTCCATGGTAACTAGTGGCGGTCGTACGCAGCGGCAGTGGCCGGGGGGGCAGAGGCTCGGGATGCACTATAATAATAAGGGGAACCTGGAAGTTAATGAGAGAGGAGCGCACCGTTTCAATACCTTATACACACACACACAAACACACACACACTCACACTCACACACCCGCATGCAGGAGTACACACCAGGAGCAGCAGGAACATAATCACCACTCCCGTTACTTACTACTGGCTCATGGTTGTTACTGGCTTCACTACTGAATATTAATATTGCTGTTGTTTATGATTTCAGTTGCATTTCTCATGATTTATTCACACGGTAAGAGATTTGCGTTGAAAGTGTTTTACTCTGAACTCTAACACATCATAACGTGTGTGTGTGTGTGGAGTAAGTGGTTATGATAAACGGATGATATTCATGTTGCAGCTGAACTGCTGGACTAGGAGATATTACAGGAGTAATGATATATTGTTCATGTGAAAGCTGCAGTAATAACTCTCACTGCTGCAGTCCTTCATCTAAAGACAGAACTCACTGATGACAACAACAAGACGCTGAGTCAGTGTTGGTTTGTGAGTTTATTTCACTCACTGAGAGACTCGATGCTGCAGTAAGACCTGCTAGAGTCCAGACAGCTATTAGAGATGAGGAGATGCTGTGTGTGTGTGTGTTGGGGTGGTGGACTGTGTGTATATATATAAGTGTGTGTGTGTGTGTTCATGTATTTATGGCATTGTGGGGACCTTTTTGTCCCCTAAAAGCCTTTTTTGGGCTTTGTGGGGACATTTGAGAGGTCCCCATGAGGAGAAATGACTTTATAGAAAATGTGCTTGTTTTATTTGAGAAACTAAAAGAGGTAAAA